>JAMBUN010000271.1:0-208549 GCA_030271035.1 Microascus cirrosus | reverse complement strand
ACGCCGGAGCCGGGAACAATCTGAAGGGGAGGGGGGCCTGCGGTAACAGCAGGGTAGTCCCCCTGGTGGCCGAAGATCAGTCTCTTGGCAGGAGGCAAGCCGAGACTTGGCAGCGTTGAGATTACGCGTCAGCTTTCATTAATTATCAGCTCCAGTGGTTCTGAAGGAGGGCTGGATTCCCTTGGGAAGGCCGGCCGCAGATGAACAGCTAATAATTATGTTGACTCTATTCAAAGCGGTTCTCAGTATTGTATTCTGCTGTAATGATACTGGAACGGTTTGCCATGCAGTCGTGTGTACTTTAACCTCCGTGTCCACCACGAGGCATGGGCCAGTTACGTCAGCGTGTCCCCGAAAAACGCTGATCCCCTCCCGTACCCCGCCGTCCTCGCCGATCGTTCTATCACGCGCCGAAGCTGAATAAGGCCCTTGGCGGTGGTGTCTTGCTTTCCGCGGGACCCAGCGGCTGGCACGAGTGCCGTACAGCGGGTCAGGCTTACGACAGCTCCGGGAACCAGCCCACTATTATCGCGGGGTCCGCGAACCGCCGAAACATGGCTACCGCCCGCAAACTTCACCCAGGCCATCCCACCTCTGCAAGCACAATAGGGACATTGACATCGTAGAACTCACGGCCGCGACCATGTCTGGATTTCTGAGGGGAAAGCAGACGGGTATGCAGAAGGATCTGTCTGCGGGCATCGCCTCGACCGACTTCTGCCCAGACGACCTTGCGCGCTACGGTATCAACTCCCAGGTCAGGTAAAATTTCCCCCCGCCAAAAGTGTGACGTCAACGAGAATCGCAGTGCTTGAGCTCTCCAACCCCACGACGCGAGACTAACCAACCCACAACACAGCTGCCTCGCCTACGACCCGATCCAGTCCATCCTCGCCGTCGGCACGAACGAGACCAAATTCGGCCCCGGAAAGATCTACCTCTTCGGCCAGCACCGCGTCACCAAGACCATCGACCCGCCCAAGCCCACCTCGTTCCGCGCACTCCGCTTCTCCGCAAGCCGACTGATCAGCCTTGACGCACGCAGCGAGCTTGCGATATGGGACCTCGACACCGCGAACCGCGTTGCCGCTGGACTCATCCCCGGCGGCGCCGTGTGCCTCGCCACAGACGCCATGCTCGACTGGGCGCTCCTTGGTCTCTCTAACGGCGAGGTGCTAGCGTACGACCTCGATAGGGGAAGGATGGCGAACACCTTCCGCCTGCCGAACTTTTGGAGGCAGAGGGATCCCAGCGCAAGGCAGGTGGGCATCGTGGATATATCATTCCACCCTCGCGACATCGGGAAGCTGCTGATCTCCTACACGCACGGCGCGGTGATCTACTCCATCAAGCAGGCTACGGTGCAACATTATCTCGAGTACGTCGTGCCTCCTGGCGCTCCTGGCGGAAAAGGCCACGCCGTGGACTCGGTGCGCGTTCCCAGGCTCACCCACGCACGGTGGCACCCCTCGGGCACTTTCGTGCTGACGGCGCACGACGACGGGAGCCTCGTGTTCTGGGACTCGAAGGAGGGCAAGTTGCTGATGGCGCGGACGCTGATGGACATGAACGTCAACCAGTCCTCGAGGCACGAGCCCGCGACGCGCTTCGTGACGCCATTCTCTCGCATCGAGTGGTGCTGCAAGGAGAATCCGGATGATACGGGCTTGCTAATTGCGGGCGGTCAGTCGTCCGAGGATCCGCAGCAGGGGCTCACCTTTATCGACCTAGGACCCACCCCCATCTACGCGACCTCGTCGTGGCCTGCGCTGTCCGACCACTTCCGCGGTAAGAAGCAGATCACCCTCCCGCTCCCGCCGGGCGTGCAGGTCGACGACTACCAGCTCGTGCCCCGATCCTCGCCGCACTTTGGCGGTGCCCAGGATCCAATCGCCATCATCGCCCTCCTTACATCCGGCGAGCTCATTACTCTGAGCTTCCCCTCGGGCTACCCCATCAGCCCCACAAACCAGCTCCACCCCTCCCTCTCGCTTGTCCACCCCTTCGCCACACAGATCGCCGCCTCCACGCTCGAGCGCACGCGCTGGCTCGGCATGGTTGAGACGCGCAACCTCGGCGACCCCATCCTTACCGGCGGCGCCGGGGCTGTCAGGCCGAAGAGAAAGTATGAGAGTCGAACGATCCTGCAGGTAGCTCATGCGGACGGGACCGTCCGCATCTGGGACTCGGGCCACGGCGACGACATCGAGAACGAGGCGCAGCTGCAGGTGGATGTGGCGCGCGCGGTATCGAGGTATGACAACGTGCAGATCAGTGCCATGAGCATGGCAGCCGGCACGGGAGAGTTCGCGGCTGGGACGACGGCGGGCGAGGTGGTGATCTACCGGTGGGGCCCCAACGAGTTCTACGGGAGGGACGAGCCGAGGCCGCATCAGCCTAACCCGGGCGGGCTGACGGATATCTCCTCGCGCTCGGAGCCGCCGCTGAAGAACGGGCTTCAGCCATTCACGCTGTACGAGATGGCCAAAGGCCCTGTCACGGCCCTTGCCGTATCGGATATTGGCTTCGTCGCGGCGGGCTCGCAGGGCGGCCTCTTCAGCATAATCGACCTGCGTGGCCCCTCTATCATATTTCAGGCTTCCGTGGCGGACTTCGCGAAGCAGGAAAAGAGATCGTCGTTCCTCAAGGGGAGCACCGCGTCACCGAGGGAAGATTGGCCCGTTGAGATCAAGTTTGGTGTCATGACGCTGGAAGGGGATAGCTACTCGAGCATCGCGTGCTTTGTGGGGACGAACCTGGGCAAGGTGATTACCTTCAAGCTTCTGCCCTCGGGAGACGGCTATAGTGTCAAGATGGCGGGTATGGTCAACTTTGGAGACCGCGTCGTGTCGATCTCTCCCATCGTGGCAGACACTGGCAAGCCCGCGCTGGCGACGGGCCAGGCCGTCGCTGGCCTGCGAAACGGCCAACAAACCAACGGAATTCTCGTAGTCGGTAAGTGGGAAATATGACATCCTACCATTCGCCTTTTCCCCTCCCTTTTCCTTCTTCAGCGTTCTCCAACAACCCCTAACGTGCTCTCTAACATGACGCAGTAACCCAAAATGAGATCCGCATCTTCAAGCCCGCCTCCTCAAAGGGCGCCTCCAAGTCCTTCGACGACGCCCTCTGTGACGCCGCCTCTGTGACTGAGCTCGACTACCGCGGTGCCGTCGTCGCCGCCGTCTTTGGGGACAACACTGCCCGCGCTTTCACCATTCCCGCCCTCCGCGAGATCGCCGTCTCGCGCCTGCCGGCTCTCGACCCGGGACGCCGCTCCAGCACTCTCGTGACCGAGAACGGCTACATCTTCGGCTGGGCCGGCCCCAGCGAGCTGGCGCTGCTCCATGTGTGGGGCATTGGGGAGGGACTAGCCAACTCGGCGGATGTGCTGGTCAACCCGGAGCTCGTCACGCCGCCGAGGCCGACCATCTCGAACCTGCAGTGGATCTCGGGGACGCAGCACATCTCGCCCACAGACCTGGATCTGCTTATCGGCGGGCCCGACCGACCACCCAGCAAGCGGATGCTCGAGGCCTCGGCGGCAGAGCAGCGGGCCGCCAGGGCGAGCGCTAATGCGTCGGCTGCGGCTGCAGCGGGCGGCAGCCAGGAGGGGTGGGGAAGTTATCTAAGCCGGCAACTAAATGAGCGGACGGAGAGGCTGAATATCATGGGGGACAGCATGGATGCACTGCAGAACCAGACGCAGGGGTGGGCGGACGATGTGGATAAGGCGATCAAGAGGCAACAGAGGAATATGTTCTTGGGGGGTGTCAAGTCGAAGTTCTTCTAAGGGGTCTCACAGGCATGGACATGGGCACTGGTACAAACAGACTCAAGAAAGTAATGGTAAACCTCAATTCACTGACTGAAACCATACCAGAGGTCCCCAACCTGCACCTCTCCGTCCCATCATGTGCGCGTATTGTGTGACCTAGCGAGAATATCTATTCCCGGTTCCATCCTGCTCAAGCCTATACATCGAATACCATACGTTGAGGGTGTTTGATGGGTCAGCCGTGCTAATATCAAGTCGCATGCGCCACCGCCGGCTATGTTGTACTTGCCGGGTCGATCGAAATCAGTCAAAAAAACAAAAGCATCCCCAAGTGTTTCCCTATAGCCAATTTGTCTACCCATAACAATCCGTAAGCCGCGCGCCACCCGCTTCGTGTACTTTCTCGGTCGGGTTGGGTTAAACCAAATCGACCTCGTACTCCCAAACCCCCCCCGGATATCATTTTCTTCGACTCATAGTGAAGATACAGGACTTGACGGCTCTGTGCGCTACCACTGGTCAAGTCAAAGTCAGAAGGAAATACGTAAAGAAACTCGCGACGCAGGAAATTAAGAGACACAGCCTCCGCTAAGTCTCCGGGATGTAATTATGGTTGGAGATGTGAGCATCCTTCGGGACACCAAATGGTTTCCACGTTTATCATCCAGTACCACTTCATACTGCCTTCCGCGTTTTGTTCGTGGGGAATAGCTCCCTTCGCTCTTCCACCTATGAAAGCCGCGGGAAACATGGTAGGTGGCATGCAGGTGTAGGGTATCTTTCCAGACCGCTTGAATTGCGCTGGCAGCATCTTCCCTGAATAGCTCCTGGAATTCTGTCAGAGGAATACCAAGCCCTATTTCATGAAAGCCAGTTCGCCAGGAAAGCACATGGTAGTTGGTGGAGGGGACTGTATGTCATCTGTCCAAGGCAGGGCGCGAGGAGGTAGGAAAGCACCGGCTGGACAGAATACATTTTCTAGAGCCATCAATTTACATGTCACCCCCTTCTGCGTGCAGCCAAGAATAGGAATCAACGGCCCAGGACTTGAGGAAGACCAACGCCGTCGGAAGTGTTACCCGTTTGTCATTCAATTTCGTTAGTCGTGTATCCCCCCGTTGCCCGATGCTGATAGTAAAAACAGACAGGAAATGAAAAATTCAACCAAGGAGGCACTCGAAAGGAATTTTAGGCGTAAACGTGAAGCCAAGTAAAATTCCGGAAGAACTGGATGGACGTTGGGGATAATCAACGTCTTCCAAAGGCCCAAGTGAGGTTGAATTAGGCTTCGGTGCCCACTGAACGCACGGACCCCCAGACAGCTTTCCCGGCCCCGTACTCACGGACTCTCTGATACAACACCGGAGTCATGGTGTTCGGGTACCATCAGGGCGGCGGGGTCATGAAATGTATTGAAACACCAAATGGAAATGACTCTCTTGGAATTCATGGGGCATGAAAGTAAACCTATTCTTTGAGACTTTAGCAGGGCAACATTGAGTAGAAAAGGAATTGGGGCATAATAATCACACAAGAACCGATCCATGTAACCCACGGACATCGACCCGAACAAAGAAAAGATTTTCTGAATCTAACTCGGGATATCCTCAACCGCGCCACAACTATACCGGAACCCTCAAACCATGTCATCTTCTGTCACAAAAAAGATGGGAAAACGAAACGCCAGACCTGCAGTCGATGAATGATGTACAGACAAACCGAAACCACCCTACCAAAACCTCCTGTTTTTCCTTCCGCCGTTCTTAACTGCGTCTTTCTCGTGTCTCGCAGCCCCTCAGAACTGATACCTGTACTGCTGAGGCGGCGGAAAGCCCGCTCCATACTCATAGCCCCTCGAGCTGGGCCTTGCTGGATACTGAGTCCTCCCATAAGGACTCGGCGGCCTCTGGAATCCGGGATGCACTCCCGACCCGGGCCTCGAAGAACTCTGCCTCATCCCCTGCTCCTGTCCCGCTTTCCAGCTCCCATAGTCTGGCACACTGGTCCCCGCCAGTAGATTCGCCATCGCGCTAGGGTTAAACCTCACGGAGTCGTACGTTGACGCAGGCGGCAGGATGCTCAGGAAGAACGTGATCTCACGGTGCAAAGCAGGGGCCTGGCTCCGCCTCTGCTGGTCAAGCCGCCGTCCGGCCGCACCCTTGAGCGGCGACTCTCCCCTAGCGAGCTTCCGAGGGCGGTTTAGCTCGTCGTCGTCCTGGAAGGGCCGTTTAGGGGACGCGGTGGCGCGGACGAACTGCGGGCGCGGGGAGAAGGGCTGGGTGGGCGGCTGGGGGCTGCGGCTGGGGGCTGCGGATGGAGGACGCTCGATTGAAGGAACGAGCATCTTGGGCCGGAGCTGCGCACGGGGAGAGATGATCATGCGGGCAGTGATGGGATCGAATTTGGGGGTCGAGTACCGTTCCTTAAAGTACGAGAGCTTGGGATCGTCAGGGAAGAGCTCGGCCATTCGGCCTTCGAGCTTGGACATCTGCGCGAGCTCGCCGTACTGGGACTCGTACTTGTGGAAGTAGGCGTAGAGCGGTTTGGCCTTGTAGACCGTCTCGGGCTTCTGCGTGAGCCGGTTTACACAGGTCTCAAAGACAACGCGCGCGTCTGGAAGGACAAGGTTAGCATCATCAGCCTCATTTTGTAGAACAGTGTGACACGTACTTGTAGTATCGTCCTTCGAGTGCAGGTACTTCAGATACTCAAGGAGGTAGGCCTCATCCTCCGGGAAGAGTGTCATGCCGCGCTCAAAGATCTTCCCGCCCACGGGATCTCTGTACACGACAGACTCCATGAGCGCAACAGCGACATAGACGTCACTCGTCAGTTTTCCACGCTTCCGGGCCTCGACAAACACCTGCCGAAGACCGCCGATACCCACGCCGCCCTTTCCTTGAATCCTGCGCATCGCCCGGGCAAGCGCGATCCAGACGTGGGAGATGGTCTTCGACAGAAGGTCTTGCCTCGCAGCGTAGCCTTGCTTGATGGCCCTCATTCGGTTTTCCTTCTCGGCATCGTCGTCGGGCGCAGGGCCCTCATCCTCGCCACTATACCCGCCGTCCTTTGCGGCACTCGCGAGCGTGGTCTCCAGCTGAGCTGTCTCGGCCTGCTCCTTCTCCTTGAGGTCCTTAGACATGTCGTACAGGGTGTCTAGGACACGGTTATACGGTTGTCGAACAGCAGTGGCAAACTCGCGCTTCGCCTCGTCGCTTTCGCCGCCAGCGTGAGTGGACTCAATCCTATCAGCATGCTTCAGGGCAAGAAGGACGCTCTCCGGGTTCGCAGCCACGCCTTGCGTAAGGAACTCGACACCAGTGTCCTGGTTATTCTGAGTGACCTGGTTCTCGAAACACCACTCTGCGGCGTCCACCCACATCTCGGGGACGAAGCGCAGGGCCATCAGCGCCTGCTTATAGCAGTGGAGGACGCGCTGCCTGTACACAGCCGGCTCGTCAGCCTTCAGGACGAGCTGGTCTTCCTTCTCCCAGGCTATCCACCGCTTCCAGATGTCGATTTGTTCCGCAAACTCAGTGTCTCCATCGAAGCCGGTAGCAGGAGGTAGTCGGGGATAGGTCGTCCGGTTGAGGTTGCGCGTAATATTGTCCAAGGCAATGTTTGCGCTCTTCGCGGACATATACGAAGGAGAGCGTTCTTGGATGAATTTGCGACCCTAGGGTAGTAAACGTCAGCGGTCAGGCACCCACGCCGCAGGAAGGAAGGGACTCTACGCACGGTCATCTTGTTCAGTCCCATCTCGAACTGGTCATACTCCTTCCACAGGGTGTTGACGGACGACATGGGTACGCATATTGCTCTCTGGTAGGCCTTCCGCAGCTGGTCCATTTTCTGCTGTTCTTGCCAGTTTCCCCCACCAATCTGGCCCGGACCACTCCTAATGAACTGGATATAGTCCTGCCAGATCTTACCCGAGTCCTTATCGATGCCAATAGTATCAATTACGAACTCGTATGCCTGGGAGACAACCTTGCGCGCCCGTCCGTCGGGGTCATTGTTCAGGTCGTTTCGACGGCGGATATAGTTGAGATAAACAGTCCAGAGGCGCACATTCGGTGCGAGCATCAGACAGCGGCCGAATAGCTGCTCCGCCTCGACAAAGTTGTTGAGGCTCAGCTCCAGCTCGACCCAAGACGCCCAAGCCTCGGCCTGCGACGTATCCTATCAGCAATCAAGAGAACAAACAACCGGAAGGCGGCGTTAGATTCAAGACTTACAGACTGCGGAAAGACCTCGAGGAATCGGTTGTAGGCAGATCGCAAATCGTCCATGTTATTACGGTGCCGGTATTCTTCGATGAGACTCAACCAGGCGTCCATATCTCCACGCGGGTCCTGCTTGACTCGGCTCTCCAAAACGGCGGTGCGATCTGTGGCCTGGCCCGCCGGTGCCGGGTAGTTTGCTTCTTGGCCAGCAGGCAAGCCATTGGCTACCTGCGCGCTCTGGGCGTGAGCCACTTGGCCCTCACCAGACGATGTGGTATTTGCGGCGGAGTATTCCTTCGCATCAGCATTCGCTGTCTCCTCTTCCTCCTCGGAATCAGAGTCATCAGAGACAATGAAACCGCCTGTCGTCCGCGGCGGTGTGGGCTTGGGCTTCGAACCGGATGGCACAGGCGTGGGGGCGCTGATAGCTTCCGGGTCATATTCAGCCCCGTCATCGCCAAGATCTTCGCCAAAGTCACCAAAGTCAGCGGAAGGATTGGCACCATGCGAACTGGGGTCTTGCGTTTGCTCGTCGCTAAGTTGGATATCCGGCTGATATTCATCGTTCGCCTCGCCATCGCCAAGATCTCCTCCCCACGCAGGGCCCTCATCATTCAGGTTCTCTGACGCCATTTTCAGGCTGGCGCGCGCCGACTGGGAAGCGCTGGGTTCTCAAGTCGATTAGGTAGGAGGAATCCGGGGGGCATTCGCTAGTGAAATGGATGGGAAGTTGGTGCCTGTATTTGGATGAAGGAGGTCAGCATGCGTCAACAAGGCTGCAGCGTGCGGTTGATAGCATAGATAGTTTCGCCTTGCGCCAGTTGAAGAAGTGCATTTGCAGATGCACTATTTACAGCGACAATAAGCATGCCTGCGATACATACACAGAAAAGCACACACAAAGGAGGGCTGCGACCGTGTGTGTGTGTGTGTGTGTGTGTGTGTGTGTGTGTGTGTGTGTGTGTGTGCAAAGATAAAAAAGAAGAGCAGCACCAGATGTGGTCAGAAAGTTTGATCGAACGGTCGATTTTGGTGGTATTTGTGAGAATCGTATGTAGGAAAATGATGTTCCAAAATCAACAAAGTGAAAATTAGAATCGCCTATCAGCAAAGAATAGAATGGAGAATTGGGAGAGGAGAAGAGGGTGGTGGAGTTTGTCGAATGTCAGAACAATGCAGAAGCATCGTCCGTCTCGCGAACCACGAAAATCCGCGAGTGACAGTAATGGAGGCTGGCGGCGGCAGAATAGCGCCCGGGCGGTGAAGAGCTCCCAAGCTACCTCCGACAGCACGTCGTTGTCTGTTATATAAGCAACTTCTGCAGCATTGGGACTGCGACTGTGGCTGGGGACCCCAAGGTTGCGCCTCCCAGCGGTGGCTGGGTTCGACGCGTCTAAAGTGCGTGCAGTTGTCTGAGCTTTGATGGCGATTGTCCACGCATTTGGCCTCCCACGCGAATTTCCTTGAGGGTCGCGTCAAGGGTCAAGTGCGACTGGAGCCTCCAATATTCCTCCCCAACCCGAGGCCCAGCCAGCCGCTTTCTCCTCCCAACACGTCCCTACACACTTTCAGCTCCGAGACGCTTTCCTGTATTCACTGTTTTCCATCACGCATTTCTGCACACCGCCTCTACCACTATCTCCAGAACTTTTTCTTTTAGACAATTGAACTGCTCTGCCCCGCTTCGCGCCCAAGACACTATCTCGTCTCCCCCACTACTACCAAACCACCGCAAAACATCCACACCACACCCAGCCAAGATGTCGGTCGTCACGCTGCTCGGCGTGGAGGTTCTCAACAACCCCGCCAAGTTTGGCGACAAGTACCAGTTCGAAATTACCTTCGAATGCCTAGAGCCTCTCGAGAAAGGTCCGCGATCTACCCCACTTCGCACACCGCTTCCATACACCACGCAGATTGTTGTCCGCCTGTCACCCGCGACACCCGTCCGCTAACACAAGTACTCACCTCCAGATCTCGAATGGAAGCTGACCTACGTCGGCTCTGCGACATCGTAAGTCCCTAGGTCTGCCAACCGCTGAGAAAGGCTGCTTTCTGACCCGGCCGCAAAGGGACCAATATGACCAGGAGCTTGACTCCCTCCTAGTGGGGCCCATCCCCGTGGGAGTAAGCAAGTTCCCTTTCGAGGCCGACGCACCCGATACGAAACGCATCCCCGATTCGGACGTCATCGGTGTGACTGTCATTCTCCTCACCTGCGCCTATGACGGCCGCGAATTCGTGCGCGTGGGCTACTACGTCAACAATGAATACGATTCGCCCGAGCTGAACGACGACCCGCCCGCGAAGCCCATCATTGAGCGGGTGCGGCGGAACATCCTTGCTGAGAAGCCCAGGGTTACGCGTTTCGCGATCAAGTGGTGCGTCGGTTTTTTCCTCACCTTGTTGTGTTACTGGTAGCTGATAACTTGTGATACAGGGACAGTGAGGCCTCGGCGCCCGCCGAGTTCCCCCCCGAACAGCCGGAGGCTGACCTTGCAGCGGACGAGGAGGACTATGGCGCCGACGAGGCTGAAGAGGAGGGTGAAGGTGAGGGCGAGGGCGAGGGTGAGGACGAGGCTGGCGACGCCAGCATGGGTGGGACCGGTGCCGAAGGTGAAGCCAGCGCCAAGGCTGAGGACGAAGAGTCAGATGACGGGAGCGTTGATATCGAAGGTGAGAGCGAGGATGAGCTGGATGAGGAGGGTGAGGAGGGTGAGGGCGAGGGCGATGCCATGGATGAGGATGCCATGGAGGTTGACCCTGCCGACAAGGCCAACGGTTCCAACGGTACCAAGTCGGCTGAGGTGGTCATGTCTCACTAGTGTGAGCATGGATCGAATCCACGTCTGCATCGAGGAGTAGGCAGTGGCGGCATGTTGCGGCAGGTGCGGCTCGGTCCGGATGCCTTGCGGGCGCTGAGGATACTTTACATGCATAAGGGGTGGCAGGAGGCGAAACGTTTGAGGGCTATTGTTCTTGGGAAGGGGCGGGACGAGCCTTGAGGGCGTGATGGTGGGCAGCTCTGGGATCTCGGTGCACGGGAAGGCTACTACTATCCATGGATCAGGCGGGCTTGGGCTTGTTTAGAACCGGACACATATACCTTCTTAGCGTAGTACATGATTCCTTCAGATACAGCTTTTTATGTTTCTATTTCCCATCCCAGCTTCGGTGTTTCCCCCGTGTCGCGTTCGGTCTATGTCTACCTTGTCCAAAACAACAATGTATTCGACCTACATGAAATCCAATGATTATGGATCATGTGAAGCGGTCTCCTATGAGCTACGGGTTGTTGTTGGTGTAAGAGGCGAGAGTGCGGATACAGCCTTTCTCCATTTAGCTGCCACGTCGTTACTCTTGTTTAAACCTACAAGCTTAAGAAACCCCCAAGCAGGTGACGCATCACTGAGGCAGGGGATGAAAAAGGCCAGCTGGAAACGGACGGATGGTGCTCGGTAAGGGACCCCCAATCGACAGCTTCCTGTGGCGTTGACAGTCCCTTCCACATTTCCCTCGGCGAGAGCCACATGTTCGGGAATGTCGACGTCTAACCACGGGCCAATGGGCGGAGAAGCTTGAAAGTATCTCTAAATAGATGGTGAGGCCCCTCCCAAGGCGCAATCGGGCCGTCCCGAAACCGATATCGTCCTGTCCAGAGGAAGCCTTTCGGGAGCGAAACCAATACTTTTCAGTTGGCCGAGGCACAATATCCTGCCAGCTTTCCATGGCCAGCCAAAAATCCTGGAAGATGGTGGCAGACTACCCATTACGGATGACATGCTTGCCCGGCTCGGGACGGCTAGTCAGGAGGTTCGCGTCGAAAAACCGTACCCGGACGCCTCCCTCGTCCGATCCCTGTTCATCCCCTCCATGGGTAACGACCATACATTGCATCGGATAGCGGCAAGCCCCTCTGCGAGTGCACGGACCGAGAATGACTTCATTGGGCCGCCTTCTCAACGGCGACCAGGGTCGAAATGCGCAGTTATGCAAGTCTGGGGGGGTTTGGAGACGTTCAATGTCACCACCCCGCTGGATTAGGCAAACCTGGAGAATGTCGTGTTCCAGACACTCGTATTGTCTCGAACCTGAAATTAAGGTCGAAGATCAGAGGACCCAGTCTCCTCACCGTGTCTCCTCTGTCGAGGCCATATTATTATGAGATCCCACGTGCATGCTCGTTGTTTTTCGCTGGTATGTTGCCGGTGAGATGTTCCAGGTGGCGGGCGATTATCGGCTGGATGCGGTTAGTCAGGTCTTGGAATGCTGCGCAGTGAAATGAGCAGCGGTCTGAGCGGCGTGGCAAGGCGACCAGCGGGGAGAACGTCTGCCTGCAGGGGCTTTATGGCTGCAAGCGCTTTAGCACCGGCACCCGGCGTTGGCTCTTGCTCCGTGCCTTCCAGAACCAACACCAAACATCCAATCCAGAAGAGGCATGGGGGTCTCGGAGCTTTTCCTGGGGCGACGGATTACGATGTGCAGGGTGCAGCGAATGTAATACCGGGCTCGGGTAGGGCTGTCTGACGAGCTAGTAAGGTGTGGGATGAGATGTGCTCCTGGATCCTTCGGATCACTCGGATGAAATTGAGAGTCTCGCGCTCGCCCTTCCATGGTCGGCAAGGGCAGTCTCCCTTGGGCGAGAGGCCTGGCGCTCGTTGAGGGTTGATACATAGATAGGATATGGCGGGGGTCTGTTGCTCCATCCTTGAGTGAGGACGCATGAAAGAGATCGCAAGCGAGATGGGATTTGTTGCTCAGCCCCATTCACCCTCATACTTCACGGGTACGAGGCAAGTCAACACCTTGTTTCATGCACCCGCCGCCCAGTACCGGTTAATCTAGTGCGATGATTGCCCTGATGATGTGCAGCAAATCTCGGGGGAAACAGCAGGGACAAGAGTGTCTTGGCGAGAGCAAATCGTCCGACCCGACTTCGAAATGCATTCCCCACAGTGTCCAGGATAGCCGCCTGCTTGGGGCCTCGTGTCGCCGGCAGGGTGTTATCGGTGTCTTGGGGCAATAATGTGGCGGCCGATATTGGAAGGGCACACGAGCTGCCATACCACACTGGTACGAGGTCACTGTGGTGGTGAAGTCGAAACGGGGTCTATACGTGGCGTAGATATTACTTCTCAGACGTGATGAGTCTCGTCGATCGGCCCCCTCTCATCGAATGGGCCCTGCACGGAGCAAGATATTGAGGCCGCCGAACACGAGGTAAAAGCGACTGATACTGCAAACTCGCAGTTAAGAGGGTCCATGCATGTAGCAGCCGTGCCTTGTGTGTATTCATACCGACCGCCAAATTACGAAGCAAATGTTTTAGCGCCATATACCATCTCTCATTACGATCAAGCCCGACAATTGCGCCCTTGACGGAAAATGTGGCGTCAACAGGCCGGCGGTCGGTTTCTGTTCATGATATGGCTGGGCGGAATCTCCGTGCTTGCCGTCTTTCTGGCTTTGCGCCAAGCTCGATTGATTCGTATCAAACGTTTTATTGCTGTCGGTTCATGAACAGGTTCGACACGCGTGTGGAGCTCGGGGACCCTGTATCTGAAACTTCCGCCATGCGCTGTCAGCACTAGCAGGATTTCTGGATCATTTTTCCGACTTCACGCTGGGGTGGGCTCGTAGTCTGGCGGGCGTGTGGCCTTGATGGTGGGTCTTTGATATCATGAGTGGGCGACGGCGCTAGGTTCCCTGAAGCAGGTTCGTGATATTATGAAGGCTGCCCACCATTCCGGAGGCCATCGTAGCAGCCAGTACCAGTACCTCGTTATCATGGCATGTTGCGAGGGCCCTCGAGCATCGGCCGTCATGAGCGATGCAATGCTAGGGGATGCTCTGCCCATCCGCGCCCTCCGGACCGCACGAGGGCGCATTGGTCCTCCTCGTCCACACCATGTGCTCAAGCACAGGCCGCTCTTTCCCAAAGCAACCTGCATATACTTGACGCCATGTGAGTTGACAGGAATCATCGACGCCGATCATCCCAAGGGAGCGGATGTCGCCACCACAGGCTTTCAAAGGATGAAACGCCGCGGAGAGACGAGTGTATTTACCAGAAGGGAAAATAGGTGCCCTCCGTTCTGCTCTTGTAACTCAGAGATGACTGAGCGAGTACCAAAAAGAAGTAAAATAAATAAGAAAAGATAAAATATTAAATCGGGGTTTCAGCGCGTTTTACACTCTGTTCTTCTTGAATGCCTTCTGCCTTCCTTGAATTTGCAGGAGGCCATGGGATGCACGGTTGCGAGGTGGGATCAGGCCCCACCCCCCTCACCCCGCTATCAAGGGTGATCGCTCGGGGTACTCAATACTTAAGGGGCACGAAATATGGGCCGAAGGGATGCTGGGCAGGTGCCTCTCTAAGCCTGTCAGATAATATGCCGCAACGGGCGCTCCACCTGCTGCCACTGCCGATTCTCAGTGCTCATGCGCTCGGCACACCAGGTACACGGCTAGTTCCCAATACTTGTTTCAAGGCACCCCTCATACACTCCATGGATGGAAGGCGCCCCTGGCCCTCGGCCTCCCGATCTCACCGCTTTGCCCCGCCCCAAAGGCCAAGTGTTGGTACCTCTCCCAACGTCAGTGATGGTGGACAGCGGGGATTGGCACTCTTGGGATTGCCCCTGGTCCACATGGTCCGATGCGGTAACCTGCCATGGAGGGTCTTTGTTTTCTTGATTCCCCCTCCTGCGCCGGGGAGATCTCATCTCGTCCTGGCTCATAGGCACTGCACGGCACGATCAGAAGATTCAAGTACCATATGCAAGAGCTGGAGGAGCTAGTGAACAAGTGATTTTGAAAGGAAAAGCAAGAAATGAAGTGAATTATTTTTAAAAGAAAATAATAAGTTTAGTCGACTGTAGACCATGGCAAGCAGCGACCGTCTGTTTGAGCCTGGTGACGAAAAGTGACAAGCAGCCGTATTTCCCTCCTCGCGCCTGTTTCAGAATTAGCCATCCGCAACCCCAGCCCCGTGCCCCTGTCCCCTCGGCCTTTCTCCGCAATTGCCCTCCACAAGCCCCAACTTGTCCTTCGTTGCTCACCACACCCCCTCTCTTTCTTCCATCCACCTTCAACATTCCTGGCGTCAGGACTTGTACAACGCACGACGCCGAAAACGCCCTCCATCGCAATCTCTCCTTGAACAATATTCCCGAGTTGCTTGAATTCCGGCGACCCGGATTCTACGAGACACGTCAATCTGAACGTTGAACGCGAAAGCCTCCTCGACTCCCCTCGCGCCGCCCATTCCCCCGATCTCGAACCGCCGCCGAGGCCGCCACGAAACGAACGAGGCAACGCTTCCCGACACGGAATACCTAACTACTTCGGCCGTCATTCGGCTCCTCCGTTGTCCGGCGTTGGGTGCAAATTCTCTCCAGACGGGCCTGATCGAAATCGTATACGCCGCGACGCCGCATCCTCTGTTCCCCCGCACTTTTCGCTACTATCTCTCTCGCATTACGCAGCCTCAGACCTCTGCGTGCCTCGGTAACCCGCTGAGCGTCGGCCGACGGTCCAACCGGTCGCATAGACCCTCTGTTCTTGCGCCCTGTGTTATGTCCAGATCGTGCCCCAAGCGCTCGACAGCACTCGCCCCTCCGTTCCTGGAGCCGCTCTAAGACGGGTAGCGCAACTGCCGCTATTCACGCCTTCGACAAGTCGTCTTCGTGGCTTATCCTGAGGCTCTCGGGCCCGCAGCCTGGTCCTCGACACTGCTTCGTAACTGGTCGTAGCCACAAATCATGTCCGTGATGCTGCAAACCCCATCTCGCGCCTCGACTGCCTCCTCATCCTCCTTCCAGCCTATATCTCGACAGAACACCATGTCGTCCTACGATGGCTCGCGGTCCGCCCGCCAGTCGAAGCGGTACTCCATGTCCGCGCTCTATCTCTCGATCGCTAACGAAGCCGATCTGGAGATCGAAGACGACCTTGCCAAAGGTTTGTGTCCCTCACATCACCACACCGGCGCAGCTTGTCGGCACACGCGTTTCCCCCCCCCCCCAAGAAAAAAAACCCCGGCGTACGCCGTTCTGGGGGCTTGCCTTTGATGTTCTGGCTTACTAACATGACTTGCTGTTCAGCGCAGAAGACCCTCCGTGAATTGAAGGCCAAGATATCATCTCAATCCAAGAAAAACTTCGTCCTTGAGAAGGATGTGCGTTACCTTGATTCGCGTATCGCCCTTCTCATCCAGAATCGCATGGCTTTGGAAGAGGTCAGTCCCTCGCCCACCGTCAAAATCATATCTCATCACCCACCCACGCTATCGGTTGGCGGTCACTCACACACAACAGCAAAACGAAGTCGCGAGCCATTTGGAAGATGCCGCCGATCTCCAGGAAGGCGTATTCCCGAACGATGACAGGACTCAGAAATATGGCAACCTCCTGTTCCTCCTACAATCGGAGCCAAGGCACATTGCCCATCTGTGCAGACTCGTCTCGATGGCCGAGATAGACTCGCTTCTCCAGACGGTCATGTTCACAATCTACGGAAACCAGTACGAGAGTCGCGAGGAACACCTTCTCTTGACCATGTTCCAGGTACGTTCGCTTTGACTTACTCCCGTCCTGCCCCCCCTGGACCTCGTCCACTAACATTTCCAGTCCGTCCTCACGTACCAATTCGACAACACCCCCGAATACTCGTCCCTGCTCCGTGCCAATACCCCCGTCTCCCGAATGATGACTACGTACACCCGACGAGGCCCCGGCCAGAGCTACCTCAAGGTCGTGCTTGCGGAGAAGATTAATAGCCTCATCGAGCTTAGGGATCTCGATTTGGAGATCAACCCCCTCAAGGTCTACGAACACATGATTGAACAGGTCGAGCAGGACACGGGCAGCCTCCCCGCGTCCATGCCCCGGGGTATCACGGCTGAACAAGCTGCGGAGCACCCGCAGGTTCAGAGCATCATCGAGCCGCGTCTAAGTTCGCTCATTGATATCGCCAATGGCTTCTTGGATACCATCATCAACGGACTCGAGGAGACGCCCTACGGGATCCGGTGGATCTGCAAGCAGATCCGGTCGTTGACAAAGAGGAAGTACCCCGACGCCAACGACCAGGCCATCTGCACGCTCATCGGCGGCTTCTTCTTCCTCCGCTTCATTAATCCGGCTATAGTGACGCCCAAGTCTTACATGCTCATCGACGGCACGCCATCCGACCGACCTAGGCGGACGCTGACGCTGATTGCGAAGATGCTCCAGAACCTCGCCAACAAGCCGTCTTATGCGAAGGAGCCCTACATGGCCAAGCTTGCTCCCTTCATTGATCAGAATAAGGAGCGGGTGAACAGATTTATGCTTGACCTGTGCGAGGTCCAGGACTTTTACGAGACGCTTGAGATGGACAACTACGTCGCCCTCTCAAAGAAGGATCTCGAGCTTTCCATCACCCTCAACGAGATCTACGCTATGCACGCTCTCATCGACAAGCATCACGAGCACCTCTGCAAGGACGAGAACTCGCACCTCGCTATTATCACATCGGAACTCGGCCCGGCGCCAGCTCAAGTGCCCCGCAAGGAGAACCGGGTCATCAACCTGCCACTCTTCAACCGATGGGAGACGGCGATCAACGACCTTACGGCGGCGCTCGACATAACGGAGGAGGAGGTGTACTTTATGGAGGCCAAGTCCATCTTCGTGCAGATCATGCGGTCGATCCCAGCGAACAGCAGCGTGGCGCGGCGACCACTCCGACTCGAGCGGATCGCGGATGCGGCGGCGACGAGCCGTAACGACGCAGTAATGGTGCGAAAGGGCATCCGGGCGATGGAGCTCCTCTCGCAGCTACAGGAGATGCGGGTGATTGACAAGAACGATCACTTTGCGCTGCTGCGCGACGAGGTGGAGCAGGAACTCCAGCACCTGGGATCACTGAAGGACGGCGTGCTCATCGAGACCCAGAAGCTGGACGAAGTGTACCGCACGATCCGCGACCACAACACGTACCTAGTCGGGCAGTTGGAGACGTATAAGAGCTACCTCCACAACGTCCGGTCGCAGAGTGAAGGGACGAAGCGGAAGCAGCAGAAGCACCAAGTGCTGGGCCCCTACAAGTTTACGCACCAGCAGCTGGAGAAAGAGGGTGTTATCCAACGGAGCAACGTACCAGACAACCGGCGGGCCAACATCTACTTCAACTTTACAAGTCCGCTGCCTGGGACGTTTGTCATCTCACTGCATTACAAAGGTATATAACCCTTCTACTGTTCCATGCGATCGAGATACCCGGGTTAAGGGGAATAGGTTGGCTAATATGAATAGGTCGGAATCGCGGCTTGCTCGAGCTGGATCTCAAGCTTGACGACCTTCTGGAGATGCAGAAGGACAATCAGGACGATCTGGACCTCGAATATGTGCAGTTCAACGTGCCCAAGGTACTCGCGCTGCTCAACAAGCGGTTCGCGCGGAAGAAGGGGAGGTGAGAATAGAGCGACTATGAGTTGAAAAGGGGGAAACGAGAAGCTACTAATGCTGTGGTCTGCGGGAGTTCCGGTGGATCTGTTTTCGGCTTCGGGAAGAGTGGCCCCGTTATATCTTTCCTAATTTTGTTGAATGTGATACCACTTTCGAGTTTGTCGGGTCACCGCATTGTTTTGGGGTTTGTCGCGGATCAGGTCTCTGGCCCGGTCCATGGCTAACGGAAGGGTCGAATCCGCAGGCGTCAGGGGGGCTATCCTCCAACTCGACCGACGTCCTGTCCCGGATCCAGAATGATAGGCGGCATGGAAGGTTGTTACTCACTTGCTCAATTGCCGCCGTTGCTAGAGTATTTCGTTTATAGCGGGGCGGCTGGTCCGACTTGTTTCTCCTCAGTTGTTTGTCCTGTCGCTTCACGTTGGAAGAGGGGCTTGGGTGGATAGGTTGAGGATAATGGGGAAGCACGTATGTAGTGAATGTATTCATGAGAATGTTAAACTTTTGCGAGGTGTGTATTATTAGTGGTTATTTATATTTCACCATTCTAGGTCACCCCACCAAGGAAGACAAGGAGGTCTCCCGGGAGCATAACCTCAAGTGTTGATCGGGACATGGGAACCGGGATGAGGTAGATGATGATGTCGGGCGTCGCAGCATTTTGACATCTAAGAGGTGAACGGGTCCGAGTCATCTAATTTTAAACAGAACTAATATATACAGCCACTACCTCCTACAGCCGCAAGGCGGAACCCTCTAGCTCCAAGGACGCTCGTCAGTGGTGCCAAGCTTGGCGATGTCGTTGTGGTCAGTGACACAGTCCATGACATGCCCGTGTGCCTTGATAGTTCTCTCGCTGTCCTCGTACTCGGCAAACGCATACCCGAAGGTGATGCCGTCAACGCCGGCATCAAGCGCCTGTTCAATCTTCTCGCCATCGCCGTTGGACGAGCCGACCTTCCACAGGAAGACGCCGCCCACGTTTCCGTTGTCCCGCTCCTGGATGGCGTGCACGAGGTTGGGGCACACGTCCTTTGCTGCCCTCTACGCGCTCGCACTTGCCGAAGGACAGGTTGTCCTTGTGGAGATAGGGGTTGCTGTAGTCGATGATGCTCTTGCCAGTGGGGATGTCGGCGCCGTGCTACTCAAAGGCCTTGAGGGCCGGCTCGGTCCGGCCGGTTATGCGCACGGCGGCGTCATGGTCCAGGCTCTCGACAATGTGGTAGAAGGCCGAGTTGTCGGCGTGCTTCGTCTTCGTGATGCCGTAGACGACGCCGATGCCCTTGGAGAGCACGAGGTCCTGCGCCATCTTGACCAACACCATCATGCCGCAGGCCTCCTCGTCGACGTCGCAGTAGTCGGGGGTTTAGATATCAAAGACGACAAAGGCGAGCTTGCCCTCGCCCTCATTGTCGGTGGTCTCCAGCATCACGTCGGCCGGGTCGCCGTAGTTGATGCCGTCCCCATCGTGGTCGATCTACCACCGGTTGGACTCGGCTGGGGAATCGCTCTTACCCTTATCCCCCTTGCGCCACGCGGTCAGGCCGATCTCGACGGCGGGGACCTAGTCATACAGGGCGTCCTTGAGATTGGTAGCCTCCATCACCTTGTGGACGATGACGAAGATAAGCCGCTGGTCGCGGGCCCGCAGCTTGCCAGGCACAGCGGCCGCCAGGAAGGCGCCCGATAACAGAATTGCGGTGGACAGGAGTTGACGGAGCATGTTGACGGTTATCAGGGTTCCTGTCGAGGCGGATTAGCAAGAGTGTGCTATAGTTGCCCCTCGTAGGGAGGGCCGGGGATGAGCGCTACTCACTGAGAGGATTACCTGTATAGTTTACAGGCCGGTGAGTCTTCCCATCTCAGGGTCGTCACTCGCTCGCGGACGCCATGTCTCTTTGATATTACTCGGTACTCATAGAAAGTAAGCAACGCCGCTTGTCTATTCCTACACTATCGATACTTCCGGACTAACAGGCCCCGGGGTTTCCATTTCTAGAAGAAAACCCGCAGTACTCGGCTAGGCAAAGGAACGCAGCGGCGATCTTAACCTTCGGTCAGCTGTCCAGCTCGAGAATGGTACCCTCCAAGGTAGGCGCGTGGGGACGGCCAAGTGCAGAGGAGCGGAGCAGAGTAAATGACACGCCACGATGCCGCAGCATGGAGCGTAGGGCGAGATGATCCCTCGGGCTTCCTTGGGCTTTTGAATCCTGCTTCCCGCCATCGGTCCCTTTGGCCATGATGCTGATATGCATGGGAAGGATGCCTGTGATCCTGCTAAACCAGGGAGCTCTTGAACGTTTCCCCTGTCCGGTGTCAGGCGTTGCGAATGAGAGAAGTGCCGTGGAAGGCAACGTGAAGGATTCAGATGGCGGCTAATGTCGACGCCCGTCACGTCCAGGGCCCATTTCTCCACACTTCACTCCACACCCTTGCATGCCAAATCAGGTCCTTCACGCCGTAAGACAGCCTGACCCACGAGCCCACTTCGGCCGAGCCACGGGTGGTGGGACATGGTGCCTTGCAGACCACCTGAACGGCTTGATCATCATTGGAGTAGGAGGTTAAGGGATCAGAAAATACGTTGACAGGATCCAAACGGTCCGTGATCTTTTCTCCTTCTCGAAGGCGCTTATTAGGGTTATTCTTTTTATGCAAATGCCGCTAGTAGGGTCTCTTATAAGGCACCCGGTGGATCGGGTCGAGACCCGAAGTGCACTGCGTGATATATATACCACAGAGTGACTGACGAGCGATTGCGAACGAGTTCCCGAGCAGACCGGCCGCATATGTACGGGCGCTAGATAGCCAAGTTCACAAGCCTTGGCCATTTCATCGGCGGCTGTTCATCGCCGGCGTCTCTAAACCTCCCCCAAAAGCCGCTGTTAGGAGACCGACACGCGATAGATATGCGGACACCGTGTCTTCGATAGGACTTCCAGCTTGGCCGCCTCGAGCTCGAGAGCTTTGCTGACACCGTCGACAATGGCTATCTTGGTGTCGGCAGCAACCTGCGGCCTCTTTTCGTTACTCGGCAATTCGTACAGATCCCGTGATGCTTCCAGCCCTGTCTGGGACTGCGGAGAACGGGAGATTGGGCGGGGATAGGGACGCTGTATGGGGCTGCTCTTGACGCGAGCCGACTACACAATGTTGTTGAGCTAGTGGACATGCCAGTTGTAGATGGGGTAAGGAATGGTAGGAGGAGATGGCTGGATGCAGATGCCAAATGTCAGGCTATCGCATACTCGTAATTCTATTTGCGGAACAGGTGTACCGGGTCCCTGGCAAGGTCAACCCTCTCAACAGCCGCGGGAGAGGGCAGTAGACGTCGATCATGGTCGGAGATGCCGATGCTGCCCTGGTCCGTGGGAAGCATGATGCTGATATCGGGTGGCCAAGGAAATCGGATACAGCCCGAAGTGTCCGCCTCACTCCTCTCGCGTGGCCGTGGGTGTAAGAACGATTGCATGGTGGCAGAGGGCAACATTGGCCGCACCAGAGGACCCTCCCTGTCTCCTTGTCCTTGTGGACTACACTGTGTCCACTCAAGAGAGCCCAGCCTAGGTAACCATATTTGCGCCTATTCTGTGTAGGAGTCTCTTGTGACAAACACCTCAGAATTAACCCAAATAGTTTAGAAGGCATGATCAGTTGAGCGAGAAATAATTTGTATTGAACTTCAACTCCCGTACAGTCCTATCCCATTCCCCATACCTTAACGCTAGACCCATGCGATGAAGAAGAAAGGAAGGAAAAAACTGAAAAGTAAAGTGAGGCAAGCCATAATTCTATGCATAACAACTCTCCAGGAGACAAAGGCGCTGGGAAGGGCGCATATGGTTTAACGCTGCTTTGACAGGTCAACATTGAATGACCACCGTCCTGCACACATGTTAGCCAAATCACACTCCAGCTTAGCAGAGGAAACAATGGAGATGATGCGGACATACCTTTAGCAAGATTCTCTGCTGTGTCTTCCAAAAGGACAACCCGGCGCTTGTTACAGTACGATGTTTTATCCTAAACCCGTTAGCTTGCCTCCTCAAATCCCTGGGTGGACACGTCAGAAGTCTCACCATAATTTCAACTTTGAGCTTGCTGTCCGCGAGTTCCACAACCGGCTTCTCAAACATCTCCGACAGCGCCTCGACCGCCATCTCTAGATCCTTCTGGTTGTCCTCAAAGATTTCCGTCAGGTTATTCCGCGCGAGGTAGAACGCGAACGCGTACGTCCACTTGAGCGTCTGCCGGCACGTCTGCAGCGCCTGGCTCGCAGAGTTAAGGTACTGCACCTCGATCCATGACATGCCCGACGCCGTCTGCAGCTGCACCATCTTCTTCTCCGCCTTCTGAGCAATATCGCGGTCCAGCCGCGCCGACTGCTCATGGTTCGCGTACCGGTTGTAATAATGCAGATACCGCTCGAGCGACACCCGGCTCTTGGCCTGTGCGTCACGCGCGTCCGACCCGCTCTTCTCCTCGAAACGGTTGCAGTTGTACCAGCTCGTGCCGTGCTCCGACCAGAGGCCCATGCACATCCAGCAGAACTCGTACTTGCACTTACGGCACGTCATGTGGTTGCACCCGCCGTTCTTCTCGATGGTCGAATTGCACTTGGGACACTCCTTCGTGTTGGCCGAGATCCAATTCGCCGTCTCCGAGTCGTCCGCGCACTTCTTCAGCCACCGCTTCACCAGCTCGCACGGCGCCGGCTGGTGGTCCGTCAGCGCGCAGCCGAAGCAGAAGCAGTGCCCACAGCGACATGTGACCGTCGGCACGATCTTGTCGAGATCCTTCTTCTTAACGCCACACTCAACTGCGTTCTCGCAGTCTGGGGCGGGACACCACTTAAGAATGTCCCTGTCCTCGACGTACGTGCGGTTCAAGAGCTCACGGTACCGGTCAGAAAGTGCAGGAGGAACGAGGATGTCGAGGGACCGGGAGTCGATAATGCGCTGGCACCCGTCGGCGGGACACTGTATCCGCGCTGCCTCGCCTTCCTCGCGGATCTTCTGGGTTAGGTAGTGGCGGTAGCAGTCAACGCAGAAACGGTGATCGCATTTCAGCGCAAAGGACTTCAGGTCATCCCCGTCCTCACAGCAGATGTCGCACATGAAACCGGGCACGACCTCCAACTTCGGTAAGTCGGCTGTGGCCGCGTAAAGCCCGGCCGCTTGGAGGACTTTCTTTGGCCTGTCCATGTAGTCCTCGAGGAGGCGCTCCTTTTGCCAGCGGAAGTGTCGCAGTAGGATCGCCGCATCTTCCTTGTTAATGTCGAGGATCATGTTGACCTCGTCAATCATCTCCGTTTGCTGGTTCTGAATATCTGGCGGGCTGTAGACAGTGAAGGGTATCTCGTAGGTCTTCTTCTTCTTGTCTAGGTCCTTTGAGGACAGCCCAAAGTCCGGGTCGGGAGCATCATCGTCAAAGTCGTCAAAGTCTGCAAAAGTCTCAGTCAGTGTCCGTTCGAAAGGGAAAGCCCTTGCATATCCAGGTGGGAGCCCGACGCAACATGACGAAGGATAGTGGGGCACGGGCGGGGCAAGGCGTGGGAGCAGGCAAGACATACCGTCCTCGCCCGAGTCATCGGCCATTATCTCGTCGTCCGTAGACATGCCGGACAGGTATTCCTCGTCGCTGTCCATATCAGCGGTGCTCGCGGTGGTTGTCTGGGGAGTCGGAGGAGCGGCGGCGGAGGTCGTGTGCTTGGCGGTCGGGACGGAGCGCGGGGCCGTGGGGTTGGTGGTTTGGGCAACCGAGGCGGCGATTTTCTTGTTCGGTGTAGGTTGGTTCTCGGGAACCGTCGACGCCTCAGCTGCCTTCCGCTTCCTAGTAAGAGGCGGAATGGCGGCGGTATTCGGGGTGGGAGACGGATTTAAAGGATTGGCGGGAGTGGCGAGGCAGGTGGGGGTGGGATCAGGCCGGATGACTGTACAGGGTGAGGCTAGTGAGAGATGTCGGATGACCAACGGAAGGCGCCGGGTACGAAGGGCGCCCAAGGGCTGCCTAGAGGAGCGGAGGAAGGGGATGCGGAGTAATATTTGGTGGGTTTGACAGCGCGAGATGCTCGAATCGGTAAGGTTGGCTGCCTGGCAAACGGAGAGAAGCGGGATGAGGATCAGGGGCAAAAGGCGGCAGCAGGCTGGGAAATCAAAGGACGATGTTCCCGTCGGGGGTGCTGGTTGGAGGTCGGCCAGTTTCACTTAAACCAGGTAGTCCAGTACAGAGGGATGATTGCCGAAACAGAAGCGTTTTGAGACATAATATTACTGCATCAGCCCAAGTACAAGGCAAACAACGCTTTGGTTGGGCATGACTGTCAGAAGCGACTGGTGTGGAGCCCAGATCATGCAATTCACCAGGAAGAGTTACCTGCACGTGATAAAGGAGGCAGGTGCCTCAGCTGCACTTCGCTATAAGAATATCGCTGCTTCGAATAGGGCCTCCCTTCAGCGCAGGCTCAGGTCTCAACGAATTGAAAGGGCCATTAGAAATACAAGGCAAGGATCCTCGGCGACCTGGACAAACAGAAGAAGCTCCGTGCTTCAAGCGTGACACCATGTTCGACACACTATGGAAGGGACTGATGTTTGGCGCATCTTTCCAGCCTAAACCGGATGCTTGCAAACACTAATACTTGTCACTTGACTCTGTGGCTGCACAATTAGGAGAGCGCAAAAGGTCAGAGGTAATACTGAGCACCAGGAAGGTTGATGCTAACACCGTGATATTTTCTGGCCATTCCGTGATCCTGCTACGGCAAGGAGACAAGCATAGTTATGGGGCACCCACCCCACCTTTGACAGTGATGTCATCAGCAATTTAGCCCCAGATTCTCCCAGCTCCCACGTTGTAAGCTCCTAGCTCCATGGTACACCAAGCTTCACGACCCTCGCATCTCTTCCCAAACACGATAGCTTCCACACAACCATTGCACCCCACCACCACCACAGCCACCAAAATGTCTCTTCGAACTTTCTCCCGCCTCCCCTTCCGGTCCGCCCTCCGGCCTACTTTCGTTGCCCCGTCCCGGCCCTTCCACACCACCCTCTCCGTGCCCGTCCGCGTCGGAGACCCGATCCCGGACCTCGACGTCCTCGTCGAGAACTCGCCTGGGAACAAGGTCAACCTTGCGAAAGAGTTCTCCGGAAATGACGGCATCATCGTGGGTGTGCCGGCGGCTTTTTCAGGCGCGTGCTCGAGCAGCCATGTACCGAGCTACATGAACCACCCGAAGCTGAGTAACGCGGGGAGGGTCTTTGTTGTGTCGGTCAATGACCCCTTTGTGTGAGTTCTTATTATGAGGGCCTTGTGGGAGAGACGGTTAAGCCGTATGAGGGGATGAGAGATGAGAGATGCTGACTGCGTTGCAGCATGAAGGCCTGGTCGGAGCAGCTTGATCCCGCGAAGCAGACGGGGGTAAGTTGGCGCAATTTCAAGAGCGAGAAAGGGGACTAACGTTTTGCAGATTCGCTTTCTCGGGGACCCGTCCGCGGCGTTCACGAAGGCGCTGGAGCTAGACTTTGACGGGACTGCCATCTTCGGCGGGCCCCGCGGGAAGCGGTACGCGCTTGTGGTCGAGAACGGCCGTGTCGCCGCGGCCTACGTCGAGCCCGACAACATAGGCACGAGTGGTAAGCCTCCGTTCCATGCACCTGTGACGAACGCGTGCTAACCGGAGTTTAGTCTCGATGGCGGAGAACGTCCTGGGTTAGGCGAATGAGTAGATTACACTCAGGGGGGAGCGTACGACGCTATGGGCTTCAAGCCCCATCAAAATTATAGTCACTGTGTTCATATATAAGCTATTTATATCCTGGTAGATACCTCAGAACGCCACCATCATTTGATAGGCCGTTGGAAGTCCAGCTCCCGTGAGTCAGTCAAAACCGTGGTCTCGACGTGGCCCCTTACTCCAGCCAAGTACCGATCAAACACCTAGTATGCGAACGTAAAAGGACGACGCTGGGTCTTGTGTTTCCCCACCACAACTCCAATATAACGTCACCCCTGAGACACGGAGGGCCGTTTCAATCCCATATATCGCTCTTCCAGAAGGAACATCTGTCCAATCAAGGGTCAAGGCATCCATTCAGCCCTCGACGACGGCCGAAGCGTGTCTCACAAAAAAAAAGCCTCTTCCTCTCGTACCCCCTGATGAAGGCCAGCCGGCTTACGCCCTCGTAAGCTCCCTGGCCGCTTGCGAGATGCGCATAACATTGTCTTTGCACTGCCAGCACTGGTACTGTGTCTTGTTGCGCCCGCTGGCTATGCCATCATCGCAGCTGCCGAAGACACCGCTCCGTTTGGCTGGCGGGCAGAGACGCTCTGATATAAGGATTGTGGACTCATGCTGGCAAACGTAGCAGATGCGGAGGTGCTTGACGTATTTGCACATACTGGGGGCTGTTAGTGTATGGCATGCAAACTGGGGTAGGGGTAGCTTACATGAAGGAAAAGTTGGAACAAGAGAATCTAGAGGGTTGTAACAGTAAGAAGGAATGGCGGGTTTTGAAGTAGTGTGCGAATGAACGTGTGATAGACTCTTGAGTGAAGTTAATACGCCGGTTCCGCTATAGGCAGCGTATGAGTGATACAGGAGGCATGTATGAACGAAGCAAGGTTAAAGAGCGTGTCGAAGGGAAATAGTGTAAAAAGATAAATGATGATATATCATAGGTCTAGTTCGTGGAAAGGGGAGCGGGCACATCGACGTTTATACTCAAGAGCCCGCTAACACCAAGATGCCACAAGACTATCATAGCATGCCCATCTCCGCCATCCTTCGATCTCAATGTGCAACCCAAATCACCCACATGGCAACAGGATCAGCAAGCCAATAAGATCCCTCGCAGAGCCGAGATGGGCCCTCCTTGACGGCCACATCCGCCTCGTTCCCAGCCGCCGCCTACGCCTTCCCGCGTAAGTGCATCTGACACAAACTTGGCGTCCTTCTCGGGTGGCGCCCTGGAAAGCGGGTCGCAAGTTACAGCTATGCATGGGGGATCAGCAAACGGGCCCCTTCCATCATGTAGATGTGTATCAAACGATGGGGGAGCAGTAGTGTAAGTTAGACTCCTGCAAGGTACATATCCGTTTCCGTGGGCCGGTACGGCGTGGGAAGGCAGACTAGTTACGTGAGGCCATGTAGGTGAGGAGTGGCTGTTGCGTACGGTAGTACTTCGTGTTTCTCCTCCGACGGCAAAGAGAGGGGAAGAAGGGAGCAAAGCCTGTCTTATCTAGAATATATAGTGTGGTACCCGCATGGCCCGAATGCAGGTTCAGCTGCTCCGGAGGGCTTAGCGGAGAAAGGAGGGACAGGGAGTCGGGCAACCGGGGAAGGACACCCGACGGCCTGGATGCGCCGCCGAGGGGAAACGTGGCTGACGGACAGGGTCCCGACGGGTACGTGCCTCCCAGACTTCCATCTTACAGGCACAATGTGTAGCTAGCGGCGGGGGGGCTAGACAGGTGATGGGCAACGTAGGGCAAAAGAGTGGAAGGCAAGAGAAGAGCAGGCGGGCCCGGGGTCGGGTTGGATTCGGGAAGGCATGCAGTGGAAGGGTCCCACAGTAGGGAGATAAGCGGGGGAGGCCATGACGATACCGGAGTCGGAGGGTCCTGACGATGATGATGAGTAAAGAGACAGTAGATACTACTTGACATTGAAAGGTGCTGCCTGCATCAGAATCTTTCTGGTCGAGGAGGGAGGAATAAGAGTAAAACAAACGCGTCGAGTACGTCTCGCCACTCGCGGTTAGTATTTCCGATCCTCAGCTGGGGTAGGCAGGCCGCCCCGAGCGGCGTCACTCAAGCTCGATATTACTCTGCAACAACTCTAAAAGGAAACAGGTGCTGTCGCTTCCCCGTTTCGTTCCCGTCCTTCCTCTGTCGCCCATGTAGCTGTTCTTTCGCCCATCAAATCACGCCAATCGTAACGTACGTTCCCCCTCCTTTCCCTATCGCTTCCATGCATATTCCGACAGAGGATTCCGTAGGGAATAGAAAAGGTGAACACGCAATCACCCCGACCGAAACGCCGCTCGCCGAAGCTGCCACAGGTATCCCGCTGCGGTTAACCGGCCCAATGTCTGCGAATCAAACCGCCGTATGGAAGAAATATGTCCGGAACCTGCCCATGTATTTGCGGGTCCAATGCTCCGTTACGTTTTTAAGACATTTCTTCCTGTTCTCACACTTAAATACCGCGGCGCGCCGTCCCGCTCCCCCAGTGAGAAGGTTCAGCCGGATTCCCTTCGCTCGGATAGGGGCATATCCCCGGGCCCGGCAGTGCTGTGGCATCCCAGACGCCGCCTCTGTGGATAGGCGAGGGGGAAGGCTGCCACGTCAAGCGGCGTTCAATGATTTCCCGAGGAGGGCGGGAATACGGAGGGTCTGATGTGGCCGGCCTTTGAGACCCTGACCCAGGTGAGGGTGCAGAGGTAGGCCCAGGAACCCTCCCAGCGGTCTAGGCGGGCGATGTTGTCCTCGGCAGAGAGGTCCGGGATAACTGTGAAGGATGCGCATGTTAGAATAGCACGAGAATGTCGCTCGGTTCTCTAGGGCTGACGTACGAAATCCGGTGTCGTGCTCTGACGTGAGAGCCTCGATTTTTCGCTTGAGTAGGTCTTCCTTGGCGGTGGGCGGCCTGCCCGGCCTGCGAGCCTTTTTCAGAGCCGCCAACTCACCGTCATATTGGTTAACAAACCTGAGTGCAGCGTTAGACTTTGAGCACAAGGCAGGGAGGCCATGGAGGCCGCGGCCATATATTGGGACACGAGAGATGTCGCATACTCTTGGATAAGCTCGTTTATCTGTTTCTGCGTGAGGGCGGAGGCTCTGAATTCGTTGACCCTGTCCCTGAAGAAGGCGACTCTGTCCACTATTCACAAAACTGAAATTAGCACGACTGAATGAGGCTGGTGTGACAGATGGGACGGTTGGGCTGGCAACAATATAGTGAGGGGTTCGGTCTCAGGATGTACAACCAGGCTGGGGTCATTACGAACATATGGGCTGCTCTCTCTTCCCACGACTCGTTGCGAGTTTATCGAGCCTCTGGTCCCTTACGTTGGCCTTGTGAAGCCGTCTCGAGTCTCGTGAGAACTGGTGGAGCGCATCGATGCTGCCATGGCGTTTTTTCTGAATCTGCTTCCGCGTCTTTTCAAAAGTTGAAGGCATCTTGGGCCACCTGTAGGCCTGGTGTAAAACTCGCTTGAAATGAA
The DNA here is from genome assembly GCA_030271035.1 of Microascus cirrosus. Lineage (NCBI taxonomy): Eukaryota > Fungi > Ascomycota > Sordariomycetes > Microascales > Microascaceae > Microascus > Microascus cirrosus. The sequence continues at coordinate 178,866 of JAMBUN010000271.1, read as the reverse complement.
TGCGTTTTGACGTCCGCCGTTGCTCACTGCCTCTTATCGAGTGCCAAATGCGGATGTGAGAGACCTGAGTTTCGAGGAGAATTTTCCATCCGCACAGTAGGTACAACGGTGGTACTTAGTACAAACGCAATTCTATCGGAAACAATTAAGTATACTAAGTGTAAAGACATGTCGGCACGGGAAGAGCGGGGCCTGGCCATCCCTGTCTTGTGGTTGGCCGCCCCGGTCAGCCAGTGGGGCCCCTGGCCCATCTGTCCTCTGAGTGGCCAGGAGCTTCAGCACCCTTGTCGTTGCTCTGGAAATAGCCTGCATAACCCGCTTTTCCTCATGCAGTAAAATGGAAACGTCCTTAGGGCAGTGTCCACCAGGCAGCACCCTGGCCCCGTGGGCGTTAGCGGTACACGGACCACCGAACCCGCTGAATCACAACAGACGCAAGGATCCCGGCGCGCTGGCCAACGACGCGTCCATTCCGGGGATGGCAATTCGAGGACTCACCACTCGCTTTTGCCAAAACCCACCTCGAAGGCAAACTGGACCTCGAAACTTCCTTTCTCGGTGTGCTGCCGGCTCTATTCCCACTTCGCAACCGCCCCAATTGCCCGGCAGCGGAATAGATATTACGGGAACGCGATTCGATATTTAGCCCACCATGGGCGTCTCCGGGCTCTTCCCCCTCCTCAAGTCCATCCAGAAACCGTCAGAGCTTAAAAAGTACGCGGGCAAGACGCTCGCTGTGGACGCGTACGGATGGCTTCATAGAGGCACGGTATCGTGTGCCAGTGAGCTGGCTCAGGGAAAGCCCACGCGCAAGTATGTGGTGTACCGCGTCCACTCCCTTCGCGTCTACACACGAACCAGATCCGATACTAACCAACTCGATTAGGTATGTCCAATTCGCCGTGAACCGTGTGAACATGCTCCGTCACTTCGGCGTCACCCCCTACATCGTCTTCGACGGCGATTTTCTCCCCAGCAAGGCCGCCACCGAGGCCTCCCGCGCGAGCTCCCGAGAGCAGCACAAGCGTCAGGGCAACGAGTACCTCAAGGCCGGCAAGCCCTCCCTCGCGGCCGCTGAGTTCCAAAAGTCCATCGACGTCACGCCCGAGATGGCCCGGTACTTCATCGAGGAGCTGAAAAAGATGGGCGTCGACTACGTCGTGGCGCCCTACGAGGCTGACGCGCAGATGGTGTATCTCGAGAAGCAGGGATTGGTGGACGGCATCCTCTCCGAGGACTCTGATCTTCTCGTTTTTGGGTGCAAGCTTCTGATTAGCAAATTGGACAAGTACGGGTGTTGCGTGGAGATTAACCGCCGGGACTTTTGTGCTTGCCGGGAGGTCTCTCTGGCGGGGTGGACGGACACGGACTTCCGCCGCATGGCCATCTTGAGCGGGTGTGATTATCTGGATGGCTTGAGAGGCACGGGTCTGAAAACCGCGTACCGCTACCTGCGGAAGTACAAGACCCCCGAGAAGGTTGTTCAGCGGATCCGGCTCGAGGGAAAGGTTGCCGTCTCGGAGAACTACCTACCGGCTTTCTACCAGGCCGAGCTCACCTTCCTCCACCAGCGCGTCTTCTGCCCAGTGAAACGCGAGCTCGTCCTCCTGAGCGAGGACCCGACGGGGAAGGCAAAGGATTACCCTTTCATCGGCGCCCACGTGGAGTCGGAGTTGGCGAGAGCCATAGCCCGGGGCGACGTCAACCCTATTACGAAGGAACCCATCCGTATCGCTCCCCCCTCGCCTAAGAGACAACGCGCCCCATCGATACAGGCTCAGCCCGTCGCTGCCGCCGTCCCTCCAGCGGGCTCCAAGCCAATTAACTCGTACTTTAAGAGGCAGGGTCGGATTCCCATGGGGGAGATGGACCGGAATTGCTTTGCCATTAGTTCGCAGCGAGTCGCCGATCTCACACATGACGGCGCCGTCCCGCGCGTGTTTCCCCTTCCCAGGCCTTATCTCGACCCCAGCCGGACGCCTCAACGCAGCGGCCTTGCGCCGTCACGCGTTGGGCACCTGCGTCGCAGAACGGAAGGTATTTCCACGAAGCTCGCTAACCTCGGTCACCACAATGATGCCAATAGACGCCATACTTCTGGCCCCAATCTTACTACCCATAGAGATGTCTGGACAACCGTGTCCCCGACGGTCCAGCGACCCCCGAAGAAAGCGCGACTGTGTAACAACGAAGAAGAAGCCCCGGCAGACGGAAACAGCGGTATGGAGCGGAGCAAGTTCTTCCCCTCTAAGACGAGCAAGCCCGTTGAGAAAACCGAGGAAGTGGTCACCACCACTGCGGACCCTAGACGTGACGACCTCCTATTTTCGGACGACTCGATTGAGGAGGCGCTGCTGTCCCTGCCCACTCCGAACGACCGGGATCTCGTGTCGAAACCACGTCAGAGCAAGTCCTTCGCGGTGTTCGAAGACGCGACCCAGAAAACGGAAGTGGATGGTGTTGAACAGGGAACTTCATCGAACGACAAGATTCGCAGCTCAGGCCTGGAGCGACCAACGTCGACGCCCTCTCAGCTTTCATCCGCTCGCGTCTCGCTCGAATCGTTCTTCTACCAGCCGGAAACGCAAGACCAGGAAACACCTGGTACCGCCCACACCCCGGGCTCGACCGCCTCCACAGTGCCCTCGTCACGAAGCTCGGCGTTGTTCACACCATCCTTCGGCTCACCGAAGCCAGAGACGCCCTTCACCGCCATGTCCGCCATGACACCCTTGCAGCGGATCGGCTCCAAGGCACTCCAGCGGGACACAAATACCCCCTCAGCGCCAGGGAACGAGAATGCTGTGACGAAGAAGCGGTCGTCGATGGATGCGCTTCCTGTCAACCCCGCGTTCGTGCCGCTGCCAAGGGTTGACCTTGATGAGGTGGCAGCGCTGAACTCTTGCGGAAGTGAGGACCAGCTTCCGCTAATTGAGGGGGGTGATGAAGTGGATGGCGGGAGCCCGAGGCCGTCGGTAGCGATCGATCTTTCGCGATTCCTGCATAGATGAACGTCCCGCCGGAGGATCGACTGATAGACTTAGAACTATTGGGAGATAGAAAGGGTGGATGTTTGTACGGGAGGTAGGGGATGGTTCTGTTTCAAAGTTTGTTTGGCGTTTGGAGGATGTGAACGGGGGAAATCGGAGTTGAGGGTTTGTCTGAGGCATGCATTTTCTACTCTTGATACTACAGGCATTGAATGGGCGTATAGAGGGACAAGATGCATTCATAGGACAGTAAAATCGATTGTATTCAGAAGCAATGAGTCGAGGCTTTTTTTTGAGGATTTCAATTTTCTATTGGTAGGCTGGTATTTTCGGTTTATTGACGTTTTAGGGAACGCTGTAAACAACACTGAGGAGGACGATGCACTAATAGTTTGCATTGATTAAACGGCCCCAGCGTTCTCTGTTGAGAATTAGCGAAGTTTGCAGATATTACGCTGAGTCAGCGGGATTGATGGGCGGGTCCCCTGGCCCTGATCTGATGTGGAAATTTTCTGGGAGCTTGGGAGCTTGCCGTTTCCCTCGACCACACCTACGCCGAACAAGCTTAACATTCTCGCCTTCATCCTCACCAACTTTCAACAAAATATCCACTCTCCACCTTATTCCCTCTTTCTACTTCTCTCCCGTAATAAACTCACACAGAAGGGAAAATGCTGTCCCTCCGCACGCTCGCCCGCGCCGCGCCTCGCGCCATGCCGCGCCTGACTCCTACCGTTGCGCGCGCCCTCCCTCGCGCCTCACCCGTCGCTCTCCGGACGAGCGCCTTCTCGACGGCGCGGGTGCTTCGCACCGAGAGCGGCGAGGTGGACGCGCAACTGTCTGCGAAGCTGGAGAGCGAGATCCAGTTCGAGGCGGAAGTGGCGAAGGAGGAGCAGATGCCCGGGAGCATCCGGGACTTCATCGACCAGGGGAAGTATGAGGTTCTGGATGTGGAAGGGAAGGAGGAGGTTAAGCTTGTGAGGAACTATGGGGATGAGAAGTGAGTTCATGCCCGCCCTTGACATCCGTTTTGGGTCTCTCAAGTCTGGATGGACAAAGCCAGAGCATAGTACAGAACTAAAACACACTAGGATTACTATCTCCTTCTCCGTGACCGAACTGCCCTACCAAGATGAGGAAATGATGGACGAGGACCAGGCCTTCGACGACTCCGACCCCTCTGCCCAACAACCCACCAACACACCCCAGCCCGAGGAGGAGGGCGCCGAGGGCGAGGATGAGTACCCCTCGGCTCCCCCCACGCACCTCACCGTCGTCGTCGAGAAGCCCTCCAAGGGCCCCGGCGCCCTGACGATCGAGTGCACGGCACAGGACGGCGCCGTGATCATCGACAACGTGCACCACTACGCCGACGCCGCGCAGGCGTTCGCGTCCTCGCCTGAGGCGTCTCACGCGCGCGTCGACGCTTACGCCGGCCCCAGCTTCTCCACGCTGGACGAGGACCTGCAGGTGCTGATGGAGCAGTACCTCGAGGAGAGAGGCATCGGCGAGAGCCTCGCGGTGTTCGTGCCGGACTACGTGGACTACAAGGAGCAGAAGGAGTACCAGCGGTGGCTGAAGAACGTTAAGGCATTTGTTGACTTGTAAAGAGGTCTTTATGTGTGTGGAATCATGTGTGAGAATAGGTGTTCTGATGGCAGTTTTCTGGGGCAGGGACGAAGGCTGCTACGTGTATTTCTTACAACTTCACTCGATGTATCATAGAAACGAAATGAAGGTCTAGTACCTTGTAATTCAACTGGCAAAGTTCTCTGGCAAGAATTAGATTTACCGAGCCTACCTATGTAGCCCATCCGATCATCAACCCCCCAATTAACGGTACAGAATTATGAGCAGCATGCCCATTCATTCCTCATGACAGTATGAGGCGCAACCACCTCACAGCTGAAGGCGCCTCCGCGGAGAAAAAGGGCTGTAAGGCAATAGTACTGTATATGTACTTGGCTAGCCCTGTTGATCAAACAAGCCCCCAGGGAGCTAGAATACTACATGGGCGATAAATGGTTTCAGGCACTCATAAGAGTACACCTTTCCGCCCACTTCGTATCCCACCAACCGTGCCCCTACTCCAGGTTAGGGTTGAGACAGGCATAGGGAGCTCTCAACATACTTGGGGCTGGAGGTTGAGGAATCTTACGGTAAGCGAAGCAAAGTTCTATTAACATTACGACTATATATTTACCTCTACGTGACAAGAAACATCTCAGGACTTTTGGATCACATCGCTGCCCCTCTGGCCTTCCCCTTTTTCGACGTCGCCCTCTATACTTAGTCTATGGCTATTCCCGCCCCCCTCTCCTTCCACTTCACCCACATCATCCACCCCGGCCTCCGCTCTCTTCTCCCCTGCCGCCTCCCTCTCCAACCGCCGCTTCTCCCTCGCCTCATGTCTCGCTCTCTTCTTCTCGGCTCGCTCTTTCTCCTCCCTCATCGCAGTAATAACGGGGCTCCGATTACGGATCCTGGCGCCGAACTTCCAGAAGATGACAGGCACGGGAATCAATGCCACCTCGAGCAGCCCCAGGAGCGTGCCCGCCCATTGCGGCGTCAGTGTGTTATACATGCTCGGCCCTGCTAGGGGAAGCACCGCCCCAAAAATACTCCTTGCAACCGTGTTACCCGCCAGAGCGGACGCGGCGTATATCCCGTACGAGCTGGCGAGGTAGCTGGACCCATAGATGAAGCTCAAACTGTTTCCCGCGCCGAATGGAATCCCAAAGGCAATGGGAACAGCCCAGTGGATTGATCCCGGCAAGCACGTCCAGGAAAAGCCGAGCTGGCCCGTCGCCGTAAGCACAGCGCCGATGACCATGATGGTACCCGAGGCCTCGGGCAGGATGGCGCCCGTCTCTGGGTCGCGAGGCTGTGCGTGGATGATGCGGCGGAGGAGCGGTTCACAGAGGATAGCCGTGACGGTGCCGATTCCGATGCCGCTGAAAGCGAGACCCGTAGTGCCAGGGTCCCAGCCGCGGTGCTGCGAGAAGACGATGGGGTATGCGAGGAAGCAGAGGTAGAGGATGCCGTAAATCACCGAGATCCTGTTTTCGCAGTGCCACGGTTAGGATGATACCAGTACCACGGAATAAGGGGTCAAGGGAGGACTCACCAGACGTTGAAGAACCAGAGGATAGGCTCGGTCCCGCTCATGACGAAAGGCCTCCCCATGTTCACCAGCAGGAGATGCCACTTGGACCCCCGCTCGTCAAACCTAGACCACCATCGCGGGTCGTCCAATTCCTTCCGCCGCCTCGCCGCCTTGCGCCTCAGGATCTCGGGCGCGTATGTCTCGCGGCAAGTGAGGAGCATAGCGATGGAAACACCCGCCAGGATCATGACGATCCAGCTGCTCCACCGCCAGCCGAGGTACTGAAAGATGTAGCCGCCGATCATCGGACCCGTGACGGGGCCATTGAGCGGCGCAATGGACCAGAGAGACATGGCGAGGGCGCGATACTTCTCATTCGTAACGTCAACCACGGAGCCCGGGCTGTTGGCGATGAATGAAGAGGCGAAGAAGGCGCTTTGTATTGCAAGTGTCAGCCGCCTTAAAAGAGTTCCCCTGATGAAATTTAAGTTGAGCGGAGGGACCAGACTTACCCGAAGAACCTCACGACTATCATCTGCGTCAACGACGTCGCGAGCGCGCACGGAAGTATCAGCAATGTCGACACCACCATAGAGGCGAGGTACACCCTTTGGCGCCCGAGCAACTCGCTAAGCGGCGCGGCGAGCAGGCTCCCTACAGCCAGTCCCAGCAGGTACGTCGTAAGTCCCAGCGTAGCAACTGGGGTAGTGACGCCAAACTCCACCTCCAGCCCCGGGATCGAGGCTGTGTACGACGTGCTGTACAGCACCACGACCCAGTTGGAGTACGAGAGGACAGCCAGGGTCCAGGCGCGATACCAGACAGGCCAGTTGCGGGGATCCTCCGGATCATTGGCTTCGAAGGTCACCTCGAAGTCCGGCGGCCGCGAGGCGACGCTGCCAACCGAGGTGGCGGTGCGTGTGTAGGTCAGGACATCGCGCCTAGCGGCGTCCTCCGGGTTGGACTCGCCAGTGAGGGCGCGGGAGAGGGCCTCGTAGGGATAGCTTTCATCATGGTGGGAGGAGGGCGCCAGGGAGGCGGGTTGATCGGTAGTGGAGTGGTGGTCTGTGGAAGCGGAAGAGAGCGATGTTGGAGAGGGCAATGGGGTCGTCGAAGAGGGAGGTCGTGGAGGCTCGGCATTATGTTGGTGGTCGTTCATGGCCACTTCCACGGTGCCCGCGTGAGACGGAGGAAGGAAATTTACGAAGAATAGTTTGTACTTGATACCACAAAAACATGAACTTGGGCAGATAATACGCAGATTACCATTCTATTAGGGAGGGTCCAAAGAGAGAATATCTTGTATTAGAGGGTCTATCGGTGTTAATGAGTCAAGACACCAGCGCGATCCCCACGGGGCAAGGAAGAAAATTTTAGAGGGCAGGGTAGTGCGAAAAAAGGCTTCTTAAGGACCCAGCAGTGGAGAAGGGAGGTGCCAAGCTTTGAAGGAACGACAGACCGGAGATGGGACGGGTAATGAGAATGGCATTGCAGCCGAGGCTAGCCCGATCCGACGTTAGAAGCACGATGGCCCTTCTGCTCGTATTGTGACCCAACGACGGAGGGGAATAGGGGGCATGGGATGTGCCCATGACAAACCAGAATGGGCAGGGAGGATGAGACGCGCCGGGACCGGCATGCCGGGTGGGGCGCGAGGTGCGGGTCTAGGCGGCGCAAGTTGGAGGGCCCCGCCCCCGAGGAGTGTCGGGAAGGGTCATGATTGGCGAGTGGGAGGCGGCTTCCGGGACCCCCACCTTCGTTGGCCATCGGAGAAGAGATCAGAATGTCGTGATGGGGAGGGCGTAGGGCGAGTGGGACTTTGGGACATCGGCAATAGTTAGCTAGCATTCGAGCCCGTCCAAGGCGTCTCGTGCTTCCCTACCGCGCTTACCAGGCTCTAGTAGTGTGTGTGGATGAAACAAAGCACCCGGGCCGGCCAGTCTGCGGCCAAAGCCCTGCACACAAGTCGCATGGTGGAGCTGTCGCCATCTCCGTTCCCGGGGCCGAAGTCGCGAAGCCGGCAGTCAGCCCGGCTAAAGTGGATGGTGGGCCCCATAAACCCCCAGCGCAAACCGGTCAGGTACTCAGCGCCGCGGAGTGAAGGGGAAGGTGCCAATGGACTAGCAAAAGAACGGGGCTAGCGGCGTTGAGGCGGATGAGGGGTATCGCATGCGGGGATGCGCCGGAGGTGTCCCGGACCGTTGGTATTTTCCGGTCATGCTTTTTTTGCTCGGCCGAGGGTCGGGTCCGGCGAGGCCCACCCGGGACCACACCCTGAGTCGTGGCTTTTTATTGCAAGCGATGAGGCGACAGTCTTTGTTAATCGCAATTGTCGGGAAAAAGCAGGTACATAGCATAAACTCTTCCTCCTTTCCTAGTCCGACTACGCCTGTCTAGATCTGGGAAAGGAGCGGAGTTCACGCCCCCCTAACATGGAACTGGCGTGAGCTTATTGAGCTCATATAGCCTTATATACTCTCTACGCATTGACATCCGCTTACGTGCATTATCGTGTGAAGCTGTTCGGCGAAGCAATACCATGCTTCTCCTGTCATGCGAGGTCCCGTAGCTGGGGAAGGAGCTCACCGATTACACCCCATCGTGGAAGGCGCCTATGACTTCCTCCCTGCCCGGGGAAGCCACGTGCGATGCATTGCTCTTCAGGCAGGATCCCGTAAAACTACACAGGTTCTATTTTAAAACACCATGGAAGTCTCTCGTCTTCTCTCCTTTGTTCGTTCCATCTATCCACGTATCCGTAGCAAAGTACCGCCAAACGCCCAAATGGTCACCTTAAACACGCCAGCTAACGGCGGTCCAATATATGATACTCCGCCGGGCCAGCGCCTCCCAAGTAAGGCACTCGAAAATATCTTCGAGTACTTTCTCAGGAATCACCAAATGGAGGGAGAACCCATCCTGTGGCCCATCGTTTGGATAAAGGAACGAAGGAACATGCAGAACACAATCGAGCCAGCCGTCATGATCTACCCCGACAGTCTTATCCGCCGGACCAGGGACCAAAGACCCAACCCTCTTCTCAGCGTCAGCCACAGAACGCGTGACCTTGTCTTGGACCAGGAAAAACGCCGCTATATCTCCCTCCCTGTCTATTTCTATCCGGATTCTCGCCCACTAACGGGGCCGCACGACGGCCGCTTCGTCGACCGCGTCATTATTCACCTATACCGCGACGCCGTCGTCTTCGACCACGAGGGTTGTCGCAACTGCCACCGTGCTTCCCCTTATGGAGGCCTCTCCCTAGAAGTCCAGCCCTTCCCCACAAGGATCCCCGGGGGATTCAACTCGAAGAAGGCGCGCTCGCAGCCTTCCAGGGTATCGCCTCCCGGATCCGCATTGCCATGCCACGCTACGGCCCAGACTCCTCGTTGCTCAAACGCGCCGTCCCGCAGACAGGCTTCTACTTCAGGCAGGTCCTCCTCAGATCCGCCTTCGACTTCCAGACTGGAAACTACCCCACCTTCACCAACCCCTGGGTCCTCGTACACCTCTGCGAGCATCATGAAAACTTGCGCGCCCACCACTTCGACCTCTTAGTGCCCTGCGCGGACTATGACAACCCCTATACAGAAGTTGCACCTACCGGTGCTGAGCCTGTCCGGTTTCAGTTGCAGCTTAGGGGTTACTATCCGGTTCCATATGACCGGTGGAAACTTACTAACGAACCCAAGCTGTTGCCAATGGATGACCGCGACTGTACCTGCCTTCGTTGGCCCGAGGGCGAGTCTCTTTATCGAGGTACTCCGAGGATACTCTATCTTACAGAATTATTGATGAGGGACCACCTCTAAGTGCTAGGGGGACAACTGATAGTATCGACGTTCAGTGGCTAGATGCGGCCCCTGAAGCTTAATGTTGGAACTGTAGCGATGATCTATCGGCCAAGGTATCGGCTTCCAGTTTTTATGCGGGTCCATGTTCTTCTCGAAATGTCCTCCCAGAGTATACACTTGGCAGGCGGGCGAGAATGTTGGGAAAGGGGATGGAACTCTGTCGCGCTTGGTGTGACTTTACTTGCTCTCTATCTAGTTCCTGAGCAACGAGGGCGCGACACTCATGTCGTGCTGAAACTCAAGTTTTATGCTCTGATTGTTGTGAGGAACACTTCGAAGATCCACCGGCGAGCAAGCAGTCGGACGGGGCCACGTTATAGCGGTGCAACATCTTTGATCTTTATTTCTCAAGACGCATTCTTCGCCATTGCATCTTTGGAGGTTATGGAGAGGTTGGTAGATTGGAAAGCCTCGGCTAGTTGCTTGCAAAGTTTTCCTCCATGTCCTTGAGCGGGTGGTTAACATTTTACTCGTATAACTCGGCGATTAGACATTGGGGAAGACCCCCTAACGAGCGTCCAGAGACATATTCTTTGATTTGATGACAGGCCGTAATTCAATTTAGAAAGGAGTATTTTTTACCCTTCGTGTGACGTGTTTCTTGACTTCCACCACACCGCTGCGGTTCATCTATCTGTTGGTCCTGTTTTCGATTATTTGAGACGGACGAAGGGAAGCAGGGAGCACATCTTCACTTTGCCCTCCCTTGATCTCCCTCCCAGACCACTGGTCCCCAAAATCCAGACGGAGCCGCATCTACTCACCGTTTCTCGATCCATACCACCAAGCACAAACCCGGGAAGCAGAAAGCCACTCCTCAAATTTCAGTTGACCGTCCCTATCACAAAAGAAGCGAGAAAGAATTCGCCACGTTCGTGCCTCCCCGGACGAGGATCTACGAGGCGAGCCTCGGCGGTTCCGAAGAGGTGCGTGGCACAGGAAGGGGTGGGTGTTGTGCGAGGTGAGGGCCGTAACGGCGCCACAGGCTCGGTTTAATAATGGCCGAGCAGTGGGGAGTTTTCTCCGGTGGGCTGGCTTGTGGTACGAGAGTGTGATAGAGGGCTCTTGAAGGCTGAAGGATAAGGAATGTCGGAAGCAGTGGGAGCAATATAGCCTTTATGGAAGGCACTGGTTGTGTCTCTGGGCAGATACCTTGATTGAAGATCTGTCAGTGTGTAAGATCTTCACAGGAACGTTACGAACAGATACGACGTAATCATGTTCCTCTGGGTATCTCGTCCAGTGTCTAAAGCTCCTAGTCCAGTATCCAAACTTCAGAACGAGGCCCTGCAAAAGCTCGAAACAACATCCAAGAGAATAAATAAGTTGCCAGGAAAGTGAGACATATAATTACCAATGAATCCCGAATAACCCAACTTGCCTATACACATCATCGCCAACGCCAAAACCCTCAGCTGCTGGTATATCCTCCCACAACCCCCTATTTGTCTCCTCACCACACCAGTTTTGTAAGCTCAACAGGTGAAAAGCAACACCATCTCTCAGCTACCCCACCTAACACCTATTCCAATGAGAAAAAACAGAAAGACAGCCTTATATCCAACGCTAGCCTTCTATCCACACCCAAACCAACATGGAAAGAAACCCAAAACAAGACCCATACCCAAATACGACCGGAAACGTCACAAAAATATCAGTCTGCTGAACACCGTCCACTCCCAAAACTCATCCGCCCCCTAAAAGTGGAACCTCAGCTCATAGCCCTTCTTCCCCTCTGCCTCTCCATCTGCCTCGCCCTCCCCATCCCCAGTATCAATCATCATCTCCCATTCCGTCTTCACAATGGAACCGGTTTCCACTATCTCAAGCACCATATCCTGCCCCTCCTTCATCTCCCTTACCACGTCGTCGTCAATTTCGACCTCCATTCCCGAGGGAATTACCCTCGTCATGCGATCGACCAGGCCAGAATCGACGTCCCACTTGGCAGCTACCCTCGTCTTCATTTCTGATGCGGTCCGCTGCATGAGGTATACCGCCCTATAAGGCTTCCTTTGGCCATCTGCCGCCTCCTGCTGCATCACGTAGAAGCAGGCCACAGGCTTGACTTCCCTCTCTGGTGGCGGCCTATATGACGGATCGACGCCAACAGCCTCAATCCAGCCACCCGCATTCCCTGCATTATCCGTCTTCTTAATCATATATGGCTTCCCATTCGGCATTTCGCCGTCATGATTCCACTGTGTGCCCGTCCCGGACACGGAGGCCAGCGATGGTGATCTCGTAGACGGCGAGACAAGCGACGAGCTCGCGACGGAACTCCGCCCACTTCTCGCCTGCCACGCAGGGCCGTCGCGCCCGTCGAACTTGGAAAAGTCCGTTTCGCCGGGAAGTGACACGGGATGCAAGTCCGGGTCGTCGAGGTCCTCGCCCCTTAGAAACAGCACACTGACTGGCCGCGTGCTCGTGAACATGTCCTGCAGTGCCTGCAACTTGACATGCCAATCGTCCTCGGCAGGCGGCTTCGTTCCACCTGCCGAACTCGAGGACGACATTGACCATGTCCGCTTGTGCTTCTGCACCTTGCCCGGCCGTTGTGGGTCGACCTTTTGCGCACCACCGCCACCGCTTCCTCCACCGGCCCGTTTCCTCTTTCCAAAGTCCTTCATGCCGCTCTCGACCTGTGCAATCTGCTGCTTCAGCTTGTCGATCGTCTTCTTGACGTGAGCGATGTCGTTTGATAGCTTCCGTTCCGCGCCGTGGTCGCGGAACAACTTCGCCTTGCAGAAGCAGATCTCGGCCGAAATGTCCTCGGCGGGCTTCGATGTGTCGACAGGGTAAGGACTCGTCTTGGAGCACAAGCGCACGGGGATGCCTTTAACACCCTTGGAGTGGCTAAAGTCGGTGGACAGGAAGTTGAAGCGCACGGCGATGTTGACTTCCGCAACACCGTGGGAGCCGGGCGTCCAAATGACGGAGAAGCCATCGAAGGACGAACTCTCAAGCTCAACTCTCGTGCGCTTGTCATCACCGTCGGCCGGGTCCTTGGCCTCCACGAACTCGACGGCCTGAAGCTTACCGCCGCGCTGGTGCGCCTCGTTCGTTCCCCTACCTTCCTTCCAGAGGCTCCAGCAGGCGGAGGGCCTCTGTCTTTGCCTCTCGTCCTCGAAAGATACCCTTACAAAAGTACGGTAGCGGGTGCCCGGTGCAAGGGGGAGGCTCGCGCCGGTGTCGACGATGGAGAGTGAGTACGCCTGTCCCTTATTGAGGTATGTGATCGGGATCTCATCGTGATGCTTGATCATGGCCGTTGGCGCGTTTAGCGTTGTATGCCACCTGAACTTCTCCGCTGAAGGCGGGAGCGGGACCGCCATGTGCATGCCGTTGTACTGCTGGGCTGGGTTCATGCCTACAAGCGGGGGTATCTGAGGAAACGAGCCGTCCATAGTAGCCATCTTGTCGTCCGCGAGCTCGCTACTGCCTAGTGGAGAGCCGTCCTGGTCCATCGTCTCGTAGCCCGTGTCGGAATGTACGAAAGTCGACGGCGCGAATCCCTGGGGTTGGCCCGGCTGAACGTAGCCATTGAACTGACCCATCGGAACAGGTTGAAACTGGTTGAACGGCATCATCTGAGGTGCGCCGTTGGGAATCGCTCCGTCTGTCGTCGGGAGGGGCATTGGGGTATTGAGGCCCATGCTGATGCCCATCGTCGGAGTATGTAGGTCGCCTGCTTGGGGGTGATATATCGTATTAGAGCCGCCTGGTGTAGGGGTGTAATAGGCACCGGCACCATTTTGATTAAAGTTGGGAAATGAGAAGTTATTCGCATCTAGTAGAGAGGGAGTGAACCTCCACTGCTCGTTCGTCGCGCGCGGTGTCGGATCCTGGTCGCGGAAAGCTTCGTGGTTAAGGCCATGATCTCTGTCGATTGGCGCAACGTCAGCTCGTGAACATCGCATTGCAGACAGGCAGCCCGGACTGCTCGTTTTGTCGCGTGTATGAGCACAGGATTGTGGGTAACAATGCGCCTGCGAACAAGGCGCCTTCAGGGCTACGGCTCAAGTGTGCCTTGCCTAGGTAGAAACTCGAGGACCGAGGCGAAGCCGACAAGGTAACTTCGAGTGCCAAGATATGACGTATGAGGGCCAAGAACGCAAGCGCGACACCATATAGCGGGAGTTTGAGGCCGAATGGACGACACAGGTAGGAAAACCGCACTCCTTGGAGCTTGGATTCTACTCACCTCTCGTGTAATGGAGCGTCAGCAATGTCTGTTGTAGAACCACCTGGCCGCACAACGGTAGTCGTGGTGGCGACCTCGGGGAATTGCTGCCGGAAGTTCGCCAGGAGGTCATCTCCCGGTTTTTGTGAGCTTCTTCTAGAAGGGAAAAGCAGCGCATTAGGATTCTCGGCACACGACGCAGCGGCTGTGGGCATGTGCAGGGTCTTCGGCCCAGGGGCACGGGGGTAGCTCGGGACATACCTTTGGCGGATCATCTTGGAGCTGTGTAGCCGTCTGCGACGAACCCAGAAGAGGCGTTACAAACCAGAAAGTCGTCTCGGTTCACCCGCGGGAAGTCTTGGTTTCTACGCGTCTCTAGCGTTCCGCGGGGTCTAATTTGGAGTCGTGTTCTCGTCGAATGGGTGTTCTAAGCCTCAGTTCTGGCTTCAACACGCGCCGGCATCGATCGGTCGTCTGAAATGCAAGCAGTTAAAGCAGCGCGCTATCACGAGGAGATTCAGAATATGGGCGCAGCAGTGGGTGTCGGAGCACGGGGTTCACGTCGTCTGAGAAAATCTCTCGCGCGTCGAGGAATGCGCAGTCCGGTCCGGATAGGCGCGAGAGCGTGTGGTTGCAGAGTTCGGGTGTGAGGTGTTCCGCCGGTGTAAATGAAGTCGGATCAGCACATGTAGGAAGCCGAGCCAAGGGGGGACGGACAACCCAAGGTCGCGGCCAGACTGGTGGACTGGCCTGTATCGCGGTTGGCGGAGAATGGCTGGTGTATAGGTATCGGTCGGAGGGCCGGCGCTATGTCGCTTCCCGGAGGGCTCCAAACATCGGACTGAGCTGTCGAAGATACGGGCTGGTGCTGCGCGTATGTAAAGGGAGGAATGCACCGAGCGAGGCGAAGTCAAACTAGAGAGAAGAAAGGACCGGGGCAACGACGATCGTGCCTTCTCTGATTTGCAGCGCACTAGTGGCGCAGAGCGTTGTCCGGAAAGGGCAGTAAAGGAAGGCGCGATTCCGGGTGAAGAGGGTCCGGGGCGACTTCTCCCTCTACATATACTCCCACACCGTCTTTGGTAACCGAGATCGTTATGTGTGTAGATCCCGATAGGTACTGTCTCTGCGGAGAGGGAGATATACGTAGTTTAAAGGTGGAGAGGTGGAGGAAGTGGGAGAATGGGCTGTAGAATGCTTATTTTGAGCCTCGCAGCCGAATGCGCCGCCCCCCGTGTTGCGTATTCTCCCGAAGGGCAAATGGGGAAAGGATGCGACTTGGGAGAGCTTTTTTCCCCTTCACCTCTGTCGAAGGGACCGAGAGGTGAGAGGTAATGCCGCGATTAGGTGGTAATATGTGACTAGCCGCTAATCAGCGGGACGGCGGGACACACCAAAATGGGCGCACTCCGTTTCTGCGAGATGGTGGGTACCATGTACGGAGGTACCTGGGGTGGATAATACGGAAGGAGGAAGCGCTTCGAGAAAACGGCCGAGGGCGGGACCGTATTCGACAACGTACCCCCGGGGAAACGCCGACCTGAGTCCTTGCCGACACGCAGGTGACGAGCCTCAGTCTGGGAGAGCAGGGAAGAAGAGAGAAGTAAGCGTTCGTGCGCATGAAGAGGAGGTGCACGGGCAGATGGGTGCATTGTCGACTTTTCTGAAGCGGCGGGAAATAGGATGAATCTTTATTCTAGAACTTCGGCTGTCAGACTTTTGTGAGAGCCGACAGGGGCACTCGGGAGCATGATCTGCTTCGCGCCCGTACGAGATGAATACCCCCATTCGAGGCAATGAGTGTCGATGTGGAGATCAGGGCTTCGTGGCCTTCGCACGAGGCCAAAAACGGTCGGCCACGCCGTCGCAGTTCTCTGATTCCCCACTGTCCATCCCGGCGCTCATATCCGCCCCATTCGTCCCACGGCGTACGGGGGGTACCAATTCCCTCCGCCCCCATACCCGCAGTGGGGGCCCGCATGTCGCTCTACTTTCGCCCCCGTTAGAGGCCGCAGTGACATCCGAACAAGCCCTCTCATTGCCAAAGCCGCCACACCCACATTGTCCCTTGTCACTCCCGTCCATCACATCGCGCTCTTCCCATTCGTTCGAGGCAGCGCTCAGGGTTCAAGATCCCTGATCCCTGCTGAAGCTTAGCGCACCAGTTTGTGGCTAAATACCGTACCATACTGTGCAGTGCCCCGGCGAACGCATCTACGAGAGATGACGGAGGGGAGCCCCGCCATCGATGAAGGACGGACGACCGTTTCTCCACGTCGACGGTGTCACTACGTTAGCGGAGCGCCTAGGGGGCGGCCGGCCGGTTTTTGTAGACCCTGTATTAGTTGACAAGCGAATTCGCGGCCCATATGCCCCCGTTGTTTGTGGCTGTGATTGCGCCGAAACAAAACAGGCTCCTTGCCGGAGGCACATGTCAGTCGTCGCGTCCCGGGGACGTCCGCCGTTGCCGATCGGAACCATTCCTGGCAAGACGAACGGAGCAACGGTTTGATATTCGGGCGTTCCGGCCGCAGCAGATTTCGGGGGCCGTTTTCCTCTTCGGGAGTTTGGCTCCCGAGGCTGTCCTCTGCGGTGATGTGCCATTGTAATTATTATGCTCACTTCGTATCGGCGGTGTGTTCCTTTCCCCAGCTGCACCCATCGCCTGCCGTGCTGCTACTGCTAACCCAATCGAGGACTTACTACGAGGCCGAGAAGGGCTCTCGCCGCCGTTCCGCACCAGGTTTGTGTTTACGGAGCCAGCGTCCCCGGCACGAGACATCGGCGGAGCCGCTGCAGGAACTCCGGCCCACAAAGGCGGCTGCCGTCCGGGCAACTTGGCCTATAGTTCTATCACCACAAAGCAAGCCCCATCCTCCACTGGCCGGCGTCACGAACAAAAAGAACAACACGACTGCATGAGACAAATGATGGCATGGCCCCCAAGTCTCGGCCTTATTTTCCCGCCTAAACCCCACAGAAAGGAGCCCCGTCGCTCGATGCCACTGCAGGTATTAGCGCCGAGATCTTCATACCACCCATCGCCATCTTCCCACATACGAGAATAAAAACATTAAAAAAATGAAATAAAAAATAAGAATAAGCCTGCAAAAATAAATCAGAACGGAACATGTTCGTAACGGGCATAGCGCGACGGAGACAGGCCCCTTTCACCCCGCCAGCCACTGGTCTAGCGCCATGCACTATGAGGTCATGTTCGATAAATTTGGCTTGGGAACCGATCGCACGGAGAGCCAATGGTGGTTGTCGTGGGCCAGCCCAGAGCCATTTTAGCGTTTTCACCGTTGGGAAGGGTTTGGGCTCCCCCACCTAGGATTTAGCCAGTTCAGTGGTCTGGGTCAGGGCGCTCATTTTACTTCAAGGGACTCTTGACACCATATGGACATGCTCTGCGCGTTCCTGAACTTAATTTAGTCCCGTTCGGACGTCGCGGTGTTTCTCAACAGACGGCGAATTGTACATGCCCCTGGGCAGCAGAAGACAGGCTTGCCCCTCCACACCACCAGACAGGTGTCATTAACTAAAGTAACATTCTCCATGCGGGCTCAGCTTTAGCTCGAGCGCTAATGCTCGAGCCTTCCTCTGACCCTACCTCAGCGACGAATGCACGACTTCCCGCCCAATCATCTCCTCTGCAAAGCAATTCGAACGCAGAACTGAAGGTGACGCGGATCTCGATCAGATACTGAGAGGGACAGCCTCCTCCAGTATCCGCGTGGATTCTATGCCCGTCGACCAGATTGGCCGAGGTGTATCGGCTACCTTTCGGTGTTCCGAGCCCAAGACACAAAAAAGTCGCAGAGCCGCTGAATATTGATTTTTGGACCCTTCCAGGATCCGTTTCCATTTAGGAATTGCGCCATCCCGAATGTGCACGATGGTGTCTTAGGCCCGGCCGCCAGCGAGCGCCCCCAGATTACGGTGCCCGATATGGATAGTATTCAGTTTCGGTGTTAGTGCGAGCAGGGGTTCGTGGACCCAATGTCCATCAATGACGTCACGTTGCCGCGCCTAACCCTACCATTTCTCCCGCCCGACCCCGTCGCTGTTGCGCGCTCGCCGATGTTTGCGTGGCAGCATATCGACCAAAAACTAATGTCTGTGTTATCACCCAACACTCCCCTCGCCCCCGTCATTAACGACTACCCCGTCACCATTCATTTCTCACCTTCCCTCCGCCCGATCTTTACTACCTCTGAACGGGAGGGGGAGGAGAGGCGAATCCACTCGGCTGCAGGATGATGAAGTCACCACTCCACGAGAATGACGTCATTCTAATGTGGGAAATTACCACGGGCCACACGCACGGGGGAGGGAGATTTTAGCCCAATGGAGGGTGGGATCGGCCGGGGGTACATCGAAGCCGCGTGGGGTTCGAAACCACCACAACGTCCCCTCCCAAAGATGAAGCCTTCACTGTCGTACTTTGATGGGGCAGCTTTTCGAGAGTGGAATACTGGTCCTGGACGATCGCGGAGAAAATCTATATTCTTTCCTTTGGAAGGCACGAAAGGGAGTTTCGCCTATGGTGCTCTTGAGAGTTCGCAATACACACCGCTCCCGCATCTGCTTAGATGAGATGGTGCTTACGTGATACATTGATCCGGCGGGTCTCGAGATGAAGGGGCTGGCAGAGGACGATCTCTGTATCGGGTTGACCTTCGGACCTCCAGCGCTCAAAGAGAAAGAGAGGGCGGGGAAGCATTCGGAAACACCCATCCCACCGACAGCCACTCCGCCGAGCAAAAGCCCAACCCGCCTATCCCCACTCGCCTTCATCAGCGGTCGACCCCGTCGAAGGATGCATTCCTTCCTCTCCACAATAAACACAGTCAGGCGTGCAGCAGTGACGAGACTAATTTGGGAGACACAGCGGCCCCAGGCCCTTTCCGTGGGTCACTATGCGCAATGGCGCCGGCCATTTCAGCTGGGCTCCCTCAAGACGTGTGGAGCATTGGTGATAGTCGCCACATGGTGGTGGGACAGGATAGTTAAGTCAACAGCATTTTGGTGCTGCGCTAGTGGGGAAGCGTTGCAAATGGGGCGGTTGTCACTGAAAGCACGCGGGAAGAAGGCGAAACACCGGACGCGCGTCCCGACGAGGGTCGCCTTCCCCTTTGGGCGGTGAGCTGTTCTGTGGGCCTCCAGCGGACGATCAGCACGCGAGCCTCCTGAAAACAAAGGTGAGGTCGCGATACATCAGACGACACAAGGGGCGAAGAGCAAAATGCCGTGTGTGAGCGGCCGGCGTCGAATCCAGTAGCGCGTAGTGCAGATCCCCGGCCCCGAGGAGTGCTCCGTGATAGGATGTTCCCAGCGGTCCGACGACATTACCCGATTTGGCAAGCACCCGAGTGCTAAGCATTTTTGCCCCGTCCGACCATCCCCGACTAGCCGGGGAAAGCCCTCGCATCTGGCAGGATTGTACCACTGAAGCATGCCCGCCCCGCCCTAATAAGGATATGGGAGAGGGTAATACCGGGGAGGGGCTCCCGTAATTCTGCCTCCATATCGAGCCGCGCTGTCGCTCACGGCAATGACGTCATGTGTAGGGACCCTACACTTCTGACCGGAGGGTTCCGCAGTGTGAGAGAACACACGTGGAAAACGACCCCACACACTTCGAAATGCTGATCATTCTCTTTTTGATTAGAGTAGGAGTGGCGATGGGTAAAATGGAAATCGGGGGTTCCCCGTTCTCCTGCCCCGTGGTGGAAGTTGGGTTGGGCGCAGTGTTGCATCCCGTTCGCCGTTCCTTCGTATAAGCTTCACTCGCAGGGATCCCAAATCTTTAACGCCGATGTGGCAATGTAACTCTGGATTGGACACCAAAAAACCTTACAATACGCTCACCGTTCTGGCCTCTCTGACTCTCCGGCGCAGTAATATTGAGGGTGAGACTTGCACGCAGCCAGCCGTATGACCCAGGCGACATGGCTGAAACGCGCCCATCTCGCGTCGCACGAGTCTCCATAACACGACAGGCTGGGTCATCTCACCCTTGCAGGTACTAACTCCTTCCAAAAAGTAAAGAAGATGTGTCAAACCCAGCAATAGAGAGATCGGGAAACGTTGGGTTATTCGGCTACCAAAGATACAATTTTCAAAACCGGACTTTTTTTTTCTTAGGAGTCGAGAACCCCTGTATCTTTGACGGTGGGTGTCGGAAGGTTCAACATGCCTGGATCGGGGAGCCGAGCGCGTGGGACACGAGGTCCAAATTGCGGGAGGTACGTCTTCATATCGTCATCCACGCACGACACGAGCACACCCCAACGTGATAGACCGCATTCTATTGTTTTCTTTTGTGACTTGCGGGCGCGATCCTGAAGACCGAGGCCGCGTGTGATAGGTCTATTCATACCCACTAACAGGAGGTGGCATGGTAACGAAGCTGGGGCTGCATGTTCTGCGTCGTTCTGACGTCGCCTGCACGCGGGTGACACCCCCTTGCAAGTGCGTCTGTCACTTTCCCATGTTGCCTCGACGGCCAATTCGCAACCACGACCCGGCAGATGTGCCCGACAGCAAGATTCTTTATGTGAGCAGGTTACGAAGGATCGGCGCATTTGGATGTGTTCCTGGTCTCGACCCCCGGTGGCCGCGGTTAACCGGACCGGCTGCCTCCGGAGATGAGATGGAGCTCCACGGGAACACGCGGGAGAACGGTGAGGACCCTTGATCGCCTCGCCTCCTGTACTCGCCCGGTCTCCAAAGAAGCCGGGGCAGGAATGTGGCCGAATACGCTCTAGGGCTACAACAAATCTGTAACATAGAGGTTTTGAGATGTATGATAAAAACAACAGAACTCTCGGGGACGCGGCTGTATATGCTAGAGGCCGTATCTCGTGGTAGCGGTCCCTGATAACTGCGAGGATCCTCGGCTCCGAAGCTGAACTTGTGCCGGGCGTCTGGTTGCACGGCAATGCCTCATACGGTTGTCGCGGGTATCTATATGAAGCACTGACGAGGATCGAGGCGGTGGATCTACACCATGCCGTTTCTATCTTTTACCCCTGGCACGCTCCAAATGTGTGGGTGTGCTCCCTCCCGTCCTGGGGCGGAGGAAGCGGTATATACCCCCGGCGCTCTCCGACACCTGTCTCCGTAGTATCATGATACGATCAAACGGAGTCTGCGAAGGGGGAATGCCTTCATATAGCCCCCCGGGACTGTAGCTCCTTCCATAGGTCGTCGGCCAGAATATATCTGGGTGATCCAGCTAACCAGAACAGGGAGAGAAGGCGGAGTTGTGAGGAGCGTCGCTTCCCTCACAATAGACTGCGAGCGTTGAGATACCAAGGGAGAGCAACGCAGCTGCTGGGATAGGGTGATCCCGCTTTGCCAGCGGCCACCTACGGTGTGAACGCCTCGCTCCGCCGCAACAGGTCTATACGTGCTGCCATCGACTGCCAATTCCTTGGTCTCAACGCTGGTTCTCGCAACAGCCATGTTCATTGTAAGAACGAAGGAATCATTAGTGAATAATACACAGATAGCTCAGGATATCGGTACTGGGCCTCGTTCCCCGACCTCGAGACTCCTACCACTGGGCGACCCAGCCGGCGATGATGGTACGTGGTTAGAAGGAGCCCTGGTGTCAACGTAAAAATGGAGCACTTGTGTCTCCATCGTCGCAGGTCCCCGTTTGGAACGTGGCGGGCCGCGGGGATGGAAGTTTTGTCCCCAGAATTGGCACAGGGACGGCCGAGCCGGCGCCGGAGCTTAAACCTGAAGAGGGAAAGAAGGGGATATGCTGCCGCGGCCCATAGTCGTACTCCGAGATGAGGGTTTCGTTGCAGTGACGGGAACCTCGTATCCATGCTAGACCGTAACGCCATTATAGAATACGAAGCGCGAAAGATGAGCATATCGGCGTAGCGGCAGCGCGGTGAAATTGCCTGAAGGGGAGGACTGTTAGGGACGTCTGGGAGATGATAGACACAGACACTATTCATCCTTCGTCTCGCCTACGAGATGCAAGAGTCCGGGAACAGGGAGCCTCTCTATTATTTGAATCACTAACAGGAAGACTTGCAACGGAGTGATGAAAGGCGGGCCAGGGCCCGAACGTTGCTTGTGTGAGGGTAAACAGGCAGACAGCGGTGAAGCAGGCTTTGCGTTCCATCCTGCCATTGCAATTGATAGATCTCCTAGCCATGTAATTTCACTCTTCACAGAGAGGTATATCCCTTCTCAGCCGGAATTGAGATGAATTCCAGAAGTAACAGGCGCCAAGGCCAGCCAACAACCTCCACGGGATAGACGATGCTTTCAGAGAGTCCGCATCCACCGGAAGAACTCCCTCGATCCCCCTAGCGGTTTGTGGGAGATGAGGTGATTAAGATGGATCTTTTGGTGCCGAATCGTATCCCTGACTTACAGATCGCGTCACGAAGACTTGCAGGCGACTGGCACGAGTGCAAGACTGTCACCGCCTACCTGCCGCTGAGCCCTTTACAGGCAGGCCTTGGCTGCTTCTGGAGTCATTTGTGAAGAATAATCTTCTGTGACGTAGCTTCCAAAGCCGTCAAGGGTTCTTGGCAGGGACGTTCCCTCGTTATCACAGCACCAGACTTATACCAACGCTCCTGGAATTCCCCCGTCTGCTCCCCCAAATCGAAGTCATCCTGGCGGGCCGCACCTCCCGTGCCGGAATCCCCAGATACGGAGACGAAATAGGGAGATGGACCGAGAAGCAACGGCTGTCGGCAATGTGCGCCCCATCCGTGTCTTGGGGACCCTAGAAGCCTTAAAGCTGGAGCTAAGTGGCTGAGGCCTCGTATTTCTGGGCGAGAGCGCACCGTGGAGGGCGCGGCTATCAGGCACCTACGGACCATTTCCCCAAGAGAATGGTTTCGACTAATGATCCCTGTGCATTATTTGTGCCCCTGACAGACCAGACCATGAGTACAAAACCCTGCCATGAGGTCGTATCCGGCACATCCCCGTCACAGCGCACCGATCCGGGCCCGACGGGACGGGAACCCGGCCGATCACCTCGTATACAAGAATAGCCGACCTCGGCAGCCAGATCGCAACCGGCGCTAAGGACCTCACAAGATCCAGAGATTTGACTGCGTCCAAAAAAAAAAAAAAAAAAAAAAAAAAAGGAAAACACCAAATTCTGCCGGGGCTTACACGCGTCGCCCACCCTCCGGAGATGTCCGCGGCCCCCTCCACCCGGGGTGGAGGGGGCCCAGCTATTCTGGAAGCTGCTAGGGCAAGGATGGGGCTCGCTAACGTCATAAGGAAATAGGAGGGTTGCCCTTGAACACGTCAGAGCTTATCTCCGTGGTGGGGTTTGCGGGGCAGAAGCCTCCCGTGTGCATCGTGTCGTAGGGCAGCGCCAAAGCGGTTGTTTTCGAAGTGAGATCGATATAGGAGGAGCGAGATGTTGGAGAGGCCTCTCTCGCCTTGCGTCTTATGGGAGCGTGAAGCGGCTGCACGTGTGTGTTTATCGCGGGTTTTGGGTGGGACATGTGGTGCTTTGATTGGTCCCCATGGAATCTGATGTTGAGCGGGACGCATGATCCTCTCTGGAGTTGTTGATAGCGTGCTGCGCAGAGTGTGGCCGGTGTCATGTTCAGCCAAAGGCGGTACCAAGGTTCAAAGTAGCTTGCATTATGAAGGGCCGGACTGCTGGGGGTTTTCAGGGCGTATCTGGCGCCTGAACCACTCCGGCTGCTTTCCACGCCCACGGGGCTGAAACAGGTGCTGCGTGGCCTCCTGAAATCTGACTAGGTACGCTCTATTTCCTAGCCATTGTGCCAAGAGATTCGATGCAGGAAAAAGTTTCCGCTGCTCCAGACTGGTCAGGCTGAACCGGTCTCTCACCATTCCTTTTGCTCTCCATTTCCACAGGGCAAAGGGGAAGCCCAGTGCGATCCACATACCCATCCTCTTCGGCTTCCAGGTGCCCAGCGCCGAGAATTTAACTCAACAGCGCCCCGCACGTCTGCACACCATCCCCGCCACCGTTGCTTATTCGGCCCTTGCGTGGGCCACCGCCTTGCGTGGCCACCCCAAAAGCGCTCTGCCCCACCCGCGCATCTCGGCCCTCGCCATCTGGAGTTTCAGCATCCCCAGAAGGGGAGGGCCCCAATCCCATCTCACAATCCTCGTTTCGTCATCTCGTTGCAAGTGGCAACTCTGCATTTCTTTCCCTCCTAGAGCTCCAGCATCCAATCTTGCCCCAAACTTCCCTGATTACCCTAGTCCTGGCTAGACATACTCCCTAATTGGAGCTCCATCTGGACTTGCCCGCACCTGGCATTCCACCGCCGTTATCGGGAACCGCCTTCGAGCTCAACGAAATCAAGTCCCCACCGCCAACATGGCGACCCTGACAACAGCAGAGAACCCACCTGAGATGACGGAGGAGAACCCTAGCGATGGCTCCAAGTTTAAGACCTTCATCTCTATTCTGAAGAAGTAAGCGCGTCATCTACATAGCTCTCGAGCTTAGCTCCCCCGGTCCCCGCCGCCGTGCTTGCCAAGCACTAAGAGACGCCCGCTAACACTCATCACCACTAGGTTCATTGGCGTCGCGGACCTCGCCAACGTGCGCTTCTCGCTTCCCTCACAGCTACTGGAGCCCACGCCCAACCTTGAGTACTGGAATTACCTTGATGCCCCTAATGCCTTCGTGGGCATCGGCACCGCCGACGAGCCGCTGGATCGTATGCTTGAGGTGCTGCGCTTCTGGTTTACCAAGGACCTGAAGTACATAAAAGGGAAGCCATGCAAGCCATACAACTCTTGCTTGGGTGAATTCTTCAGGGTACGTTTTTTATGTCTCGACGAGGCGGGACTATCATGGCCTTGGGTGGGTAGGAGGACTGACATGAGGGTCTAGTGCAACTGGGAGACGGAGAACAACGCTCCCGAGATCTGCACCAGCACGCTAAAGGGCTCTAAGAGCAGCGCTTCGAGCCTCAAATCCTCCAAAAGCGCCTCACCCGACGCCAATGCCTCGACACCCTCCCTCTCCGTCCCGCAGCATCCCTCCGCCCCTCGGCCCGAACATCTCGTCCGCGTCTCTTACCTCACCGAGCAGACCTCGCACCATCCCCCTGTCAGTGCCTTCTATATCAGCTGCCCGGAGCGGGGGCTCAGTGCCCGCGGCTTCGACCAGATAACTGCCAAGTTCACCGGTACCACCATCAAGGTCTCGCCCGGCGAGCACAACATGGGCATCTTCATCACGCTAGACCAGCGCGATGGGGAAACGTATCAGCTCACACATCCGGCCGCTCACCTGGGTGGGTTCCTAAGGGGGAATCTGAATGTGTCGGTATCGGAGATGGCGTACGTGACGTGTCCACGCACGAAACTGAAGACGATCCTGAACTACGTTGAGGATGGATGGTTGGGACGGACAACGAACAAAGTAGAGGGTGTCATATTCAAATATGACCCCGAAAACGACAACAAGACTCGCATCAAGGACGTCCCAGATGCGGATGTCCTCGCGAGGCTTTCGGGGCCGTGGAAAGAGAAGGTTGTGCTCACGTTAGGGCCCAAGCCAGTCGTATGTTTCCTATTCCCCCCTCCAATCCACCAATTATTGAGCCCCGTGAATGCGGAGACTGACAAGTACTTTAGTCTTCCCACCCTCCAGAAGCCCAGTACACGATAATTGACGTCACGCCGCTCAGCATCGCCCCGAAGGTGATACCTCCGCGTGAAAAGCAGCTTCCCAACGAGTCCCTGACACTGTGGTCGGCCGTCACCGACGCCATCCTCTCAAAGCAGTTCTCTCAGGCCACAACGGTGAAGATGGAACTCGAGGAGGAGCAGCGCGAAAAAGCGCGGCGGAGGGAGCGTGATGGCACCGAGTGGAAGCCCGTGTTCTTCGGGACGGTCACGGGGAACGGCGGGCAGCCTGAGCTGACGGACGCGGGGAGGGAGGTGCTGAAAAGGGCACAGGAGGGGAACTGGGATCTCGAGGGAGTTAATCTAGAGGGTAAGTGAGAAGAGTGTTAGAAGGCAGTGCATAGATTTCCTACCAGGCTGGGTTGATTTAGATGAGGGGATGTGGGCTATGTATTCAACCATAGTTACGCGATGTCATTGCGGTTGCATGCTGGGATGGAATATGTCCCTTTAATAAGGAACACCACTGGAGCGTCCTACAACCCACGACACATTGAGGTCACCACTCTGGTGACTGGCCTATTTGTCTTGAGGCCGGTGCTGCTGCTAATGAAGTTTTGGACGATGTTGAGGGTTCTCTTCATGAATCACGGCAAGAGAGTCGTCGCGGACGTCATTCTGTTGATATCTGAGACCGTTGTGGTAGCTGGCACGTTGGCACGTCCCTGGTGAAATTCACCAACCAGCGCGGTTATGGGAGAGGTATTTGCGCCGTGCAGGGCCGGTTAAGGCCATACGACTAAGGACGGAAAAGGAGATGCTACAGACTTGAATAGAGACGGATGATACCTCCGCCCCCACTAACGATGTTTTAGTCTTTACAATACCTATCTTGAGTCTCCTCACCCCACTGCCTCCTTCAACAAGTCCCCTACTCTCCTTACAGACTCCTCCTCGCTTCCCTTGACCCCGTTGACAACAACTGTTTTGTCCCTAGACTTCATTCCCTGTGAGATCTGGATCTCTGACTTGGGTGTTTGGAGTACCTATACCCGTCAATATCTACTCTCATATCTTCTCCCAGCATGTTCAAGCTGGATCCTGGGCTATGAAAGTGCCCTGAGAGGCACTCACCTCGCTCAGAAGCTTCACAACCGCCTTGTTCGCCTCCCCATCCCTCGCCTGCGCTGCAACACAAAGCTCGATCACGTTGTCCGACACCGACAGGACGCCTTCTCGCGCGCGGCTGGCGCCAGGCTTGACGTGACATTGGAGTTGGACGCTTCCGAAAGGGTTCTTCTTCGTCCCAGCCAGGAAGCGGACGGCCGAGGGCGCCGACATGGCTCCGTGCACCGTTTATCAGTTGGCGATGGTTTTGGAGGTTGCCTTGGGGTGTAGGGTGTATCACTGTGCCCGCAGGGAACGGCAGCTTTGGGGAGAGCCTAATTTCAGCAAGGCCCCGGAATCCATCAGTTAGACTGGCGGGGGCAGTCGTTTAATGCATGTCACTACTCCAACATCTCCGGCGTTCGGCTTTCGCTATGAGGATACACCAGTCATCGTTACATAAGCTCTCGACACTAAAGCGGTGAGGGTGACACGGAGAACCACCAGCGAGAGAAGATTGAATACTGGTTCATGACGGGATAGTAGATACTGGATATACGATCACGGGTGCAAGTGTAGTCTACTTGGATGGAGACATGTGTGACACGGCTGGAACGCTATGGTTTTCACATTCCTCGACGGGGTAGGCCACACACAAAAGCCGAGTGGGACGCTCGGGAACTTCGGATTCGTCCACTCATCCCGATATGTCGCTCAGGCCAAGTATTGTGGTATCCCAAGAGAACTTCGTTGATGATCACATATCGCACCCTCTAAATCATCCCCGCATCGCAGAAAATTTGGCATGGTGATAGAATTCCTCTTCATCCATGGGGTCGCGTGTCGACTTAAGATTCGTGTATAGACGTCTGTTTTGGCGAAAGCGTTCCCCGCCGTAATCCCATCATCCCTCCCCCGACATGCAACCCGAAAACGCCAGAGAAACCCTGAGCTGTGCCGAATCAATGACTTTTCCACTGGTACCCTCTCGAACAAAAACCGTTTACGCCTTAACCTCGCGGAGTCGGCGGAGCGTCGAGCGGGTGGTGGTGGCGGCAGGGGTACTGCGTTCAATGTTAGCACCTCCTTGGAACCCAAACCCCATTCCGTCTACATGAAGTCTAGACATGTCCAAAAAACTTACGCGAGGGTGTAGGCGCCACCGGACATGGTCTTGCGGCAGCCGTGGCAGTGCCAGATGCCCCAGGACTGACGGCGGACGGTGTTGCGACCGCAGAACGTGCTGAAGAATCCATTAGCCTCTTAGTGCCCTCGAGCGGCATTGCTTCCCGTCAATCGACATACCAGGTGTACCGGGCGTGCTGGGTAACCTCTAGACGCTTGACGACCTTGCGGAGCGAGGCACCGTACCTATCGCAGAGTTAGAATCGGCGAGAGCTTCGGTCGAGGGGTTCTTCGGGAGTTTCGTTTTCGTACCTCGTGCCGTACTTGCCGACAATGCCAACCTCTGTGCGAATAATTGTTAGCGGTCTGAAACAAAAAGTCCATGGAAATAATTAATATCGCAATAGAGCAGACATACTCTTCGTGTGCTTCGCCATTGTGTCGGTTGTAGGATTCGAATCTGGCGATTTGTTCCTGCTGGTGTTCTCGCGATGCCGTAAAAAAAGGTCGAATTTCGGGCTGAGGAATTTGTGTGGTAGACCTCGTTGTGGGAGGGGCTAGTCACGTGGTCGCAAGCAATTTCTGTGCTGTGGACAATGTTCGTCGATTCCTCGAAAATATTACTCAGCAATTTGTGGGCTGTTCCTCATACAGGTGGTACCATCTGGACGTACGGAACAGCTTCTCCACCAAGCTGCATGTCGAATGTCGCCGGTCTAGGCCACGGAACTTGAAGAACTCAACCACCACCTTGATGCTCCGATCACTTGGCCACGCCCGCCGAGCCATGTCCTCATTGTCCTTCGCGGGCGCGCAGAACGGCTCTGCGCGTTCCACCAACTACAGCGTTACTGCCCTGAGTCGGTGGTCATGCGTTGCGAAACCGCTGCCAGGTACGCACCCTAGCTCCAGCAGCTTCGCCTTGCCTTCACTGACTCCCCTAGCCCTTGACAAGATTAAATCTATTCATATCTATGACTTTGATAATACTCGTGAGTAATGGAAACAGACCTATTATGCTACCGTCATTTCCATCTAACCGATCCTGTGACTACAGTCTTCAAGACCCCACTTCCGAACCCATCGCTATGGAACGGACCCAGCATCGGCCTCCTGTCCCAACCTGACGCTCTCACGAATGGCGGCTGGTGGCACGACTCGCGAATCCTCGCCGCGACGGGTGACGGCGTCGAGAAGGAGGAGGCCCGCGCGTGGAAGGGATGGTGGAATGAGAAAGTTGTAGAGCTTGTACGGCTTTCCATGAAGCAGAAGGATGCCCTCTGCGTTCTCCTGACGGGACGCTCTGAGCACGGCTTTGCCGAGTTGGTCAAGCGCATATGCACTAGCAAGGGCCTCGAGTTCGACATGATGGGGCTGAAGCCCGCTGCGGGCCCGCAGGGTGAGAGGTTCAATAGCACAATGCACTTCAAGCAGACCTTCCTGGAGGCCATTATGGGAACGTACCTGTGGGCGGAAGAGATCCGCATCTACGAGGATCGCCACAAGCACGTCAAGGCTTTCAGGGAGTTTCTTGACGAGTACAACTTCCGGGTTGTCGGCGGTGTGCGGCGTACTCCCCTCACCGCGGAGGTGGTTCACGTCATTGAGACATCACACAGGCTGGATCCCGTTGTGGAGGTAGCGAAGGTGCAGCAGATGGCAAACGAACACAACATGGCCGTCGCGAAGATGCCGAGTCCTAAGCGGGTACAGTACCCCCGCCTGGCCATCAAGAGGACCGTCTTCTTCACGAGCTACACTATCAACCACGCCGACTCCCAGCGCTTAGCCAAGCTGGCTCAGGTTCCACCCGACGTCCCTGAGCAGGACCTCAAGTACCACGCGAACAACATCCTCATCTGCCCACGCCCTTGCCCGGCCAGCATCCTAGAGAAGGTCGGCGGAATGGGTAGTAAAATGCGGTGGAAAGTGACGGGCACAGCCTGCCTGGATAACAGCATCTGGGCCGCGTGCCTCCGGCCCGTGCCGGACACAGCCAAGTTCCACACGGATAACCCGTGCCCGCTTGTCGTGTTGGCTCTACGTAAGGGTGCTAGACCAGTCGACGCGGGCCGGATCCAGAACTGGCAGCCCGTGCCGGCCGACAAGGCATACGTATTTGAGACGACAGTCCATGAGAAGGCTCTGCTGCGGATTGAAGAGGAGAATCCAAAAGAGGATGAGTATGAGAGTTTATTTGCGAATAAGAACTCCAAAAGGAAGCATAACGCGGGTGGTGACTTCGGAAGGGCGCCCAAGGAGCCCTACCACGGACGGCATGAGAGGGCGCATCATCACGGGCATCAGGGCCGCGGTGGCCCCCAGCACGGTCGTGGCGGGTTTCGGGGAGGACCCGGTGGCGCGCGGGGGTACCGCGGCGGTGCTAGGGGCAAGGGAAGAGGACGGGGCGCGTACTACAAGTCGCTTGACGATGTGGATCGGAACCAGGGGTATGCTGTTGACTACGATGATGGCCAGAGTGCGCGGGGCGGACACCGAGGTGGGCATGGAGGCCGTGGCCGGGGTGGTGACTCTGATCTGCAGAGCTACTACTGATGGACCAAGCGTCCGTCCGTTCTCGATGCCGTGGAATACTTGTGGTACACCGCGGTTAAAATTGAGAGCAGAAGTATTACCACGCACGGGGAGGATTATCTGTTCAGCTACTGTACACTTTTACCATATCCGGATCTGCTTTACAAGGGAACAACAGGCGTACGGGAAGCGACAACAGGGATATGATACCATTAGCATCGGCAGGAAACATCAATTGAGCCAATGTCACCATCGAGAATGCGCACCGCATAGGAGACCAGCAAACTTGTGCCTAGTACCGGAGTGAAAATAGGGCTTCAACCCCAAGTCTTTTGTCCGTCTTGACATCTATCTTTACTCCTCATCACTATCCTCCTCCTCTTCAGCGTTCTCCAACCACTCAACCAGGGGCCGAACCTTCTCCCTCAGCACCCCCATATCGCCCCCTGTACTCCTCTCGTCTCCCCACCACTTCAGTATCCCATCCTCCTCCACGATCTCCATGTCGTACAGCTGCTGGAACATCGCCGCGAGGAGCACGCCAGCCCTCGCGCCGTCCAGGCCCCTAATCCCTGCTAGCGAGCGCTGTACTGCGAGCGAAAACTCCACCTGCTCGTCATCGCCGCCTCCAACGCCCACCTCATCGATGAACTTGGTCACACCCCTGCGGCCTCGTAGCGCGCCTTCGGCAGCCTTACTAGCCTCTAGCCCCTCATCGGACAACTCAGCAGTCCGCCGCGCAAAGGACGACGCAACAGCTTTCCTCACAGCCCCCTCCGACGCATCATTTGCAAGCCGCAGGCCAAGGAACTCCATCTTCGCAGAGTCAAAATCGCCGGTAGGATCCCGTAGCGCATCGAGAAGCCCGTTAACAGCGTCGGCGTGAAAATTCGACCTGCTAAGTGAATCGTCCGACGCAAATGATGAGAGGCGCGAGCGCATGGGGCCCGAGGGGGTGGTGGGCCGCGAGTCCTCGTCCTCGGAGGCGAGCGTCGAGATGGTGGAGGTGGAGAGGGAGAGGTCGGACAGGGAGTACAGAAGGCTGCGCTGGAGGCGCGAGGGGTCCTCGGGCTCCAGCTCGTCTTCTTCCGGGTCGACGAAGGGGGCGCCCTTCGCGGAAGCGCCCAGGAACTTTGTGTCGGGAGAGACCGGCGCGCCGGATATGTCTACGGTTGATATGAAGGAGTCCTTGGGCACGGTGACATTGTCACCAGTTACGACGCTGAAGGAAAGGACAGAGCCCTCCTCCACGGTGCAGTTGCTTCCAATGACGGACCCACTACCGGCCAGGAGGGACCTCGTGACGGTCGTGTTGTCCCCGATAGTTGTGCCATCCCAGATGAAGCTGTCCGTGATCGTCACGTTGTTCCCAATCTTGCAGTTCTTCCCAACGATGCTATTCTGCACCACACTCCCGTCGCCCACAGAGCTCTTCCTCGCAATCACTGACCCCGCGATCGTCGCTGCAGGCCGTAGGCTCACGTCGCGCTCAAGGTAGTTTCCTCCGCGTGTGAACTCGTATGCCTGACCGGGGAAAATGTTGCAGTCCAGTACGAATGGGTAGGACCACCGACCGAGTATGTCCCGGCTAACGGACTCGTACATGGGCAGGTTGTTGGCCCGGGCCGCGTACCCCTCATCTACGATCTCGGCGTATATCGCCTTGCCGTTGAGCTCCCAGTCCTTCAGCACGCCGTTGAGGAAGTTTCTCCGGGGAAGCTCGTAGTCGAAGCTGTCTGACCACAACGCCAGTGCGGCGGGCGTGCAGATGTCGATTCCGGGGTCGATTAGATCGGCGCGGACCTCAAAGTCCGTAGAGAGCTCGTCAATGATGATGGGGTCTAGCACGGTATAGCGGTCCGATTGCAGCGGGTGGATCTCGTCGTAGTGTAGGCAACGCCCCGTCTTGGTGTCCACCACGAAGACGGGTGTCACACCAGGAGCTTTTGTCCGGTGGTCCGCCTCGCCGCCGCTCTTGAGCACCACAGTCATGATGTTATCCGGGTTCTCCTTCCGGCGCTTGCGGTGGGACTCGAGGATACGCTGAAGCGGAACGTTGGAGACGAGGTCGCCATGGACGAGGATAAAGTCACCGGCCATGAGGCTGCGTTTGTCGAGGTCGCGGAGGATGTCTCCGACAGAGTTGGCGTCGGACACGCGCACGAACTGGAGGAGGGAGAAGGGGCAGGTCTTGGAATTCGGGGCCCAGCGGGAATCGGCGATATAGGACTCGACTTTCTCGGTATGCGGGCCGCAGTAGATGTAGACCTCTTGCACGCCGTTCATGGCCAGGTACTCGAGAGTGTATTCGATGAGGGGCACATTGGCGAGGGGTAGGAGGCACTGAGGAGGTTTAGCTGCAGGATCACAATAGAGGGAGGAACTGGGCATACTCTTGGCGTGTCTATCGTCAAGGGCTTGAATCTATCTTGGAACGAGTCGGTAAGGACCTGTGTTGGGGGAACTGTGGTCAGTCTCAAAATTCCGTCACATCGCATTCTGCCCCGCCAATGCAGAACAGGGATCGCGCACTTACCACCGCCTGGAGGACTTCATCCCCATTGGCCTCAGCGCCGGGCTTGGAGGTCTTTTTGCCCTTCCCGGGGCCTGAGTTCTTCCCTTTCTGGCTGGACATGGTGCTGCGGCGAGTCGAGAATGTGATCGTCCAGACGAATGTTGTGGAGAGCGCCGCGGGAATGAAGGTTCGGTGGTCCGATGAGTCAGTTAACACAGGGTCATATTTTTGGTTTCGACGTCCCGATTGCCCCGCCAAACTGCCTGCGCACGGACCACGTATCTAGCCCTTCTGGTGCTGGAGGTGCCTGATACTAGTGAAGCTCATCTGCGCGCACCCATTCTTTGATCGCAAGAAGCTCTCGAGTCTGAATAGCACAGCAGGACATGAAGTTATTCCTCAAAACTGGTTAAAACGCTCACTGAAAAGGGAAAAAGAGTACAAACATGAAAACAAACAAATTCGATTTATGTGTTAATCTCCGCGCCGTGGATGAGCTCCAACGATCCCTGTCCGTCTCGGGATCTCGTTACGCCGTGCTGTGGAGCGTGAAGTAATACGGCGAGGCGCTGTTCAGCCTCTTGAGGCTTGGTGGCCTAGCAGGTGCATGCCTCAAATGGCACGAACACTCACAGCCTGGCCGCAGCTGCCTGAAACTCATGAGTACTTCAGTAAATGACGTTCTCCTGCCTGTCTCGTCTTTGGCCATGCCAGATCCCACTTCCCAGAGACCTTTCCATTGACGTTGCCGGTCTCAATCAGTTTCAAGGCGCGTCTTCATGTCGTCCCAGATCCTGGAAGTGCCAGTCCCGGGCGCCTGGCCCTCTAAGCCAGCATCTCTCACACCACGGGAAGGACTCAATCTCTCACAGCCGTCGCCGCCGCCGCATTTGGGCCTGCCCTCTCCTATTTCTGCCCAGCTCCCTGATGAACGTGCTCTTTCAAGCACCGCCGGCAGGACTGAGACACCTGAGAGCCCACCTTCCAGCCCCAGCACCGGCAAGGCAGCGGGAGTGGACAAAGCCGAAGGAGAACTGAACCCCCGGCCCGCTAACTCACCTCCCTCGTCCCGCCCAACCAGCCCTATGTCGATAGACGGTGACGGCATTTCGGAGAACTCGCCCTTACAAGATGTTGACGAAATTGACGCCAAGGATCTATCACATCTCGGCAAGCTACATTTAAAAGGCTTCTCATCCCATGCTGTCCATCACATCTGGCTGGATGACCTCCCCGACGACCATCCACCCCAGCCGAACGCCCATTTCCCGTCGACAAACCCCTGGCCTACCGCGAACTTTACTGCAGTACAAGGGACATGGGCTCAGCCGTCACAATCCCCGCCGTCCGCCGGCTTTTCGCTACCGTCGGGTCGACCTAACCCCATTCCGACACCATCGACAGTTCCTGACCGCTACGTTTTCTCGAGCTCGCCGTCCCAGGTGAGTCTATGTGAAACCTCCAATGTTGGACTGGTTTACCAAAGGTAATGACTACTTCTACTTAGAATTGTTACTGTTTTTTGTCTGACCGACTTAATATAGGCGATACTGTGGAGATATCGTCACTCTCGGCGTCGGGCCTACGAACATTGAGTTTTGCATTCACAGAGAGATACTCAGGAAGGCCTCTCCCGTATTCTCTCGCATGTTTGGACAAGACTGGAAGGAAGCAAGAGAGGGCCGAGCGCGTTTGGACGAGGACGACCCCAACGCCTGGTCCCTCATCGTCGACTGGCTGTACTGCGGAACGCTCCCACCTTTCAAACCCGTATGGGCCCTCGACATGGCCTCCTCCGTCACTGTCCAGGGCTCGAACCAGAAGATGAAGCGCATCCCCCTACCCTCTTACTTCGGTCCGCCCGTCTCGAGCTACAGCTCACATAGAAGCGACCGGGCCGTCCAAATAATGCGCCTGGGCCATCTCTGTACACAGCCGCTGTATGAACCGCTGTCGGCAGACGAGCTCCGCCTGATGGAGCGGCACATGGACGACGGCGAGTTTGCGGCAAGGTACTTCTATTACCTCCAGTCGGGTACCAATGTCGTATGGAGCGAGAAGCCCAGACAACCTTTGCAGAGGGACGGCGCCATCGCGCCACCGTCTCTGACGGAGCAGCAGCACAAGGACATGTATCTCCATCTCACAACACAGGAGCGAATCCCCGTACCCGTGCCCTTCCCAGGCTTCGTTGAAGCCGAGTTTCTCCAGGTGACGCTCGTGAAGGTTATGATCCTGGCGCATAAGTATGCCCTTGACAACCTCTTCAACGACGCCATGGATATGTATCGTCGGGGTGAGAAGGACCTGGAGCGCCGGCACCCCGTTATCAGGCACATCGAGCTTGCATACGCGTTCTGCTCACGGGACTGCTCTCTTGTGACGTTGATGGCCGACATGGCCGCATTCTCGGCAAAACTGAATACGATGGCGCCGGAGGTGCTCGAGTTCGCGATGCAGTGTGAGGGGTTTTCAGGGGACCTAGCGGCGAGACATGACGCACGGGTCGGGTTCCCGGGATTCAACAGGAGAAGGGATGTGGTTGATGTGTTCCAAAGTCCGTTGAGTGGTGGGAAGGACTATCACGTTAAACGCGAGGAGTAGCGGACTGGGGAGCGGAAGAAGCTGGGGAAGATGAGACCATCAGCCATGTCGGGCCAGGCTTTCTCATCATTGACGGGGAGGCTGTCTGGAGATCATGGCGGAATTTTGGACGCAGATGAAGACTTGACTTGAGGGGACAAAGCTCATTTGGTGTGATGGTGTACAATACATTTAGAGATGAGTGCCACGCTGTAAGAGGGACAGAGCACGTCAAGGACACATGGTGGCGACGGCGTTGGTTTTGAGATTCCCATCATATGCTAAATCAGACTTCAATTTGGAATATTGGCGCTTATTTTGCCTTGACAGCAACCCGTGAAACATGTCATCATTAATTCTGGGCAGAAAATATCGAGGAGGGGCGGAGGACGGGAGGAAGTTCGCGATGAGACGGCACGGAAACCAAGGAGCAATACCGAGGGTAGGAGCACATATTTCCTGGTACACACCTCCTTGCACTGGTTGGTTCCGTGCATGTTCTCGGTATCGGCAGAATTGAAAGCTGGGATGAACCCCTCGCCTGGCCGTGAAGCGTTTCAGAGATGCCTTGGCAAAAGGTTTCAATTCCTTCCCCAGAGAGCTTAAACGGGGCTTACGTAGCTGATGAAACATTTTTTGGGACTCGGCATTGGAAGCCGTCTGTCTGTTGTCGGACGGGTCCTCCAAAGAATATTAGTTCTGTCTCGCGGGGAAGGGACTAAGTAAATTGACGTCAAAATTATTTCATCTTTTTCTTCTTTTTAGGTGAACTTGGGTTCGGAGGACAAGTTACATGTTCTCAGAAGAGAGAGTAACATGGTTTTGAGTGCGGGTCCCACAGCGCGTAGAGGTATGCCGATCGCGCAGAGTACTGTCTCGCTTGACGCAGTAGGCGTCTTGTGACAGGCCCTTAGCACCCCCAGCCAGTCCTGCCAGCTAAGAAACCTCCATTGGCAGATCGGCGCCGTAGCGCTCGATGCGACGCAGGCGGCTCGCTGCTCGCTCGCCCGCCCATCACATCCACAACAGGGAACTTCTTTCTCTCCCCACTCCTGGGGCAAAACCTCCTTCGCCTGCCACGACCACTTCCCTGAATCTCATGTCATATCCTTGGAACCGGAAAGGCGACCCCCCAATAGTTCACCCCAAAACCCCCATCTGATATCTCCAGTTTCCATCCCGTCCCGTTGCTTCCGGGCCAAAGTATCATTTTGTGACTCTGTTGATGCCATCGATGCGCCCCGTTTCGCCGTGGTGCCGAATGTCTGTGCCCCGTACTGCTCTTTTTCCTTGACGTTTTGGGGGAACAACTCGGGCCCCCTCGGCCTGGGTTACTTGACGTTTCGGACCTGTCGCCGGCTCTTGACCCAGCCTATTAGCGAACCCTGCGAACCCGTTGCGATCGAAGACCCTTGCAACTTCGCATCGCTAATTGTTTCTCGTCGCCATTGACAATAATTGCTCTTGCTCAAGCGCCGCCGTTATTCTACCTCCTAAGACCACGGCGATCCGCTTCCCGCGCCGACGAGAATTTCGTCATCTTTTTTGACCCACCTCTTTTCCCGCCCCACGAGACAGCACATCTTCGTATCCGACGCATTCAAACTTCACAACCTCACCACAGCGAAGCGCAAACCCTCGAGATCGACGACGCCCGATGCCGACGAGGCCAACGACGGCCACGTAGCACGCCAGTCTCCCAATCCAGAGGCGCGAAAGGCTCTACTATCGCAAGCCTGCGACAAGAAGCGGCCAACCTCTCAACGGACGATAACCCATCCGCCGAGAACGAGGGCAACTAGTAGCGAGCGCCGCGGCGCCTTGGTCGAGACCGCCATGCCGGCATCCAAGGGAAGCCCCGCCCAAGGCGGGAACACGTCCAGCGACTTTGTACGTATCGTCCTTCTCCGGATTGGTTTTTATTTCCCAGGGACCTGGTCTTGTGTGAACGGCTACTGACGTTTTGCGCTTCAGGTTCGCAAACTCTATCGGTGCGCTCGATCCTGAGTGGACTTTTTCTAGAACGCTGGACCACATGGCTAATTCCATGATTATAGTATGCTCGAAGAGCCGGAGTACTCTGACATCGTCAGGTGGGGACGCGACGGGGACTCGTTCGTTGTTTTGGAGGTACGCTTCTTGTGTCGTGGCTTGCTGTGGAGCCTTCGTCCGATGGGGATTGAACAGAACGCGAAGGCAGCCCCGGCTGTGTCCGGAGGTTCCACTCTGAATTTGCACCTGACGATCTCATAGGGCGAGAAATTCTCAACGCGCGTGCTCCCGAAGCACTTCAAGCACAGCAACTTCGCCAGCTTCGTCCGGCAGCTTAATAAGTATGACTTTCATAAGGTGCGGCGGCCGGACGACGGCGCGCAGGGCTATGGGCCAAGCGTATGTTGCCCCTTAGCCGGTTGAGGCTTCACTGAGTCTGACCAAAGTAACAGGCGTGGGAGTTTAAGCATCCCGATTTCAGGGTGGACGCGAAGGACAACCTTGATTTGATTCGCCGGAAAGCACCGTCATCAAAGAAGGCTCAGCAGCAGCGACAGTCACAACAGCCGCAGCCAGCGCAGCAAAATGGGGATCATGGCTCCTCCTACCAGCAGATCCAGAGCCTCACGGAAAGCCTCTGCACGCTCCAGAAGCAGCTCGAGGAACTGTCACAAACGAACAAGCAGCTCGTCAGCGAGATTGTCGGCCTGCAAAAGACGACTGGCGTCCAGCGACAAGTGCATTACGAACTACTTCACTACCTTGAGAATTCATCGAAGTGTGCTGCGCAGGGTGTGGCGTCATCCGTCTCGTCACCCGCTACAGCCGTGGCTGCGCGCATGCAGAACGACGAGTTGCCGGCTGAGCTGCGAAGAGCCAAGGAGCTCCTCGTCAGCGTCGGCCCGCCGCCACCGCCTGCGACCGGAGATGGGAACGTGGAGAGGTCACAACCCTTA
This sequence comes from Microascus cirrosus, assembly GCA_030271035.1. Lineage (NCBI taxonomy): Eukaryota > Fungi > Ascomycota > Sordariomycetes > Microascales > Microascaceae > Microascus > Microascus cirrosus. Next base: position 140,301 of record JAMBUN010000271.1, on the reverse strand, counting down.
TACCCGTCACCCGCTGACTCCTCAACGTCGTCCACCATGTTTGTCGCGCCGGACATTAACTCTGGAATGACCGTAATAGACGGAACGGTGGCGATGCCGAGGATGAATGTGTATTCTACCACCCAGTCTACTGGCATGGAGACGTTTCCCTCCGAGCAGATGCAGAACATACCGTATTCGGTTCCTCCGAGCGGGGGCCTGGACGGCGTGACGGCGGGCACGGGCGCGGACTCGACGCGCGTGACGGCGTCGCCTCCGACGGAGAAATCGGACGAGTGGGGTCCCACCAAGCCTCATGTGTTTCTCGTGGAAGATGACGGCGTCTGCGCAAAGATTGGGATGAAGTTCATCAAGAGCTTCGGGTGTACAGTAGAGTTGGCGGTATGTCTCTTACTCTCACCGCCCCGGATTGGTTCTGGGGGCTCGGTTGCTAACGCACTGAACAGAAAGACGGACTCGAAGCTGTCAAACTGTTCGACAGAAAGCCCGTACCACATTTTGACCTCATTTTCATGGACATCATAATGCCGCGACTGGACGGCGTCTCCGCGACGGCCCGTATCCGGGAGTGGCTACCCCAAGCCCCCATCGTGGCCATGACCTCCAACATTCGCCAGGAGGACGTGGCCACGTACTTCCAATATGGTATTCTTAACCCCATGTATAACCCCAAAGGATTTGCGCTAATTCTACCAAGGCATGACGGATGTTCTGGCAAAGCCTTTCATCCGTGAGGGCATGCAGCGCATGCTAAAGAAGCACCTCCCCCACCTCCTCGCCGAACCCTCACCCACCGCCCCTACTACGAATGGGCATTACAGCAGCGTACAGGCCGACACCGCTCTCAACGTGGACATGCCGTCAGATCCCTCACTCGCGAACGCGCACATGGCGATGAAGTTTGAGGGCACGCCAATGCAGTCGCCCTCGGGCCAGACGGGAGCGTGGGGATCACCTGGAGGAATGCCAAACGGGGGCGCGATGGCGAACCACTCGCCTTCAACGAGCCCGCTTGGGATGGGGGGCTGTGTGCCTGTCAATGGCGGGCAGCTTGTCATGGGACAGATGGGTTACGGAGGGTTTATGGTTGATGAGAGACCAGAGAAGAGACGGAGGGTGGGCCAAGGGGTGATGCGGTGACAGGGGGAGTCCGCGGGGCTACGTGATGACCGTGTGATTTGGCAGTTTGCAGGGGCGGCGTGGTGTATTATATACATGACTTGTAATGTTGGCATGGGAAATTGCTGTGGCTTGGTGGTGTTGGTATATACCCTTGGCAAGGATACGATACACGGGGGTGAAGTTGCTTTTATCGGGACTAAAAAGGTGTTGCGGGGACATGGGTATGGCGCGGGAAGGCATACTCTTATACATCTATACATACATATACGCGTTAAAGGCTGGCGTTCATCTGTTTGGCATGAGAGTTACGTCGGCACTTAATTCAAAATGATAAGCCCCTGGATGGAACTGGGTATGTGTTTGTAGATGCGCACCCCCTGAAGATGACCGGTCGGATATTCTCTGTACGAATTTCCGTGTACCTCGTTGAGGAGAGTCTTCTACGCGAGACCCTGAACCGACCAGGTCGAGACGACGCGGAGCATTGGCTCCAGAGGGCGCTGGGGGCTGGAACGCCATTATGTAATACACCCAGTAGCAAGAGTCGTGTTGCGGGGCAGGGGACTTTACGCGCTCACCACGTTCTGACGCGTCGCGGAGCTCAACATCCGTCGACCGACTTCATCCGGCCAGCTCAACCTTCATACCCCTAAAATTTGCGAAATTTAAATATTTGTGGCGAGCAAGAATGTCTGCACCCGGGTCTGAATCCGTGTCCCCGAAGGACCCTTCAAGCCAGGATGCCGCGGCGGTGGACGTGAAGATGGAGGATGCGCCTGAGGACACTGCTGCGAAGCAGATTAAGCTTGAAGAGGATCTCTTCGCGACGGACTCCGAGGAAGACTTTCCCGGGCCAAAAGGTCCCGATACTCCCCCATCAAGCGATGAGGACTCAGAGCCACAACCGACATCGTAGGTGAACCTCTCGCCTCGAATAGATCCAGCCGCTGACGGCCGATTAGGAACGATCAGGTGGACAGGAAAGCGAACGACCCCGAGATCCTCCGAACCTTCTACCAGCGATTGTTCCCTTGGCGATACCTCTTCCAATGGTTGAACCACAGTCCTGCGCCGACGACGGACTTTACACACCGCGAGTTCGCCTTTACGCTCGAGAACGACGCTTACATTCGCTACCAGAGCTACCCCAACTCAGAACTGTACTGCGCCCCTCCTCTTATTGTCCATCCTCCCTGCATAACTAGCACCGTGCCTCTAACTCACGATCTCTCCAGCTTTCGCAAGGACGTCGTCAGCATAATACCTACCCGTTTCGAGATAGGCCCCGTCTACACCGCCAACCCGCGCGATCGGAAGTCCTTCCGCAATCAGACGACCTTCAAGCCCGTCGCCAAGGAGCTCTGCTTCGATATCGACTTGACGGACTATGACGAGATCCGAACGTGTTGTGACAAGGCGAACATCTGTGGCAAGTGCTGGACCTTTGCGACGATGGCTATCGAAGTGATGGACGCGGCGTTGCGGGAAGACTTTGGGTTCAAGCACATTATGTGGGTGTACTCTGGAAGGAGAGGTGTGCATGCGTGGGTATGTGATCGGGCGGCGAGAGGGATGAGCGACCAGCAGAGAAGGGCGGTAGTAGGGTATCTGGATGTTATCAAGGGAGGGGCGCAGAGCGGGAAGAAGGTTAATGTGCCGAGGCCCCTGCACCGACATCTAAAGTGCGTTGTCCCCTGTTTTGCCTAACTCGGGTATCTGTTTGCTAACAGTAGGCAGGCGGAGCATGGGCATCCTCAAACCCTACTTCTCCGAAAACATCCTGCACGACCAGGACCCCTGGGCCACACCCGAAGGCGCCGAGACTCTCCTCTACCTGCTGCCAAACAAGACGCTGGTTGACTCTCTCAAGACAGAATGGGCCTCCTCCCCAGAGCGCTCGTCCGCTCAACGATGGTCCGACATCCGCACAGTAAACTTGGGCACAAACAAACGCGCCGCCAACAACCGGAAAGCAGAGGACAAGATCCGCGAGGCGATGGAGGATATCACCCTCGAGTACACCTATCCCCGCATTGACGTCAACGTCTCCAAGAGTCTAAACCATTTGCTGAAAAGCCCCTTCGTCATCCACCCTGGAACGGGCCGCGTCTGTGTCCCTATCGACACCTCGCGGCTGCACGAGTTCGACCCGATGGGTGTGCCGACGGTGCACGAGCTTCTCAGGGAGATTGATGAATGGAAGGGGGAGGAGGGAGACAGGGAGAAAGTGGCGGACTGGGAGAAGACGAGCTTGAAGCCTTATATCGAGGTCTTTAGGGGGTTTGTGACTGGGCTGTTGAAGGAGGAAGGAAAAAAGAGAGGAAGAGATGAGGGTGATAAGATGGAGTTTTAGGCGCTCGGGTTTGGGATATGCGGGGTTCCGAATATATTATGCACGAGTTATGGTACGGAATGAGACGGTATTGATTCTTTCGTGCTTTTAGAGTGTGATCTATAAACCCCCGGCATCCTTTGACGCGTCCGCTACATTACTTTCCCCCCCCCCCCCCTTGGGCCTCTTCATGGGCTCCATCCCCTTCCTCCTCGTCACCCTCCCGGGCCTCCTCACCCCCCTCAACATCCGCAGACTCACTCTCCCGTAACCTTCCACCTTTTCTCTTCGGGATTACCTTCAAGAACGCCTCCCCCCAATCCCCACACTCTAGCCACCTAAGCATAATCTCTACAACATGATTCGTCGCTAACACCCGCCGGCTCGCCATGACAAGGTACTCCCCGATCGGCAGCTTCGCCGTGCGGACGCCGCGCTCGCGCGCCAGGCGGTAGCAGAGGCCCTTCTCGCGGTTTTTGTCCACCAGGCCGCCGACGACATAGGAGGTGTTGGGCTCGAGGCGGTCGAGGATGTAGGGGGACTCGGAGGAGAGGTAGACAACGTCCGGGTGCTTGACGACTTCCTGTTCGGGCGTCGGCAGGCCGTTGTTCTCTTCGCAATAGACGGCGGGCTGGTCGTGGGGTTTGAGAACGTCGATCTCCTCTCCTCTCCGCGACCCCTGCATGAGCTCCCTCGCCTTGTTCGTCGCGTCGTCCAGGTCCCCTTCGGTGAAGTGTACCCCTTTCCAAAATTGATGCGTTCCGTTCATTCCGACATCAAACCTCTCCTTTAGCTTGCCACCCCACGACCCAACGACTAAATGTGTCCTATACTGCGCGGAACGGTTCTCACTGTACGAGCGCATGACCTGGCTCGAGAGCGACTTGATCTCTTTTTCCATCATGTACTGTTCGAACGAGCAATCCAATATTATGGAGATCGGAACCTGCACACTGGGCAGTTTGGTCGGCTTCGCGAGGGCGACCTTGGGGTCGAGCCCCGCGGCCTTGGCCTCGGCGACGGCGGCAGCGTGGGCCTCGCGCTTGCGGGCGCGCTGCTCCTGGCGCTTGTCTTTTCTACCTGCGCGGCGAGCGTCTCGGCGGGCTTCCCATGCTTGTTGGCGCTTCAGCTTCTTCTGCTGGTTCTTGGAGAGCGGATTCGGGGCGTTGGGGTCAGCGGCCGGCTGGGTGGTGGCGGGGTCGGAGGGGTTTGCGACCTCGGGCTGCGCGGGTCCCGCGCCATTGGGCGGTTTGGGTATCGTCGGCGTGCCCTCCATGGCCAGTTAAGGGGCTGCGTATTTTGGTGCGAAGAATTCGGAGAGAACGACCGAACTCGGCCACATCTTCTTGCGACGTTACCCTTCAGTGGTTGTCGCGGGACCTGGATGTTGGACTTTTACAGTGGGGTCGGTGGCAGAAAAATGGGCGGTGTGAATTGTGTGGGGTGGTCTGTGCAGCTAGCGCGTCAAGTCGCGTCTCCCAGTAATGGGTTCGCCCACGCGACGCCCCCTTCTAAACTCCCAGCTGCGAAACGAAGAGACAGGCTTCCTCGTTCCACGACCGACGAGACTTTTGGACCTGGAAATCCGTTCTCTACAAGCGCCCAAAATGGCTTCGAGACCAGAGCTCAAGGTCGACGACGAACACGGCTTCATCCGGTTCTTCAAGTCTCTCCCCGCTGTGACTGACGACACCATCCGCATCTTCGATCGGGGGGACTGGTACACCGCTCATGGCGAGAATGCAAACTTCATTGCGAGAACGGTAAACATTATGGCCTTTGCCTTTTTCGCAAGACGGCTCTTGCTAATGATCCCGCCTTCCAGGTCTACAAATCCACCTCGGTGGTGCGCCATCTCGGCCGTAGCGACCACACCGGTCTCTCCTCCGTAACCATGACCATCACCGTCTTCCGCCAGTTCCTCCGCGAAGCGCTCTTCAAGCTCGGGAAACGCGTCGAGATATGGTCAAGCCCTAACGGCCGCATGAACTGGAAACTCACGAAGCAAGCGTCTCCCGGAAACCTGCAAGATGTGGAGGACGACATCGGCGGCCAGTTCGACTCAGCACCAATAATAATGGCTGTCAAGATCTCGGCCAAAGCTGAGGCTCGCACCGTCGGCGTTTGCTTCGCGGATGCCACCGTCAGGGAGCTTGGCGTTAGCGAGTTCCTCGACAACGACCTTTACTCTAACTTCGAGTCCCTACTCATCCAGCTCGGGGCCAAGGAATGTCTCATTCAGATAGACAAGGGGGAGAAGATCAAGGACCCCGAGCTGGCCAAGTTGCGCCAGATAATCGACCACTGCGGCGTGGCTATCTCGGAGCGCCCAATGTCGGAGTTTGGAGTCAAGGACATTGAGCAAGATCTGTCGAGATTATTGAAGGACGAGAGATCGGCCTCGACGTTGCCGCAGACCGACCTGCAGCTTGCCATGGGGTCCGCAGCAGCGCTAATCAAGTATCTCGGCGTCCTCCACGATCCCTCCAACTTTGGCCAGTTCCAGCTTTACCAGCATGATCTCTCACAGTTCATGAAGCTGGACGCCGCAGCTCTAAGAGCCCTGAACCTGATGCCGGGACCCCGAGATGGTTCCAAGTACATGAGCGTGTACGGCCTCCTCAATCATTGCAAGACGGCTGCTGGTAGCAGGCTGCTTGCACAGTGGTTGAAGCAGCCGCTTATGAACAAGGAAGAGATTGAGAAGCGCCAACAGCTTGTAGATGCTTTCTTCAACGATACTGAGTTGCGACAGACTATGCAAGAGGAACACTTGAGGGCAGTCCCGGATCTCTACCGTCTCGCGAAGCGTTTCCAGCGTAATAAGGCCAATCTCGAGGATGTGGTCCGCGCGTACCAGGTCGTCATTCGACTCCCCGGTTTCTTAGGTACTCTGGAAGGAGTCATGGATGAGGCGCACCGTGACCCTCTTGATGAGGCCTATACGACCCCACTCCGAGATCTGTCAAATAGCCTGGGCAAGCTGCAAGATCTCGTCGAGACCACGGTTGACCTGGACGCCCTGGACAGGCACGAGTTCCTGATCAAGCCCGAGTTCGATGACAGCCTGAAGATTCTTAGGCACAAACTGGACAAGCTCGATAGGGCTATGGACCAGGAGTTTCAGGAATCAGCGCGAGATCTAGGACAGGAGCCCAAGAAGAAGATCTTCCTCGAAAACCACAAGGTCCATGGCTGGTGCATGCGCCTGACACGCCAGGAGGCCGGCTGCATCAGGAACAACTCGTCCTACCAGGAGTGCTCGACCCAGAAGAACGGCGTCTACTTCACCACCAAGAACCTCCAGAGCCTGCGACGGCAGTTCGACCAGATGTGGCAGAATTATAACCGCACGCAGAGTAACCTCGTGACCGAAGTTGTCAATTGTGCCGCATCCTACTGCCCGGTCCTGGAGAAGCTGGCAGGCGTGCTGGCCCACATGGACGTCATCGTGTCCTTCGCCCACGCCTCCGTCCACGCGCCGACTGCCTACGTTCGGCCTACGATCCACCCTCGTGGCGAAGGACAGACAGTCCTCAAGGAGGCGCGCCACCCATGTCTAGAGATGCAGGACGACGTGCAGTTCATCACCAACGACGTCGAGCTTAACCGTGACTCCTCAGGCTTCCTCGTCATTACTGGCCCGAACATGGGCGGCAAGTCGACCTATATCCGGCAGATTGGGGTCATCGCTCTCATGTCGCAGGTCGGCTGTTTCGTTCCCTGTGAGACCGCCGAGTTGACGATATTTGACTCGATCCTCGCGCGTGTGGGCGCTAGTGACTCACAGCTCAAGGGTGTCTCGACCTTCATGGCCGAGATGCTCGAGACGGCGAACATCCTCAAGTCTGCGACGTCCGAGTCGCTCATCATCATCGACGAACTGGGCCGAGGAACATCAACGTACGACGGATTCGGCCTCGCGTGGGCTATTTCCGAGCACATCGTGCGCGAAATAGGCTGCTTTGCCATGTTCGCGACGCATTTCCACGAGCTCACGGCCTTGGCAGAAAGCTATCCTCAGGTGAAGAACCTGCACGTCACGGCGCACATCAGTGGGATCGGCAAGGAGGGTGAGGGGCAGAAGCGAGACGTGACACTGCTGTACAAGGTCGAGCCGGGGGTGTGCGACCAGAGCTTTGGCATCCACGTGGCCGAGTTGGTGCGGTTCCCGGACAAGGTGGTGAGGATGGCAAAGCGGAAGGCGGACGAGCTTGAGGATTTCACGACGAAGCATGAGGAGCTGGGCATCAAGTATGATAACGAGGATGTGGCCAAGGGGAGCGCGATGTTGAAGGAGGTGCTGGTGAAGTTTAGGGAGGAAGTAAAGAAGGGAGAGATGAGCCATGAGGAGATGGTTCAGAAGCTAAGGGAGGTGGTAATGGCGGACGAGAAGTTGCTGGAGAATCCGTTCTTCAACTCCGTGCAGGCTTTGTAAGAGAGGAAAGACGGAGGCGTTGACGGAATATCTGGGACAGGTTCATCGGCGTTTGGGTCTGTTAGCGGGAGAGATGTGTAAATTTACGACATTTAACTCTACCAATGGTATAGAGCGTGGATTGTGAGTAGTTGAAACATAGAGGTACTCGGGAAACCTGGAGATTGATACGCAGTTAGCTTCATGTCATGCAGGTACTGCGGTGAGTGAAAGCGTAGCAATGAAGCGGAAGCATCAGATAAAAAGAACGTAGATATGGTTTGTGTTTAAACACACTTGCCAAGCGACAAATTCATAAACAGCCTCTAAGGCATCATCATAGTCCGCGGCGGAAACAAGACGAAAGGAGATAAGAAATGTTGAACATACCTCGGAAGGGACACGAACCCGCGACGTACGTCACGTCGGGAACAGAAGCCTGCAGGAATAATACAAACTCCATTGTCTAGGTGGAGATACAGGAAACCCCATCTCTAGTATTTACAAGCACGGAACAATTTTAAGGAAAAGGGATTAGTCGACCGTCGCCTTGACAGGGTCGATCTCGAACCCGTACTTCTCCTTAATCCTCTCTCGCCGCCTCTCCTCGTAGCCAGGAGGACGGATTCCTGTTCACGTTAGCTCCAGATCTCCGTACCCGTAGCCGCAGGTAGCCCGGGTAATGGGTGTAGAGAACTCAACATACCTCGTCCTTCGCCAACCTCCGCGATCGTCTCCTCCAAGCTCTTCCGCCTGTTCTTCATCATCCTCTCCCTTATCTCAAAGGCATCCTCCTCCCGCCTGTTGTAGTACCCGTCGAGCCGGCCGCCAGTGTACTCGAAGACGCCAAGCAGGATGGCCAGTCCCGCGCCGCAGCCGAGGACCGCAGGCATCGTCTTCCCTGCGCGATAAACTGGTAAGTGGGAGGTCGGACCGCGCGGGGAGGTGAGGGGAATAACGTACGGGACATGCCGGCAATGGCACCGCCGACGCCGCCGGCTATCGCCGCGTTCCAAGCATCCTCCTTCTCGCGGAGATTCGCCGTTGCCGCACGCGTGAAGCCAAGCGCACCAAGCGCGACCGCTACCAACCTCGTGAGCAACCCAATTGACGGACCCCAGCTACCGAAGTCGGCGAGGAAACTCACCAGAAAACCCAATCAGGTGGCCCGTCTTGGTAAACACCGTCATGACGCCCAGCCTCTCGTGCGAGAGCGAGTTCCGGGCGGCCGACATGAACAGGCCGCTCGCGCCGCCGATGGCCCCGCACCGGATGCCCTGTTGGAGAGCGTCCTGCGGCTGGTAGAGGTTCTGTGGCGCCATCTTCGTCCGGGTCGTGTGGTGGAAGTGGAGCGCGATTGGGGAGGGGGTGGAAAGCTCGCTGGCAGGGGACAAAGGAAAGGTCGGACGGGAGGAGAGCTTTGAATCGTCGAAAATCGGATTGGATGGTGATTGCACGCCTGGTCTGTGCGTTGATGGTTGCCGATAACTCAGCTGATAGGTCACGTGGCTCCGTCTCGCGGACCCGCAGCGGCGAGTCCATCGCAGAAACGTTGCATTTGGCATGTATTTGAGAAGATTTGTGGCCTTTGAGCAATTGAAGTACACCTTCCAAGCAGAATATTCCTGCTTAACAATATATCTCATCCGTAATCGCCTTATCTATGTGCAGGAGCATAAGAGGAACTTGGTCTGCCCACTGCGAACGACCAACTGGGCACCTTCGGGCGTTGCACCAAGCTGGAAATCTGCTTTCAAGGGAGCCCGGGGAGACTTCTTCGAGACGTGTTGGACGCGTTCTTCGGACACATCGATGCTGGGGTGGTGTGGGCTCGAAAACGATCCAGGCTCAGATGGGAGGGCCGTGGTATAGGTTATAGAACGCCGATTCCTGACCATTCCGACGCACTTTGCGGACTGTCCCATCCCTGGAAACCGTTAACCAAGGGAACGGGTCTGGGTATTGGACTCCGGGTAGATGGAGAGACGTCCGTCCCAGCACATCGTCGTTCTTCACTCTCCATGCATAAATTCGCCTGCGCCCTTGGTCGTGAGCAGGTGTCCATCTTTTGCATATGGAATTGGAACACCTGTAAGTCATCTTGTCCAATGTTCACTTGGCTTTATCCACCAATCCACCGAGTCCCAGTCTGGAACGGGGTCCAGCCTGACCTGAAATCCCAGAGTATCACAGCGTATCCATTCCACCTGTTCCGAATGCTGCGACGGTCCAAAAATCGGTGGACGAGGCCATTCTGAAATCACGATATGACTCGTGTCCTTTAAGGATGGAGAAGCGGTAGTTCAGGTAGGTATTCTTTCCAATCGATATCATCTGCGAGTGCTCGCGCCACCACCTCCAGATCTCCAAAGACATTCTCCAAAGACATTCTCCAAGGGTCTTGCGCCTCACCTACTACCCAAACTGTATTGTCCTTGCAGAATGGAACAGCTACGTCCATCTGACAAGTGGTCACTTTAAGCACTGAGAAAATACTCTCCGCGATGCAAAAATCCCAGGCATTGCAAGGACATTGTCGGTCTCCGGCGCCGGTGTCAGCGTGTTTATCAGAGTTATCAGTAACTAGCCAATGTCGTCGATTTTATCGAATACTTAAGGACATTACCTACCTGCACTACCAAATACGAGAGTACGGTCAAAGGCTCGAGCAGATGCTGGTGGCCACGACCTCTATGGTTCAGCTCCTCAAGTCGCGGTGCTCCATCCTTGAGGTCGTCAACGTCAAGCCGCTGCTTATATCACACTGTTATTCGTGCCTCTGGCGTGGGTTGCCAAGTCTCTTCAACCCGGCGGATGGGTTCACGCCGGATGAAGTTTTAGGTCTATTTTTTTGCCACGGCAGTGCCTACACTCGGATTTGTGTTGCTTGCTTCGGCGTACTATGACCGACTCGAAGAGAGATGCAGGAGTTCGTCGATAATTTCAAAACGGATGAGCCCTTTGAACTGAGTCACCAAGGGCTAGTTTGGAGATGACTAGTCCGGGTTCTATGAAAGAGACTCCAGTGACTACATGAGGCAAAGCGTGGCCTATTTTAATATGTAATTTTGCCATTTATTCAGGGATGAAAAGCTGCAAAATGTGGAGCGATGAGAAAGGTGAGTTTCTGAGTGCCAGACGTATCGTCGTTATGCGGTTAATGCCAGATAGTGTGTCTAGAATCGCCCCTTCTATGTGATCATTCGAAAAGGCCCGCGGAGACAGTCGGCCACTAATCATCACTGTGTGGTCGCGCCCAAGACAACCCCTAGATTCCGTAAGCTGGGGCGCGGGGTAGCTTTATCGGGATCGGACCTCCGCATAGAAATTAGAGAAACTACTGTATCTCATGGACGGGTAAGGACTTGTAACTTGCAGAAATTATTTCGTAACCTCGGAAACCCGACCCTAAAATGGCCCGGACAACACCTAAGAATATCGATTTCCTGTTGGAGGAGTATGTTGCCAAGTTCAACCTGGATAACACTCAGTCATCCGTCATCAACAAGAAAGCATCGTCTGTCCTACCTGGAGGCACTTCTCGAGCCGTGCTGTACAACGATCCCTACCCAGTCACATGGAAGAACGGCCGAGGGCCCTATTTAATATCCGCAGATGGAGATGAATATCTGGATCTGGTGTCAGAGTACTGCGCCGCCATGGTCGGCCACTCCCACCCCGATGTCGTGGCGGCTATTCATCGTGTTGCGGATTCTGGGTTTATGTTAGGTGGTCCGAACCCTAGCGAAGGTGAACTTGCGCAGCTGCTCGTCGACCGCATCCCAAGTTATGAGGCCGTGAGATTCTGCAACTCGGGGACTGAAGCGAACACTATGGCGATCGCGACCGCTCTAGCATACACGGGTCGGAAGAAGGTGAGCAAGCATTAGTATATCTGCTAAGAATGCCCGAAACAAACAAAGAATCTAAGACGGAGTGCGTCTAGGTTCTGGTCTTTGAGAACGGATACCACGGTGGTACGCTGGCCTTCTCCAAGTCAAACCCCCTGATTCTTCCCCACGAGTTCGTCATCGGGCAATACAACGACGTCGAGAATACGCGGACCTTTTTCAATTACGATATCGGCTGTGTTCTTTTAGAGCCCATGCTAGGGGCCGGCGGCATGGTTCCTGGAAGACCTGAGTTCCTCCAGCTCCTCAGGGACGAGGCTACCCGGGTTGGCGCGGTCCTCATCTTTGATGAAGTCATCACCTCCCGGCTGCACTATGGCGGCCTACAAGAAGCGCATGGTATCATTCCCGACATGACTACACTTGGAAAGCATTTCGGAGGGGGTTTCTCGTTTGGAGCCTTCGGAGGGCGGCGCGATATCATGGATATGTTCGACCCCAACTCGTCCCGGGCCCTGTCTCACTCCGGAACGTGGAACAACAATGTCTTTTCCATGACGGCAGGCGTTGTAGCTACAAAACTCATGACGCGAGAAGCCCTTGGGCGGGTAAACAGCCTCGGAGACAAGCTCCGCTCGGGAATAGCGGATATCTTCGACAAGAAGAGGCCAGGGCTCGTCATCATGGCCGGCTTGGGCAGCGCCGTTGGCATAAAATTCTCGGGCGAGGACGCATACAAGCTGAAAAGACTCTTTTACTTTTACCTCATTGGCAAGAGGATTTACATTGGGCCGCGGGGCTTCATTGCCTTGAATATCACCCATACCGAAGAGCACGTGGAGAGGGTGCTTCAAGTTGTGCGGGAATTCTGTGAGGAATGTTTGTAATTGCAATGGACTGGATGCCCTCTATGGCGTTAGACGGTAGCCATCCCCTGGGAAGAAAGACCTACACGAGACGATTGTGCGTTCGAGGTAGCAGGTTAATATGGGTATAGGACAAGATAATGGCCGGTTTTCACAGATGAATGGGGGTACCGGGCGTAACGAGGACCGTCAACTAGGAAATAAGTGCTGGTTTAGAACGAGAAAATGTAGTTCCATCCTTTGTCAGCGAAGTACTTGGTCAGGGGGGCCATGTATTAAATGCATCCAGCTAGTATCAAGGTGTTTGAAGCGTAGCTGGTGGGACTTGTTTGAAGAATCTTTAGCTCAGATAACATTTCAAAGCGCGCAGACAGTTTCCGAATACGAGAAGCTGATCCTGTCCCTAATATTTGGTCAACCGAGTCAACAAAGCCAGCGCCAAAGTAGAGATCCGGTTTGTTCCACGATGTGGATCTTGTCGACTACTCGATCCTACGTCCGCCGTCTCTTGGCTAGGTCCTAGGAGGGACGGCTCCGGCTTCGCTGCGTCGCTCTCATCACCGCATTCGGGTGTTGGGCGGAACTGTCCCGTGCATCTCCACAAATCCAACAAAAGATTTCCGTCCCACCTGCAAATTCATCAGACGGGGAGCCAGCGCTCCGCATCGGCCCCGTTCTTGGCGGCTAACGGCGCGGCCCCGACTCTCCAAGTGGGTCGGCCTGAAACGGCAGACTCAATTCCCTGGTGGTCAGGCTTCGCGCTACTTAGTCTGCAGGACACTAAGAGCTTAACAGAAACAACAACGAATAGAGACAGGGCTTCGCCTGGAATGAAACGTTGCTAGCAGGACGGAACAGCGTTAGCGCCAACGTCATTGTGCGAACAGATATTGCCAGGATCTGATCTGATGTCCGAGATCAAGGAAGTGGCTCGCCGTCTCTGGGGTCCCTAAATTAAACTAGACAGAACCATGTTAGTGAGGATGGAAGCTTGCTGCCTGGCGCCCTTTCTCACTGGGCGATACCCAAAAAGGCAGCTAGTATCTCGTGATGCTGTTCCTTGTGTTTCAAGGTCGTAGATAGCTGGTGGATGAGGTTTTGGTCCCCGTAAGCGCGATTATAACCGAGGATAAGTTGGGATGGAGGCCGCGATAAAAAGGGGTTGGTATGCCGAATTTGAGCTCCCCAGATTCTTCCTACAGATCAGGTTTATTTCGAGCGTCCACTCACTCAAGTCTTCTTCTCATTCTTTCTTTACTCACATCCATATTTGTCAAAACACAATCTTCACTGGGTGAAGCTGGTAAAACATTCTTTACAATCTTCCACCACAGCTCAAGCCACCACTATAACTCTCTCTTGAGCTATCCGTAACGCAAACGCCATGCATTTCTCCACCAAACTCGCCGTCCTCAGCGGCCTCGCCGCTACTGCCGCCGCCCACGGCATCGTCAACGGTTTCGTCACCGACGGCAAGTGGAACCTCAACTTCCAAATCGGCCACCTCAATATGGATGACCCTCCTGAGACGGCTGGGTGGACCGCCCAGAACCGCGACCACGGTTTCGTCAGCACAGCCGACTACCAGACCCCGGATATCATCTGCCACCGGGACGCTAAGCCGTCCAACTCTTCCGCCTCTGTGTCCGCTGGTGGCACCGTCCAGTTCCAATGGACGGAGTGGCCGGTGAACCACCCGGGCCCCGTGATGACCTATGTCGCCAACTGCCACGGCGAATGCGGCGACGTCAACAAGGAGGAACTGGAGTGGGTTAAGATTGAAGAACAAGGATATGTTGAGGAAAAGAAGGAGTGGGCCGCCGTGCTGCTGGCCAAGGACAACAGCACATGGACCACGAACGTTCCGGAGACCCTCGCAGCCGGGAACTACGTCTTTCGCCATGAGATCATCGGTATGTATGGCAAGCAGCACTACCCGCAGTGCATCAATATTGAGATCACGGGCGATGGAACCGAGAGCCCAGAGGGCATTGTTGGCACTGAACTCTATTACGATGGGAAGCCAGAGGGCAACCCCGGTGATCCGGGCGCTGAGCCCGAGAAGTACACCGTCCCTGGCCCACCTGTGTGGACGCCTGGCACTACCCTTACCTCCTCTGAAGTTTCTCCGCCGGCAACTGGTGCAGTTAACGGAGACGTCCTGATCACTCCCTCGAGGATTGCTGTTCCAACTGGGACTAATCTTCCTTGCGACGAGACTCCTGCTCCAGAGGCGGCCTTGATCAAGAGGGCTCGCCTCCATGCTAGGAGCGTCCGGATGTAAATCGTGAATCGGTAATCGTCGAGGGTGGCTATCTTTTCATTCTTATATATAATCAGTATTTTCTGTCTTTATATTTATAACAAGTTTGCGAGGCTCTGAATTTCGTAACAACGTGGGAAACAAACGTTTCCTTTGGTAGCATTGCCTAGAAATTACAAGAAATGCGTGTTCATCCTCTCTTGAGTTATCTAAGTATGGAACTGCCGCCTGAATGCGAAGACTGGCTAACCATTTGGGTCCCAGCTCAACTGCTGTTCACATTTTTCCACTTTTACACTCCGTAAGTACTCAACACACTACATATACGAACCGAGAAGCACCAACACAGCCTGCTGATGATGGCAAGGAAGAGGACGATTAATGTCAACGCCACACCGGGGAGAAGCCTCTTCGTGAGAGCCAAGGGATCCTGAATCTTCCCTGGTACATCGCCTTGACCAGGCCGCAACACTGGAGGCTCTCCACAACCGGACAACCTCCTTTGCTGCTTGGCCACTTTCCCACTGGTCGCCGATCGCTTGTCCTTTCCCGCAGGTCGGTGCGGCTGGGCTTGCAAGATCCTAAGCGACGACTCTATTATCTCCCGTTGTTTGGCGAACCAAATTGGGTCGCTTCTCCTTTCCAGCACCCTTCGGCTCTTCCGGTCAATCCAGGAGTACCATTCAGGACTGTATTGCCCGCACCGCAGGTGGAACACGAATATAAGTTCGGCGGCTCGCACCTCATGTGAAAGGTCAACTCCGTACGGGCTCCCTTGATAACACACGAAGTCTCCGTTGACATGGGTGCCAAAATTTGCAGCGCCAGACGCAACACAGTGCCCCAACCCTGCCTTGCCGGTATAGGCCACTGCTCGGTGTGGATGGTGGTGGAACCGCGGGTCTAGCTCCATGTTGCGGAATGCGGAATTTCCGTCCCGCGGGACGTAAATCGTCCATTTGCAGTTCCATCCCGTCTTGGTGACGAGCGATACAGTCTCCTCGACGCTCAGCGGTGTATCAGGCAGGTCGTGGCCAAGAGTATCGCGCCAGAACTCGTGGAAATCCGAGTACGCAAGGAGTCGTGCGAGTGCGACAGAAACACAATTATTAACGAATTGGGATTTTACGCCTGAACGCGGTGACAATCGGCCAAATCGATGGAGGCCAGCGGCAAGGGTCGTCAGGTCGCCATCCTGCAGAGAAGGCTTCGTCGCATACGGCGAGTCGCTTGCAGCTTTTTGCACGCTTGTGGTCAGCAAGGACGCTAGAATGATTAGGCGGTGTCAAGGCGGCCTTGAGACTCATTACCCTGCATGATGGGGGTTCCACGACCCGCGCAAAGAAGAGCAGCCGAATTGCACCAGACAATGTATCCACCCGGATCGGACTGTCGTGGTACCGACAAGCTGCTCGGTAAATGAAAGGACTCAAGAGCGTGCGGAGACTGCTGTGTCCATGCGATCCGCACCGTTAGTGATGTTGATAGCCACAATATGTAGTTCAATCCATTCGGATAGAAGAGCGCAAACTATCAGAGAAACTTGTAAAATAGCCGCCAATCCCCTAATACACGTGAAAAGAGCAGGGATTCCTGCGCCCACAACCCTAATCCGCCAACCGGCGCCCGTCGCAATTGCGAAGTTGGTGCTACAAACCCCCCCGGGGCTGGACGAGGCTGCCAGGTATAAAGACCTGGACGCGGACTTGGATTACAGGTATTCGCTTCTGCCCGATTTCTCTCTTTCCTAATGTCACTCCCTCTTAGACAATAAATAGACGATCACCCTAGAACTTGGTCCCCGGGGTCGTCAAGGTGACGAGCGGGAAAGGAGAGGTCCGCCTAGCGTTTTCCTCCGCGTTTTCTTTCCCTACAATCGGACGCACGACTTGCAGTCTTCTCCGCAAGTGCCGTACTCGCCCCACAAAACCCCCTGGTACCGAGTACAGCTCCACATAGGTTACTTCCTAAGTCCGCCATGGAACTACGCTACTCCAACTCTAGCGTCGGAGACCTTGAGTTGACACCTCGGTCCTCTGTTATGACAAAGATTGAGGCTATAATTTGCGCTATACTGGGATATCTGGAATTCTGGCTCGAGCTTGGCTTGGCCTTCCTCGGCCGTGAACGCAGGTACGGTAGACCGACAAACTCCTATAGCCTTGACGCATTCCCTCCCCCTCCCTCCCTCTTCGTCGCTAGCCAAGGCTAGAATACTTCTGACGCTCCATACCATAGAGTGATCGGTCAGCCTGTCATTGCAAAGTATCCAAAGGGTTTCTCTCGTCACCTATCCTCACCAGTTGGCTGGGTCGACACTGATCTTTCCCGCTCTTACGCTCTCGATGTCGGCGAAGCCAATATTGTTTTGCAAGGGATCGCGTTTGGCGCCCGCACTAACGGGAGGGGAGTTAAGGCCTTGCAGGACAGCCAAAGCCCTAGAAAGCGCCAGAGATCTGAACCGTCAGCGCCTGGGAATTTTGCTTGTCCTTTTCTCAAGCACAACCCAGAGAAATATAGAACTACAAGGTGTAACGGCCCTGGTTGGCCAACAATACATCGGCTAAAGTGAGTTGTTATAGTGGAACCTTCTCAATGCTAAATTCTGACTCGGCGTTTGCGGAAGGGAGCATCTTAAAAGGAGACATCTTCTTCAAGAGCATACGTGTCCCCGCTGTCGGAAGCCTTTTTCGTCACCCACTCAACTACTTGATCATCATAGATCGGAGGAATCTTGCCAGCTAGAGACAGGTGGCCTTCAAGACGGTATAGACGCGGCACAGTACAGAGCTATATGGTCCCGAAAAAAGCCCTCTGGTCAGAGAGAGCTCTCTGAGGGAGAGAAGTGGAACAGCATTTACACAATTCTTTTCCCTCGAGACGATTCCATCCCGTCGTCCAGTGAGTTGCTCCAACATAGCCGCCTCGACCACCACTAAAAGAATGAAAAACAGATGTTAATATGGGATGCCAATATTGCGAGAACAAACGACAATCCGAAGCCGAACGTCTGGATTTCCTTCTGGATTGGAGAGAGTATGCTCGACGAAACCTCTCCAAACTTATGCGTCCTATGCTGTACGCTATGCTTAGCGAAGCCAATTGTGACAGGATCCAACCCGACATGGTCGTTGACTTAGCGCAAAATGTTTTGGAGCAGCTTTTATCGAACTTCCGACAAATTAGCTCGGCATCTGGGACCGCACAGCAGCCTTTCGTGCTGAACTTAGACGAAGATGAGCAGCTCGATCTGGTCTCGCGGCCGCTGAGTCCTGTCGACCTGGGCGGAATACCCACTCAAGACGAGGATGAAGAAGACGCGAAGCTGCTTTGGGAGTTTGTAAATCAAAACTATACTGATGCAACCACACCACACGACGGACAAGCAGCCTGGTTCATTGCGAATAACCGTCTTCCTCAGGACGTTCCAGCTGGGAGGCTTCAGAGCCCAGGCTTCTCATTTGATGATGGCCCGTCGATCCAGCTGCGTGGCAAAGTTCCCGATGAGTCTTAATTGCTAAGACACATTGAGGTACGCGAAAAGAGAATATGAATTGGGGATGCTGTGCTCCGGATTCGAAACAGCTTGTAGGATGGCGCGGAGACAACGCCATGTACTCTGGCTCTCTAAATACCATACATCGTCTTCATTTTCATCATTCCACTTCGAGGTAGGCGGAAAATAAGGAGACAAAAATGTCTGCGTTGCAGGCGGGAGAGGGACCTGAGGCGCAAGGGGGGACCCATTGCCCGGGGGGAGGGGTGAAAGGGGTGGCGGGATCATATGAACACATAGCAAAAGCTCTTGGTACCTACATCACTTACACGAAGTATGACGACCATAGTATTGACCGGCTGCAGTCTATTAGACCGTTGCTTTCCCGCCTGTTAGTTCATTGCCTGACCCTTGCAGAGTCGACGTGACATTTCCGAATGGGCGGATCAGTTACGGTTGGGTGGGGATTCTAGAAGAAGCAAGGCCGGGTGGGTGTGGGTCTGTGTTGGGAGGAGGCATGGCTGTGTTAAGCAGATGTGAGTGGTTTCCTGGGGTGTTGTGACTAGAGTCACGGTACGCAAACAAGAGAATATGGGTGCAGAATTGAGTCACTTAAGGTGCGGGTATTTTCTTGAACTATAAGGATATGAAGCAGGAGTTACAGCGATTCTAAGGTAGTCACAAAGGGTTACTACTCAGTTTTCAAGGAAACCACAGAGCTCCCGATGTACTCCGCGGGGAGGTCGTCACCAACGCTAACTTCTGCAGGATCGCCTCAGGCGCCGTATCTTTGCCAGCATCCTGGACGCAGTCAGTCTAATGGAGTCCAAGACCCATGCTGTAGTTGACAGCTTGGGTTTCAGCTGCTCAATAGCCAATTCAAGGCATTTGTGCAACTTTGAAGCTCGTCAACAGTGGGGATCTCAAGTTAATTCGGGAATATCGGGATTGATTCCCTTGGCCTCTTTTCATTCACCGCTCCTAGCACAATAACCACCTGGCACAGACGGGCTGCCGAAGATGGGCTGATGAGATAATCAATGGTCTTCCCTGCAGGGTCCTGCTGACAAACACGTGGGCCGGAATCTGCCGGTGGCCACCGCCGCCTATCCCGCCTTAGCTGCGAGATTCAAGGCCTCCCTCCTTGGTACCCTCCGAAACGAGCCGCGCACGCGCACACCTCATCGCATCGACCAACGCAAAGCCTCGAGACACCCGGCTATTGCGTGGACTCCGACGAAGCTGCGTCAGCATCAGTCCATTCCGTCCCGCCAGCAGCGCCGCTCTCCCCGGCCGGCATCATCCTCTGGCGTCTCGCGCGGTCATGGGGATGCTGGCGTAATGAGCTTCGACTGCTTGCTACCTGCTTCCAAACAGAGCTTGCCACCTGCTCGGCCTGGCCTTGTTCAACTCTACAGATGCAAAGAACTGGGCCTGTTCCTAGCCTACCGGATACCTCTTCGTTTTCTTTAGAATCTCCGTAATACGATTTTGTTCACTTGTGACTCTCGTCACTGTGGCTCCGGCCCGTCTTCAACTGCTCCGGTGCCCCACTTGCTTCTCTCCAGGTGCCGCATTTCTCTCCAACCACGCCCGGTTTGCCTTCCAACCTCAGACTGCGGACTCGTCGCAGCGGCACGATCGTCTTATCCTCGGCCTTCTCTTCATGAGCCCATCGCATGGCGAAGCTCTAAGCCTTCATCCGATACAGCCTGGCCGTTGAACCCGGACGAAGCTTGCGTCCACCCCGCCATCGCCATTGCCGCTTTCCTCCCTTCCACGACCTCACCATACGGCAAACGACAAACAATCGGCGCCATAGACAATCCTCTCCTTACGATACGCGCTGTCAACTATCCATTCGAAGTCTTCACTACTCTCCCAACAACATCTCTGACCCCCGTCTCCCGCCTTTCTGGCCCCACTTTTCCCTCTTTCCCCAACGACGGAGCTCGATTTCATGTCTGGGATACAGCCCGTTCTCGAGCGACACGACCCGCGTTACGGCGGGCCAGCACATCCCAACGACATGATGGCGATACAGAGCGTGGTGGATACGCCCTCGGGTGGGCAAGATGATATCACCCACTCTACCTGGGGCTATGAATTGCCCGGCGGTTTCTATCCGCGCCCTTACGGTAAGTCCTCGACTATGGATCGGCCTGCATATTGAGATCATGGCCACTAACTGTGCTTCTTTGAATAGTAAGGTCCGCGCCGCTTTTCATTCACGATCTGTTTGATCATAATCTTTGGGAATGGAAAGAATTCATGGATATCAAAGCTTCCGACTCCTTCTTCGCGCGCGAATATGACGCAGACAGGATCCGAAGCATCCTTACCAACAGGGTGATGTCGGCGGTTCCCCCGACTACCCATGCAATGATACTTGTGCCTTCCCAAACCGGCACGTCCGAAGACGGAACGAAGACGATTTCAGCAGTGTGCCTCCACTGTCTTTACCATATAACTCTGCGAGTACAAGCCAGCCCGGGGCACGACTTGTGCAAGGTGCGGTCTCCTTCAGGAGGGATTGCTAGTCTCGATTCCATCACTGGGCCCCACCAGCTATACCTTCACCCCTCCAGTCAAGACAGGTCCACCGACCCGACGGATTCGAAGTATAGACCCTCCGTCGTCCGTGCCACATACACATGTATTTCTGAGCAGTGTGGACTTCAGGTTGTCGTCGAGGTGTCACCACCGCGCTTGGATGCCCAGTGGGTGGTGATGCTCACGGACGAGGATCGGATCAAAAAGCGCTTGGAGGAGCTAAAGGCGACCGAGCCCGAACGTTTCGATATCAACACAAGCGAGTGGCATAAGCTTGGTTTGCGGCAAATGATGACGTACCTGAAGGACTTGTTGGAATCTGCGGACGAGGGAAAGGAGCCACGAAGTTTGTCGAAGCGTAACAAGCGTTTTGAGGCAATCATGGGACCCGAGTTCTATGATTTATTCCGCTTTCTTGAGTACGAGGAATTCACCAAAGGCGAAGGCAACGACCAGGAGTTCTACTTCCTTCAAAATCTCCCAGAGGCATCTAATGGGGTAACCGAGCCGGGTACCAGGCGTGCGTTCTTCGAAGATGTTTCTATGGAGGTTCGGGTGCATGGGGAGCGCGAAATATTCCGCGACCGCAGCAAGGCCCCTGACCTGGGGGAACTTTCAAGACTTCTCGCCGGAAGAGAGTTTCATCAGGTCCTCGACTGTTTGCCCTATCCGAATGTCTCGACCAACGGCGGTCTTACCTATCACCTCCGCTTCCTTGGCGTGATGCCTGACTTCCACGCCAAGCTGGTGGAGAACGCCTGCGCGAGGCTTGCTACGTTTTTACCCGACCTCAAGCAAACTTTCGAAGACTCACTGTATAGCATCGCGAGGGACACTTCTGGGCAGCTCGGCCAAAACACGGAGTTTCTGCGCCGCGTGAAGCTTGTTGTGGGCCAAGACTCGGACGACATGTTTAACGAAACTTGGGGCTTAGCACCAAGCAACATCCGCCGTACTGATGATGAGATCCTTGCTGCCGTGGCCAAAAAGCTCCGTGAGAGTCCCGAGTCCATCGACATTACTTTCGATATGCTCCCCGTTTATGCGAAATCAAGGGGCAGCAAGAGACTTACGCGCCTCATCGAATGGCTGCCGATGCAATTACTGATGCCTGTTGATCTCGCTTACGACGTGCTGGGGGCCCGTGTCGACGACAATGCCAAGCAACTGACTCTGAATGCGGAGGACCGAGTATGCTCCCTTGCATGATGCTTATCTTGTGCGGATAGACTAACTTTGTCTCGAGGCAAAACGAGCGAAGCCGTGGATTATAGCGAATGCCCTCCGGTCTGTAGCGACTCACCGTGAATCCCGCCCTCTCCTCTACCATGCGGACAATCTTGAACGAGGCCCTGTCACCAACCCAGTTGGGCTTGAAAATATCGGCAATACCTGCTACCTCAATAGTATCCTGCAATACCTATATACCGTGCAACCCATCCGTGGCTTGGTGGAGACGTACGAGCAGAACAAACTCGATGCAGCGGATATCGATAGGCGACGCATTGGAGGAAGCAAGTCCAAAGTCCAGCCGGTTGACTTGGTCATCGGCCAACACTGTCAGTTTCTTCATTGAACTATTGAACCTCACACCGTAGCTTCACCCTCCCGCAAATGACAATGTACTAACTGCCCTATAGTTAGTGGCGAGGCTCTCAACTCTCTATTCCACGACATGAGGACAGCCCCACGAGGCCCCTGTGCTCCCAGTCAAGCTCTCGCGAACGCGGTCCTCCTTTCGGGCGAGCAGCTTCTGCGCCTTGCAAAGGAGGGCTCGCCTCCCGATGTCCATGCCGGGATGTTCCCACTTCCGGCTAACAGTACGGTAGCTAGGGCGCCTCAGAATACTCCACCGCCACTTCCAGCACGTCCCACTCCTATCCTTCGCCTTCGGGCCTCGACAGATGCTTCAAGCGAGGCTTCCGGGCAGCCGTCTAGTGACTCGACATCCCACAGTTACGCCAGCTCACCAACGCTCATGGGTGACACCGTTTCCGATCGGTCATATAGGATGGACGATGTAAAACCGGATTCCATGGGCGTTATTCAAAGTGATACCCCTGTGGAGGACGGCGATGTGGACATGGCCCAGGGTACACAGCCTGCACCGGCCACGAAACAGGACGTCGACATGACAGACGGCGAGGCGACGTTATCGGATGCCGAGAACGAGCCGCCAGAGACTGATGCCGACTCTCTCCTCCGGACCCTTAAAATCAAGCATGATCTTACGATGACGCAGCAGGATGTGGATGAAATGATGGGTCGTGTTATGGGTCTTATTCAAGCATCAATCAAACCGACGTCAACAGAAGGGGACATTCAGACGGAAGTCATCATGGAGACGTTCTTCTTCAAGGTTATCATGCATACCGTTAGCTTCACAGGTGATCCCCCGCAACGCCACGACACCCGAACTGCCGAGTTCTTCCGGAACCTCACCGCCTATCCGGCGCCGGACGGGCCGTGCACATTGTACCAGGCCCTTGACAAAAACTTCGACAAGGAGGAGATTGAGGGGACGGCGATTTCCCGATACTCTGCGGTTGAATCTCTCCCACCTATCCTACACATCCTCGTTCAACGGACGAAAGGTGACGGCACGAAGAATCCGAACCCCGTTGTCATCGACGATCACTTACAGCTTGACCGATACATGGACGCACCTGAAGGTTCCGAGCTCATGTTTTTGCGCGAGACGAGCTGGGCGCTGAAGAAATATCGCGCGCTCCTCACGGAGCAGGAGAATCAATTGGCAGCCCTGGATAGCACTCCGCTCCCCAGACAGGAGAGTTTCCAGGGTAACCCTGACGACGCGGGCTTTTCCACGATTGATAGACACACCGGAAGGGATGATGCCTTTGCGAAATACGGGAAGTATGTCCTTGGGATGGATGGGTATGCGGAGGACGTCGTGGACGAGCACGGCGTACGGCGCTTCACCTTCCCAGACGCCGATGAGGCTTCATCGCCGACGGCCCATGCGGCCCCGCAGCCCACCGCCATAAACCGCACAAGCATCGTAAGAAAACAGCTCCAAGACGATCTCAACAATGTGAACTCGAAGCTTGAGGACCTCTTTGCGGGGATGTCGAACCACAGCTATGCACTCCACTCGGTCGTGTGCCACAGCGGGAGCGGGCGCGGCGGGCACTACTGGGTCTGGATCCGCGACTTCGAGGAAGGCATCTGGAGGAAATACAACGACACTAATGTGAGTGAGGAGAAGGATACACGGAAGCTGCTGGATAACCTCAACTCGAGCGGGGACCCGTATTTCCTATGCTACGTGAGGGAGGAGGACCGGGGGAATTATGTTAGGGTCCCAAAGAGGGAGGTGGCGGATATGGATTTGTAGAAGGCCTGTATTAGGACTGCTGCATGGATAATGGTGCGTGCAGGTTAGAGGTGATGGAGGCTGATGATACCCGGATGGGCGCTCATGGCTGGGCGTCAAGTAGAAATGCTCAAGGCCGATTGTATTGGGTCGTAAAATTAGTGGAGAAAAAAGAACCCCATGAATTCGGCATTGCCACTTTATCTTGTCACGGACTTTAATGGACTCTGAGAATTAGCGGCCTGGCTTGAATGTCGCCTTTCTTTTTTGGGTCAACTTTCCTCATCACGGGTTGTGGCTCTCGGAGAATGGAAGCCCAACGGGCCCGTGCCGATTATGTCAGCTTGGCTTGCTTCCACCAACACAACTTATAACCTTCCCAGGGAGACAATACTTGTCTCATGTTTCCACCTCCTCGGCGTGCTCCTCCTGGTTCATTGAGCCTTGCTGCAAGACCCAGAGGTGATGAATCCGAGGAATTGGGAATGGAAACGCTTTCCTACCGCGCGAAGCCTTAGAAGGTGTCTGCCGTTGATGTTGCCCAGACCGTGATCCTGACCATGGGCCCTTCGATCCAAGACACCATCAACGTCACGAAAGAGCAGAGACTACGTGCACAGCTTGGGAACTTGAGGGCATCACTTTCAGTAGGTTCGTCTCGTCAGTGCCAAAAGACAACCATCTGAGCTACAACGTCACGATGCAGCTCGACGGGGAAGGGGACAAGTTCTTGCCCGGTAAGGGGTACGCCTGCAAATACAATGACGATGGCTGCGACCTGTGCTCTGCGCATTGCTTCCCGTCGGAATGACAGCCTGTAGTATGACAGCCTGTAGTATGAGCGTTCGGGCGGGATCTGCTAGGTAGCCTCGCCTGCGTCCTGCTAGGAGAATAGCCGCAACGCCAATCGACTGCGCGAGCCGACGGACTACCCCTTCAAGACGTGGGACGTCAAGGTGACAATCTAAGTCAAGAAGGGAGCTCTTGACAATGAGCACGTGTGGTGAGGCTAACGAATGAGATAGCATCGGCAGATGGTGTTCTTCTAGTACTACAACGGCTATGAGAGCTCTGTCGAGTGAATAGAGAAAGATGAGATCATCAACGAGGAGTAATATTCTTTATTGCTGCCCACAAACATAAGTGGCAAATTCGGGGGACGGATTAGGGGAATGGAGTTCAGGCAAGAGTTCGCAAGGGCAGGGAGGCCTAATGGTTTGATTTTCAGTCTTTGATTATTACCTAAGGCTCGAGATGGATTGTCCAGAAAGGGATAGGTAGAGCGTTATTGATTGTACAGCGGTCAGAAATAAAGGGATGGTCATTCAAAGCCGGGTGACGGATGTGGGGGGATGTGTTGCAATCGCTTCGGTAGAACGATTGGTCAACGCCGGTAAGATTCCATTCTCAAATAGGGAGCGTGTGGTCCTCGGACTTCGGAGACTTCAGTATCGGTACATATGAAGGCCGCAGATTTCGTTGGTTGGCAGAGGCAGGGACCTATTTCCTGCGAGAGCGCAGGAATTGAGAGTATGGTCCTCCGAGGGACGGATTCCCTTTCTCCAGCACCCTCCTGCAAAGGACAGCTGAGCGGATTACCCTGCCGGTATACATCAATTGGCACGAAATGTAACTAACATCCTGTCCTTCTTTACAGTTCCAGTGTTGCTCGCATGTCCACGTACTAAGCGTTGGCGGGATGAACCTCTCTCGAACGATACCGCTCGGAGTTCGTAGCTTGAACAAGGCCGGGGCTCGCGCTCTCGCGCATCTGTGGTGGGCACCAAGATGCAAAACTCGGAGGAAGCAGCCAAGTACGCGCTTCTGCGCACCCTCGCAGCAAAAGCAGCCATCGACTTCGTTTCCCTTTCCTCGCCTCTCCCTTCGGCCTCGGAATCGCTCCTCTAAACTCAAGCCAGATCGAGCACGTTCAATCTTGTCCTAGAATTCCCCGAAAGTACACTCTGTTGCCGATCTCTTCCTCTCGCGGCACTCGAATCCAGCGTGCCGGATTTGGGGTAGTTTCCAAGGTTCGGATCTGCGCGCATCACTTCCCATGCCGCCTCCGATCTCTCCACTTTCCCTTGCCATTGTTTGCTTCGGCTCGGCTTCGACGAGTCACATCAAGCGGTTTTGAGTTTAATTTCTGGCAAGGTGTTGAATCCAGGGGAAATATGATGACTGGGAGTCCACAGGCTGAATTGAGCCGTCACGCAAGCATTTGCCGGGTAAGTGTTCCGCTTGCAAAGCCGGCCGAGGATCTGTGCCATCCGGTCTTGGTAATGATATGTGTTGAGTTAAGGGTATTTATTTTCGGCCACTGCTAGATGCCGGTCATATTGCGAACTGCCTCCCAATATGGCTTCTCTTCACCGTTGACTGAGTCGATGCCATGACGGCCTACGCGACTCTGCCTTCAAAGCCGCCTCACCATGCCCCGCCCCTATAAGATTGGGTTAAAATTGGACCTTGGACTGTCATCCCCGTTCTGCAGGCGCCTGGAGCACTCCAGCATGTTTACATCACGGAAGATAAGCCGCCAATAGCCCCTCGTTCTCCTCATGCACCTTCCTAAGGCCATTTACCCCATATTTCCGGTTCCAAAGACGCGGGATGGAGCTCTGCAGCCATTCTCCGGGTATAAACTGGGTTCCAATTCAGGATATACGGGGCCCCGATACACTCCTTATGGATATCTCATGGTGGGGACGCACCTTGTCCTTGAGGATGCTTCCCTTCTTTCCACTCTCACGCTAATGCACCGTTGGGGAATTTCACAGCGTCGCCTTTCACCTCACACCTCTCAGCCTTCCGCCGACTGCTGGAAAGGAATAGCATCCACTAGTGAGGATGGTGCTTCCGAGTCTGGCGTTGGGCATCGCCCTTGCCGTCAACGCCGCCAATGCGGCGCCAAAGCCTCAGACGGTGACCCTCACGCCAACCACGATTCCGTACCCAGATTACACAGGCACAGACCCACCACCTTTCACCCAGCCAGAACGGACATGGTTACCCCCGGAGCTCTCTAGTTTGATCCCGACGCCAGGTCGAGGTGGAGGCAACAGCGGCGATGAACAGCCTGACCCTCCACCGACGCCTACTCCGCAGCCAGATCCGGAGAACGATCCTGGCGATATCCCTGGGGAGGGCGTTGTGGATAACGCCCCTCAAGTCCCTGAAGAGCCTGAGGAGGATCTGGGATGTCGTAGCACGGGTATTGACTATGTAAATGGCGGGACTTACAATATTGATGTGACGTCGGACGAGTTCTTTTCTTTCACTTCCGAGTTCAAGGGTATGTTTGTACTCCGCCGCCTTGAAACAGAGCAAAACTCATCACGTATTAGGCTGCGAGAATGCCACCATCTACCCCTACATGATCGACCCTGAGGGTTATGAATACCCCTGCTCGTGGATTTACACCCAGCCCGAAGGCACTCAGCAGTATTCTGAATGGTTTGATATCCCCTGCATAACCGTCTTGGACATTTACGGATGGCTAAAATTCTCAGCGATGTCCTATATTCGGAGATTTTCAGCGGGAATTGGTCCATTGTGATTGAAGCGTACGATATCGACTTTGCCGTCCAGCGGGATGTTGAGCTTGTCGCAGGAATTCTTCCTAAAGCCACAGTGACTGTGGGTATCATCTCATCAAGGCGCTCTGATCACACACTAACGTTATTTCTTAGGCTGTTCCAACAATGGTCATTGGTATCACGAGCGTTCCGGAGCCGTTGAGTGAGAGACACCATCCCTAGCGGCGACCGGCCTCGCAAAGTTATCGGACGTCACTGACAACACCACAGCCATTACGAAGCTCATAAACCAGACCACAACTCTTATATACACGCCCGATGCTGTGCTTGCAACCTGTATAGGTGGAACTCAGACCATATCCGAGTGGCTCGAGGGCGAGACCACTACGGTCCTGGACACGAGAACCCGAACCGTTACCGATGGAACTATCACCTCCTACTGGACGACCACGGACGGTGCGTGGGCCTACTGCCACTGGCCCTGGTGGAACTGGACGCCCCCGTGGTGGGCCGCACCACCTACTCAGTCAGGGGAAGAGCCTCCCGAGGAAACAGGCGGAGAACTTCCATCCGACACGCCCACGAGTGAGGAGCTTCCTGTCACAACTAGAAGTAGCACGATCGAGGTACCAGTATCTCTGCCCGTGACAACAGTCTGTCGAGGGCATACCTGTCTCACTGAGTTCCCGGATCTGCCTCCAGGAGTCGCAATCCCAACCCCACCCACACAGCCGGATATCCCGCGTCCACCGACCACGGAACTACCGCCCTCGTCACTTACAGAGCCTCCCGAGAGCCCCACTGCGACTGCTTGTGAAGGGACGACATGCGAGGTTGGAGAACCAACTTCGCGTACGTTGAGGACCCGTACGCAAACGCGAAGTATAACAGAGACATGGGATCCCAGCCCGGAGCCTCCGCCTCGGCCGACTTTTCCCACGAGTCCACCACCCGAGCCCACGTCTACGCCAGGTATGAGTTACACAATGTGCAGGGGTACAACATGCTTTGACGATATTGAGGATGAGCCGACTCCGGAGATTCCAGAGGAGTCAAGTACAGAGCACATCCCTGAACCTACGAACGATTCTGATCCGAAACCAGAAGCCCCTGAGGATGAGGTCTCCGATCCGGAACCACCCATCTTTCCGAATCCGACTCAGTCATCGGAGGAGCCTGCATTACCTTCAGAGAGTGAACCCGCCATCCCGCCTGAATCATCCGCAACCACGACAGACTCGGCGGACGAGGAGGAGCCTCCAGACTCGACAACACGAACATTTCGAACACGAACACGCACAAGGACCCAGACTTTTAATCCGGATCCCAACCAACCCTCGGAAGATCCCATTATTCCGCCCGAGATTGGACCAATTCTCCCATCTGACCCCCCTGAGGAAACTGCAGAAGAGTCAAATGAGCCACCTCCCGAAACCCAGGACCCGGGGCCCGTACAATCGTCTGGGACAACTGATATCCTCCCATCAGAGAGTCAACAGCCAATGGAACCGAGCCTTGAACAGCCTGGACCGACTCTGACGTCCTGCGAAGGGAGTGAATGTTGGGAAAGCTCAGAATTGATTGGCCCCACAGGAATACCTGAAGAATCTGCGCCTGATTCTGAGCCCCCTACAAACACCGAGCCGCCTACCGAGGGCGAAGAGCTCCCTAGCGATCTTGTGCAGCCCCCGGCCGAAACCGGAACTCCCCAGCCTAGTGGTCCGGGACAGGAAAACCCTACACTGCCCCCAGACCCACCCGGACAGTCCCAGTCCCCAGAGATCAATCCTCCCGACAACTCTGAGCCCGTTGACCCAGAACAAGGGGAAGTATCACCACTCCCTTCAGCGCAACCAGGATCTCCCATTGTGGAACCCGAAATTCCCTCTGAAAGTTCTCCGCCCGTCGAACCAGGGGATGGGGATTCGTCACACACCTCAGATCATTTTGAACAGCCTGCGACCACAACTAAACCACCAAATCAGACCGAACTTCCCGATGGCGGACCTGAGATTCCCCCTGAGAACTCTCCGCCTGTTGGTCCAGGACAAGGAGATGTTCTGCAACCTCCCGACCAACCTGGACAATTTGAGCCCCCTTTTATCCAGCCTGAAATGCCGCCTGAAGTTTCTCAGCCCAGTGAACCGGGACAGGGAGATGCTCCAAGTCCTCCAGGCTTTGAACCAGAGATCCCTCTTCCGGAGCCCTCGAGGCCAGAAGAACCACAGCCTCAACCGCCTGATCAAGGTGGAAACCAAGGGGGGGATGAGGGCGAAAATGGCGAAAATAGTAGGGGCCAGGATGATAGCTTGGGGGCGGGTGAGGGCAACACAGGTGGGGATCAAGCAGGAGATCAAGGCAATCAAGATGGGAACGAGGGCGGCCAAGGGCAGCAACCTCCTCCAGACCCCATCAATGAATCTGTTCCTGAGATACCGCCTGGAAGCCCTCAGCCTGGTGAGCCTGGACAAGGAGGAGGGAATCAAGGGGGTGACATAGGAAACGGTGATGGTCAAAATTGGGGAGATCAGGGGAATGAAGGTGGAAACCAAGGAGAGCAACCTGGGACTCTACCTGAGTTTCCTGCCCCACAACCGCAGCCAGACCAACCCCAACAGCCTCCCAACCAAGGGGGCAACCAAGCTGGAGGGGATCAAGGTAGTGACCCAGGAAACGGTGGCGGAGAGAGCGGTAACTGGGGGGACCAGGGAAATCAGGGGGGAATTGGGGTGGGAGATCAAGACGGTGACTGGGGAGGAGATCTGGGCAATCAGGGTGCAAACGAAGGTGGTGGTTGGGGAGGAGACCAGGGCAACCAGGGTGGGAGCCAAGGAGGCAACGACGGAAACCAAGGAGGGGATGAAGGGAATCAGAGCGGAAATCAAGAAGGTGGAGATCAGCAACCCCCCCAAGAAGGCGGTTTTGGTGGCTTTGTCCTAAATACTGTGGTGGACACGCGCCTCGCCATGCTCTTTGTCCCAGCCCACGCAACGACGGCGCCCATCGGTAAGAATACCACTCCGCCGCCGATTCATAACCTAACACGCATACAGCACATCAAAAGATCTCTGGAAGCTCGGGAGAGCCGGGGAAGGAAGGTGGCCTAGCCGAAGAAACTTCCGGCGACTCCACGGTGGAAGAACTCACGATCAACAAAGACGGCCTCGTCGTCTTCCCTACAATTACCGAGACGATATGGGATACGGAGACCACGGAGACAACAACCACAACATTCGTGGAGGAGCAGGAGACCGTCTTCGAGGACCGTAAGTGCTCCTTCCTTTAACTCCTGAGCTCTAGTTCAGAGGGACAACCGACTGACGCACTTTAGGGAACAATCTCATTACCTCCACTCTGTGCGATCCCCTCCATCCCGGCTGTTTTTTGAACCTCATGTCGCTAATATTTCTCCAGGATCCCGCGCCCGCAGACGATCTGCGCCAACGAGGTGGATATTACCACAACGCAGTACTACCAGGGGCAAGAGCAGACGGCACGGCGAGTCTCGTACGTGACTGTTACGACGGAACGCACCATCTGGATAGGGTATGCCTTGTTTTCACGCTCGAGTTGGGCCAATAGCTGACTTCGCAGGCAAACGCTATCGACTACGTACACGGACTACCATGCCATGACGCAGTGCTGGCAGGGCGGCGGATGGTATGGGCATCCTTAATTAAGGATGTAAGCCGATTGGATGCTATAGAGTGGACGAGGCTAGCGGAGGAGCTTTTATCCAGCAGTAAACTGCCTGCTCAACCTCCTTTCCCGAACCTCGTGTTTCTTTATTCCTTTAGTAACTGCTCATGTCAATACTGTTGTTCACTTTCTCTTGCCAAAGCCGCCAGAGCCCTCGAAACCCGGCCCAAAACCCCAAACAGTGTCGGGCTTGCGTCCGTGCTGCCAAGGCAAAATCAACCCCCTGTCCCCGTTTCCACCAAATAAGCTCCTCTCCACAATTTCTGCAGAAAAGGGAAGGACAAGGATGCGTCCAGGGGACAACCCTGCTCTTCCAAGCCAAGCCTATCCCAGGCGGGCCGGATATGGCGTATTTTTTTCACCAAAGCTTCTTGTTTTATCCTCCACAACAAGTGTAAGCAAGCCGGGCCAATCGAGAGGGAACCGCCTGGCGGATATTCAGGAAAGGCCGGCATAGTTTTTGGGTCGGGTGGATGACAGCATCATTCCTTCGTGGCACTTCGAATGCACAAGCAAGCGTAAGACCGCATGGTTAGCCCAACCCCATTCTCGGCAGGCGGAAGTCCATTCGCCTCCTCCCTGTCCTTCAGGAAGCCTGAAATAAACCGGACTCGGCGTTCCTTCCAGAGTAACCGGGAAAATCCACGCCGAAATGAGATCGGCGCCGTTCGCTGCCGACCCACCGAGTGGACTGCCCCCACTTTCTCCACCACTCCCCGCGCTCCGCGGAACGCTCTTCCGGGACAACGTTGCAGGAGGTTGGATTTTTCCTGCCATGAGTCCAGACTTCACAACGCTGTGACGCTAAGCGTAGAAAGGACGTCCAACACTCAACGATAATGCGTGCTTGGCAAACTATGCCATGCTAACATGCAAGAATTATATATACCTATTACTCCTCATATTATCTATTTGTAGCAGGCCACCGAGTCCCTTCTCACAGGTAGACGTAGCAGAGAGGTGAGCCCCCAACTGTGTTCATTAGATCCTTGATCTTCACCGGCTCCGCCAACGGACTAAGGTCGATCAAGTCTTCCACAGTCGTCTCCTCACTCGGCGGGTTATCCTGCAGCGTGTTCGTTCCGTACACCCCTTGCCTGTTCTTAAAGTCCAGCATCTGCCAGATCCAGTACACGCGATCCACCTGGGCGTGGTGTAGGTAGAACGCGGGGTCCCCGGGCGAGATAAAGGGATCCGCGCCAGGGTCGCCGCCTATCGTGAAGTGGCCCCCACCGTGGACGCCCAGCTCGCCAACAACATAGCGGTCGTCGCCCTGCAGGATCGCCTGGAACATCTCAATGTCGTTGTTCTGCAGGATTAGAGACGTCGTGTTCCGGAAGGAGGTGTACCTCTGCGCAACCCAGGCGTTGAGATCCCGTTTCAGACACCGCGTATTATCCCCCAGAGGGTCCTCGTCAAAGAGGAAATCGGGGGACCCATACGCCGGCATGACGAAGCGGCCAAATGATACGGAGAGGTTCTTGAAGGGCCCCTCAGTCACGCAGCCCCCGCCGCTGCCGGGCTCCATCTTGAGGAGATTGCCACTAGCGGCCTGGTTTATCCAGAGGCCCTCATGCTCGAAGAACTCGCCGTTGCCGCCCATGGATGTGTCGGAGCCGTCAAAGACGGGGGAGCGGGAGGGGTCTTGAACGTCAAAACCCCATTCCCAGTAGGGGAATGGCCCGTTGTAGCCGCATACATCGCGGAGCTTTTGCTCGTAGACCCAGGTGAAGTAGCGATGCCAGGTCAAAAAGGTGCCCTGCGCCGGTCAGATGGTGCCTCCTCACTGAACTGTGGGTATGGAGAGACGTACGCTGTTGTGGATGTAGGGTGTCTGGAAGACGTGAAGGGCAACGAAGTCGTCGAAGAGGTTCTTCACTGCTGGAACCTCGGTCGTATTATGCATCGGCGGCTTGCTTTTCATGCAGTTGACAGCCGCGATATAGCTCTTCCGCTGGGATTTTGAGAGTGTCCGCCTACAAATCGTTACCCTTCTTCATCTCTTAGCATGGAGGCCCAGGGGCCACCTACCATTCCCTCCGGACATGGATGTCCCCGAGCCCACACTCGCCGTTCTCATCTCGCTTTACCCTCCTCGCGTGCGTCTCCTCGGAGGCCTGTGTGGCCAATTCATTCAAAGAGGCGAGGGCGTCCCCGGAGTCGATCTCCGGTTGCGTGTAATCGTTCTCCGTCTGGATGGCAGCCCCCAGGACGGCGGTGACTGCCCAGAAGAGCCAGAGAAGACGCTTCGTGGCTGCCATTGCTTTCATCTTTTCGTACTCCGCGTTTCAAAATGCCCGTTAACACGAGCCTCTGGGGAAATTCGAACCGGAAGAAAGCAGTATTAAGGGACCAGGGAGAAGGGGGTTGATCTTTCCCCTTTAGAGTGAAAGCGTCGTGGAAAGTTTCTGGTTACGGGGACGGGCTAGATGGGAAATCCCTACTACAAACGGGAGATCCACGCTTCTTATGCGCGTTTGACTCGTGGATCAAAAAAGAAGCGCGAAGGCCATCCGGGGTAGCAGGGAGCGGAAACAGAGCCGTCTTCGGCGGAGACTCCCTTGCTTGTCTCCAATGTCAAGTTGCACTGGAAGAGGCTATTTACCATGGCCACTCCTCTCCCAGGATATATTCGAACACGGGGTGCCCATGTTGATGCGAGGAAAAGCGCAGACGCTCCGAGTGCTGCATGGATTTTGCCTGCAGGGAGTACAACTTCTGGGTCCAGACGATCCTGGTCGCAGATTCTGTCTGTTCCTTCCGCGTGCCGTGTCCGAAGAATGTGCCATACTGCAGAGAAAATCATGCCTCGGCGTCGCACGAGAACGTGCGTACCCCTAGCAGGGGTTACATCCAGGCACGCGGAATCTTGTTCCATGTGAGCCTTCGAACCAGCGGGTTCATTACTCGGAATCCCTCAGGAAAGGCCGTTGCGACGTCGGGCAAGAGTCGGCCCAATGGGATCTAATCCGTACGTCCGGACCAGGAATAATACCCAGGCGAGGAACGGCGGCTCGTATTTTAACCATCCGTGCGGAATCGAAGTGTTGATGGTTGGTGGAGGGCCAGGGTTGTGGTGGAAGTGGATTCGCCTTGGCCATGCTCTTCCTCGAATGTTTCTCGCAGAACCCTCACCTGCCAGCTGATTATTACTGAAGGTGCACAAACACAAGTGATTCCCCGTAGCTGGTCTCAGTACAGCGATCACAAATTCACCTGCTGCTCCAGAGACATGATACACTGCCAAGTCCGCCGAGTCCACCGTTCCGCCTGTTCCGCACCAGGGTTCAGGGAACACTTTATCGAAGGCGCCTTCCCCTGAGAGGCAGAGCTTGTGCTGATCATGCCCGCATCGGGAGAAGCCACGGAACAAGTTCCCGAATCATGAGAGGACCCAGCCGATAAATGGGCCAGTTCCCTGGCTCAAGCTCCAACCAGAGTCTCGCACAGACATCGTGGCTGGAAGAGCCGCCGACTCCAAATCTTTTTGCGAAGCGCGGGTTGACGAAGCAGCTGCCGTGCGCACATCTAAGGTGGTCCTTGGCCCAATATTTGCTGCATCTCGTCGGTTATATTCTTAGCGGGGCCGTGCTTGGCCAACCACTACATTGGAACCTTTGAACGCGAAGTCGATCGTCGTTGTTGCCGTCCGTCGGTGAGACTCATAGTTCTGACACGTCAGTTCAATACGCTCCTCTCGGTGCTTCCCCCCAGCTCAGGCTTTCTTGACTGTCTGCATTCCGCGCTGAGTAACTGTCAGCCAATTTCCGGGCCCAGAACCCCGGGTTCCATCTCCCTGAATTTCCGCAATTTTCCAATATTAAAGCGGCCGGATAGCTCCCGTAGTGCCAAGGCTTCCGTCAACCCTTCTGACCCGTTTACATCTCGTCTCGATAGGATGTCGTCTCCGGCCTAGCGGAAGACACTTTCTGTACTTGAGTAAACCCGTTGAGGCTCCGCGATTATTGTGCAACACAGCGCTCCCTGTGTCGCCCCTTCGTCCTACCCCAGCGCGCCCCTCCCGTTCGCATCAACCACGTGGTGGCGGGGACCATTGACGTGAAGGAGGTAGGAATTGGACGCCTCATCCTCGCAACGACGACTACTCCGCGTTGGCTGTACCTTCCAAGGCACAGACGGTCTTCCTCGGTACAGCGCGAAAGTGGAGAGTGACGGCTTCTTGGCATGTCGCGCTGCAAGTTGGCGCTTAGAGGTGTTCTGCCAGCGGGCCTACTCCTCTATGGTTTTGAGATCAATGGCCGCATGGGGAAGGACGTCGAAGAAGATGAAGCTATCTGCACGGGCGAAGAATGGTCAGGCGCCAGCAGCCACTGCGGGGTTACATGTAACAGAGCGTCGCAGTTTCCAATATTGAGATGAAAGTTATTAGGTAATGCCTTGTGCAGGTGTGAAGGTACCATTGCCGCAAGCCTGAGAGAACAGGATGTGTACTGATGTTCTACTCTCAGCAAAAGCCTCCCAGCAGCGTTGCGGCTCTCCCCCCTAGTCCGAACAAGCTTAAAACGGAGGCCAGGTAGTCTCCACGGGTTCTGCCCCACTCGTGCCGGCCAGCCGGCCTAAATTACGGCTCTGGAACAATTAGCGCCTGAGCTTGCACTTATACCCACTGATTTTTATGAGCAAATCAAGAGAGCTTTGTACTGCAGTGGAACTCAAAGCAAATGCACGGCGACCTGTCTTTGTTCTAAATTAGCGAATCCGCGCGATCAATATCTCATAGCGGCGGTGTTGTCTTCATACGAAATGTCTCTTCGAACCGAGTCCGTATCCCATCTAAACCCATGTCTTCCTGGTGCACATGACGCTGGGGACGGACCTTGAACTTACAGAACGCCTGTTTGCATTTTCCACGCACCATGTTTGCACTTTGCTCTCGAGGCTACTTATATGGCCATGGCCCCCACGCCAGACAGATGCCCAACCGACCCCAGATCCCGCGGCATCAAAGGCCGGATTCACATTCCGGTCAGCACGGCCGTGCTCTGGAAAACCTGTCAGCTTCCACGCTCCTCATGCCCTGGTCGTTGGCGTCGTAGCTTGGCGAGGCTGGGGTTACTACACCCAATATATTGCTTCCTAGTTTGGTTGCATTGGCTCACGAGCTAATATAGCTGACCCGAACTTGACCTGCCGGCGCAGTAGCCCGCGAATAAACTTACTGCAGCTGGGACGTGTACATTGATCTAACGCTAATCTTCATGCTGTCCAGCTCTCGTATGAGGTCTCCGTTCTACGATTCTACCGAGTTGCCAATGTTAGCATAGAACGACTCTATTACCCCTGAAGGCCCCTCTCTCGTCGCCATTTCTCTGATAGCCATCACATGAGGACCCCGGCATAAACCGTATGCGTCCAGTCAACCCCGTCGGTTTTGTTGAAATGATGCTGTTACGTGTCTTCCTGTCATGACAAGTTCTTACCCGCCCGGCTCCTAGAACAATCCTGTGCTATTGGAGCTGGATAGGAAACTCTTCACGGATGTCCGACGGCATGGATCTGGTCGATGCCACAATACCACGGGACCCCGACGTTCACCAACCGTGGAGAGGAGAGACCGCCTGCACTTGGTGTAAGTAGTTCGAGACTCTTTGTGAAACGAACTGTGCACCACTACTCGTCCTGTCGCATGATTTCATTGTAGCTTTGAAGACGTCGAGACTCCAGCCGGGTTCAACCGCGTCACTCTCCTGCGGACGACCATGTTCTGCCTCCTGGCCCTGGTGTGAGCGCGGTGGCCGGAACGGCTGGCGCCACTGAGTTATTCCGTGTACGCTGTCCCGAGACCTGGTTGTCGGTCCCGTTCCGTGGAGACTTGTATGGGAGTTTTGTGAATCCCCTGGACAGTATCTCAATTAGAGTTCATGGAGACAATCGAAGCACGAGACGAGAAACTGCCGCGAAGGGCCGCGGCTGGGTTGATAGATCCCGCGACGATATACCTGCCGGTGAGCGGGGAAATCGCACCGTCCTCTTTACCTAGGTCTGATTCATAGAGATCCACAAGACGCCATTCCATTCCACTTTCCCAGCCGCATCTGGGAGATCGGATCGCGATCTTGGTTGCTCGGGCGGTATTACCACCCTCTAGCCACGACCGTCCCTTGGCCGCGAACGGTCACTGCGAGAAGCTGGAGGAACTCGATCCGTGCCAATAACGGAGAAATAAAGGCCGAATGGGACACTTTGGGTTGGGTGAGCCTCAATGTCAATGCCGGCGCTAGCGGCGGGAGTGCGCCCGGCGGTAGGGGCCGCCGAGTTATAACACCAGGATTTGAGGTGGATATACCGAGGGACAACGTCGAAGTGCGACGTTCGTGGATGGTGTTTCCAAAAAGCTAGACATTATTAGGGAGCTGATGTCTGACTCCGATAGACGGACTTTGGTGTTGGTCGTTGAGGGCGAGGAACACTACCATAGCCATGACAAATATATGGCATACCGACCCAATCTAGGGATAATAGAGTCGTGCCCCGAATTGCGACGAGAGGCCCAAGGCCCCAAGGGCGGTAGAGAGTGGACGAGGCTGGGTGAGCGTAATAATAGCCCTTGAGGAACCGGGCAGCGCGAACGTACCGAGCAAGGCCACACGCTTTGAACGAAAAAATATCCAATTCCCATTGAAGTGTAGGGTTCGGCAAGTCATAACCTGCAGAAGTAATATAGATACCACGAGGACATGAAATCTAGCCGTAGTATACACAAAGGTGAGGGACCCACCACAGCGACAGAACGTATTTGTTTAGGCTAGCTGCCTGAGAGCGCCGCTCTTAATGTGGTTGATCATGGTCCAGCTCAACGGGCTCCTCCTACCAAAAGCAGCGTCCTTCCGCTCCCTGGGCTTCCACATTGTAATATTCCACTGGTCCACGTCCAGCTCGCCCTTCTCACGTTCTAGTATTGTTCAAGTTCGCCCTCCCAGCCCCAAAGGGGGCCTCTGGGATCTCAAGATCGCCGATCTTATCTAGCTTCGTGATGAGATCGTCGAGCATGTCGGTGATCCTGATCTTGGCGTCATGCTTCCTCGAGCAGGACGGGATGGAGCTCTTGAACATTATGAAACTACCAATAGCCTCGTCGCTATGCATGTCCTCTTCAAGGAGGTCGAACTCGCCATGGACTCTCCCGAAGAGCTACATGTAAAGACCCATAAGGAGGCCAGGTTCGCAACCGGGCCATGGGGAGACAGCAGATCCCCGCGCTCGAGACGTTGGAGCATCGTGAGGAATATTCAGCCTAGAAGTTTGAATATCTGCTCGCGCCGATCGGGATCGGGAAGTCTGTGACGAGGCCAGAAATGCTGTAAGGAGAAGTATGGGGGTCGGCCAGAGGTATAGTGGCAGACACAAGGAAACATCACCAACGTACAAGAACATGTCCGCGGACGCATCATCAAGAAGAAAAACCACGAAATCTTCACAGAGCGTCCGCCGATTCATCAAACTATCTTTGAATAGCTGGAAATTCGCAAGCACGTTTTCTACCACCTCTACTAGGCTGTATGCTTACGTGGCCGTTAAACGTGTAGGTTCCAAAGTTTTCTGCATGCCTCGGTGACATGAGGGGGGCCTGAAATACCAGCAGCGTGTATCCGCGTAGGGCACGCTTTATTTTGTGGTTTGGCCGATTCACCACCGACCTGCGACATTAACAAGCCTTGCTGCAGGAATACGTCTAACGCCTTTCCTCCTGGTCGCTCCCCCCCTGGCTCTCTTCAGCCTCCACATCGCCCTCGTTGTCTTGGGGATCGTAATAGTCCTCCTCGTGGGACAGCTTGCGGAGGTACAAGACGCTGTCGGCGTAGTCGGGGTCACGGGCGATGAAGTGTTAAATCTGGTAAGCGTTCGGGCGCTGTGAGGGCGCGGCGGCGGTGGAGTTTGAGCGGCTCGAACATGCCGTGCTGTCGCTGGAGGTTTGGCCGTCGGAGGACCCCGACTAGATGCCCTTGAACGGGCAGTTACCGTCTGTGGTGGCAGGTGATTCCTTGCGGGGTGGAATTATGGCGATTGATGTTCTTCCAGATAAGGTGTTGGTGATTTGTGAGGTCTTTGTCTCCAACGGAGGATGAGGCTTGTTTTGTTCGTCGCGGGTGCTCACTGGACGTGTCGAGGCATGACTGGTTAGGGATCCGCGCCGAAAGACTTCGCGCTTGGACCAAGATCATTCGTGGTGTTGCTGTCCAGAAAATTCAGGAGTTAAAACGGTGAGCTCGTAACCCGGCAACTGTTCGGTGGCATTTCGCGGTGACCATGTCCAGATCTCCTGCAAAAGGCAGTTCGGACACACATAGAGGGCGATTCGAACATGCCGAATCTACCATCAGTTTCGGAAAATTAGCCACAAATGGCGAGCACTAGGAGAAAACTCAGGTCTCTTCCACCTGCCACGTTTCTCTCACCAAAACGCGCAGGTCACGCGCGCGCGCGCCTTGACATCCGGGAGTCGGTGCCACGGCCCGCCAGGCACTTTGCTTCCTCCTTCATTCCGTGGCCCCCACCCCTTGAACCTCGTCCCCGGCAACAAAAAAGCGCCTGTCAGTCCCATGACTACCGCGGTGGCCCGGGCTTGTGATAACAAAGGAAAGAACACGTGCTATGAGGAGGCCCAGTTTCCAAGTCATCCAGATTCATTCATCCCACGTGCCGGTGTCCTCGGCAAGCCGGCAATATCGGTGTCTCTCCACAGTGGAGACATACCTCGGAGTATTTGAGAGATCAGCAGCGAAAACTCCGCAATCGAAGCTGTTTGGAAGGCTTCTCTCTGGACGATCGGAGAAGCTTATCCGCGAGACGGAACGTTCCTGCCGATCCCGACGGTTCATCGGGGTGGGGACTTCCTGCCGCCGGAAGACAACCGGCGGGGTCGCGGGGAGGGCGCTGAATCAGCACGAATCTGCCAGGTCGCCCAGGTTCCATCAGACTTCATCCTTTGCATTCTGCCAAATGATGGAAACCACATCATCAGTGGAAAGACTCGAGTCGCCCAGAAACTGCCCAGCGTGAAATGGACCTCTCTGCATCGTAAACTGATATTGCCCTCCTGGCCCATGACACAGTATCATCGCGCACAGCCCCGCCAGCTCGCAATGTGGCCACCCACGGAATGTCGATGATCTCCCGTTTCTGGACCGCCGCTTATCTTCCCCCGCCATACAGCCGCCCGCCCCCGGCATCGCCGGCGATGCCCTCCCAGCTCGTCGGCTCGGCCTTAGCCTCCGGACTACCGCACCCGTCATTCTGCCCGAAGCGGAAGCGATTCAGGCACCGTCCTAATGAGAAGTCCGCTGGACGCCAAGCGGTGCACGGAATAAAATCCATTCCGCTTTCGAGAATGAGACCACCACATTAACCTCACCTCGTAATCACCGTCCCTCGATACTTCATTTCCATGCATTGTCGTCCCATCTGCCGGGTGTCTACCACGCGGTCGGCCAATTCCAATATACTCAGCGGCATTTCGTCCGCCAAGCCTTTATAAATATCCGGCTAGATCGTCCACCGGATATTTAACCGCTTCCGCCGACAAGCATGAGGGACGCCTCGACTCCCGACACGTCCACTTGCACGCTGCAATATACGCGCAATCAACGGTGGGCTTGGGTACCATATTCCCTTCCTACGCGGGGTTTCCCATTGCGGTTCTACCGCCAGCACTCGGCCGCTGCTGTGATACACAAGTTCAAATATTCGCTTCGAGCCCCAAGCAGGCATAATCTACCCGAAATGGAAGTTTATGGCCTTCAGGTACGACGCTGTTTAAACCGCGGTTTTAAGCCGTAGTCTCCGCCGGTTCGAGGCCGTGACAACGCGCCCATACAGGCAGAGAGGCCACCCAGACAAGATGTCTCCCATCCTAGAGTATGAGCCGACAATTATAGTTTAATGTCGAGTCTCTGGCCGCTGATACGTTCCTTTGCTTCCGAGGTCCTCGATAGTGAACCTAGATTTGTCCTCCCATGGACATCCCTGTCTCTAATTCACACCCCCAGTTCCCCCCTTCAAATCTCCTTTACCCGACGGTGACACGCGCCCTTGGCCGGGAGCCCGGGTTAGATATTATATCTGGCATGCAGGAAGCTTTTCCTCCATCCCCTCATCGTGCGAGTGTCCCCAACCTGCGTCTCCCTCTCTCCCCCTACCTGCAGTTCGTAGGCGAAGGGTCTTGATTCACGTGCCGATCCGGTCTGCATTCGTCGCGTATCTGCCCTCAAATTGCCGCAAACCAGCTTCAATACGGATCACTCGTCCCCCACGGAAACAATGCGGTGGCCATCTCTCACACTAACCGCGGCCGCCATCCTGGGCTCGACCGGCGCTTCGGCCTCCGCACTCAGCGGCGCCGGCTTCATGACAGGCTACAGCGTCCTCTCGGAGCGCGACTTCCGTGACTACTTCCACCTCACAAAGAGACAGGAGGTGCGGTGTGGCGCTGATTTTGGCGGCGAGAGCTGCCCGGATAACCAGTGTTGCTCGCAGTTCGGCTTCTGCGGCGACACAGACATCTTTTGCTCCGAAATCGCGCGATGCCAGCCTGACTATGGCCGCTGCGGTGACGCCCCCGTCGAAGCCCCGACTGAGCCGGAGGAGCCGCCCACGGAGACAGAAGTGCCTGGTACCGAGCCAGAAGAACCTGGTACCGAACCAGAAGAGCCCCCGACGGAGCCCGAGTTGCCTCCTGGCACGGAGCTGACCATCACCACTGACGGTATGTGCGGCAACACAACGACCTGCGCCGGCTCCGACTTTGGCGGATGCTGTTCCCAGTTTTTCTGGTGCGGTTCTGGTACCGAGTACTGTGGAACTGGCTGCCAGTCCACCTTTGGTGAATGTGAGGGCGCGACTGCACCGCCTGAAGAAGGGACACCATCAGAGGGCACTCCAGAGACGCCCGAGACTTCCGAGACTCCCGAGACTCCCGAGACTTCTGGGACCCCCGAAACTCCGGAAACCCCCGAGCAGCCCCCGGACACTGGCGGCCTACCTGTTAGCACGGACGGCGCTTGCGGTGGCGATCTCGGCGTGACCTGCATCGGTTCTGAAGCCGGCAACTGCTGCTCGAGATGGGGTTTCTGTGGTGATGCGGACTTGAACTGTCTGACGGCCGTCGGATGTCAACCAGAGTTTGGAGAGTGCAGGGACTAGGTAGTTGTGAGGAACGTTTAGAAGGAGAGGTGGATTGTTTTTAGGTGTTCGAATACCGTCAAATCCAGTTGTTCAATATCTGGAGAGTTGTGTGTCTCATCTTCTTGGTTCATAATTGAGAATTCTTGTGGGAGGTAGACGTAATTCAGCCGTTGGGTTCCTATACGTGTTGTGGCATGAGTGAAGTATGTGTTCAGAATGTGATGGATCCGAGTTTGTTTCTGGATCAAATCGCACCCATAGCCGTAACATGCGCTGTGGCTAGACAGTTTTCGGTTTGTATTACAGCTGGTTTTAACCCACGAATAGGGGCATGGCATTCCTTCTCCTCATTGATCTGCGTGGAAGCCGGTAACGAAGGCAGGCGTCTGTTCTATGCGGCCGGGGTTTATGGTACACATAGAGAGTTGTGGATCCTTGTCCTCAACCAACTCTGGCTATGGTTGAAACTAATGTCACTTTAAAAGATAATTCATTAGTGGGTTAAACTTCCTAGTGCTTGGGTAGAAAAAGTGTCTGTTATTTCCCACCATTCCCGAATTTACGAGATATCCCATACGTTTTAACCCAGTATATCCCGAATCTTATCGACATCACCGCCATGAAGCATAATAGAACCACTAATGCCAGCGCCCCTCGGAGCCGTACTATAGTGTCCACAACATCATGCATCCCCTCCCGTCTCGCCCCTGGCCATCCACTCTTGCGTCGCCTGAAAGCCGACAAAATTCAGCCCCCTCCTCACTCTTGCGACCCGGACAAAACCGTGACAAATATTCAGGATGTTCCTGTTCGGCCAGTACCTCAGTTTCTTCAAGACGGCGACGTTCGTCGCGGCCCTATTCATTTCACCGGCCTTCAGAGGCGGAGGAGGCGGTCCTCCCATTCGCCCCGCTCAATATCGGTGTCGATATTGTCGATAAGGAAGCGGAGGTTGTGGTCAGCTAGTTGAAGCATGCGCGTCGCGGTGGTGACTTGCTGCTCATTGATAAGCTCCTGCGGTGCCACGGGCGGGGTCTCATTCTTTTATGGTGCCTGACATGGTTAGCACCTATGGAACGAAAGCGGAAAAGTAGTTCCTACCAGTTGGAAGACTTGATCCAGGAATATTTTCGTTGATTTGCCTGCCTTTACCTTTACTTTGACCAGAACTGTTTGAGGAAGCGTCTAAACCTGGGCTAGAAGAGAGCTGGTGGTGTATACAGTGTAAAGATTTGATAACAGTTTATGCTGCTGTTGTCTTGTGAGGTAGTGGCACTTTGATAATAGGAGACCAGTGCTCACCCTAGAGACTGGTGAAGTGGAGCAGAGCAAAAGGATTACTTGAGTGACAGCGAAGGGACACATGCACTTTGGAAGACCGGCCTTTATAAAA
This sequence comes from Microascus cirrosus, assembly GCA_030271035.1. Lineage (NCBI taxonomy): Eukaryota > Fungi > Ascomycota > Sordariomycetes > Microascales > Microascaceae > Microascus > Microascus cirrosus. The sequence goes on along the minus strand of JAMBUN010000271.1, from coordinate 96,291 downwards.
GGTACTCTAGCCACAATGTCTGAGACTCGAAATATCATCAAATATTTAAAACCTGAAACTGTTAGAGTACTTCCATAAAGCTATTCAACTTCACCGCAAACAATCCGGCTAGGCACTTCATTAGTTTTCCAACCGATAAAGAACCCTACCGTTTTGCTTCTTTCACTGGGCTCTCATCACTCTAGCATGCCCGTAGAACTACCTGCTGCAAACTGACAGCCTACTGGTATATGACTTGTGCCCAAAGAAAGCTGGTTGAGGCAGGAATTGGCGCTATTGTAACAGTGGACAAAGAATTGGGATAGGCTCTCCAAGTTGGACAGCCTCCATCGTTGAGCAGATGTCATTCCCGCGCCTGAAAGCGTTGTGTTGCCAGCCGGGTGAGAGCAGCAGGGCACTTGCAAACAAAAACCGCAAGTCGGTATGTGCGACTCTGAAGGCGGGTTGAATCAAGGCCTTCCATTCTCATTACACCGTGTTGTCCAGCCGGGTCCAGAAGCCAGTGCCATGTCCCAGCCGGTAGTTGTGGCGTCTTCACCAGCCTGAAACGAACTAGGTTTACTGCGGGGCCCCACTGCTGTCTTGGTGACTTTCCTGACTTGGACGCTCAAGATCTCCTGATTGGATAACCTAAAACGAATAGGGCTTTTTGAAACACCGGCTGAACACTTGGGTTGGATGGTCCTGGAACACAGAGCAGGGAAGAAGGGCTGAGAGCCTGTAGGTCCACGTGAACACCCTAAATCAGGTTTTTGGCTAGGCATAGGAAGATGCCCGTTACAAAAGTGCGCCCAATCTTGCATTATGCATACCATATACTCGGCGGTTCTGGCATTTATAGCCTACTTAACTGGTATTATATTGTATGCATGCTATGCGACGGGCTTCTCTATACGGAATGCAAGTCTAATACATATGATGTGTACATCATAATCGTATCCTGCGCTCACGTAGAAAGGAAATGTCTTCGAGGGATGACCGACTTCACTCATTTCTTATCTCTGAGCTAGACAGACTGGCCATGGCCGGATCCATGTTCCTACCATCAAAGCGAACCCAGCCGCCCCTCTTTTCTCACCGCCCCATTCCACTCTCCTTTCCTCACGGCCATCTAGTGTACCCCGATCCGCTGCGCAACCGCCGCGAGTTGAACATGCGGGCTCGCCATCGTAGCACCGGCTACCGCTAGCAGATTCGGTTGACCAAGTGTGTTCTGCGGGAACCGCGCGTTGAACCCGATCACGTCCCGCACGCGCCCGAAACTCTCAGCCGTGACCTGAAGCTTTTGTGTCGAGACAAACCATGTAACACCTTCGCTGCAGGGCGGGGTGGTGAGAGAACCGGCGTAACTAGAGAAAGCGGAGTTAGTCTCTTCTCTAATCTGGGGCAGGAATTCGGGTCTATTGTACTTTTGGAGGTCACCGGCGTTAATGAGGTCCACCAGCTCGGACATGACAAGAGGCTCCGTGGTCGTCACCGTGCCGGGCTCAGCGATGGCGCCGACGGAGGAGAAGACAGTCTCAAGGAGAGTGGTGGCCGCCCTCTTCTTTTTCTTGGCGGGCTTGGCCTTGGGCGCCGACTCGGCTCTGTCTCTGAGGGCCGTCCTCACGGAGCGCTTCCTCGCAGCAGCGGTAGCTTCAGCTTCAGCCTCGGTGGCAGCGGCTGTGTCCTCCTCGGCCTCGGCCTCAGTCTCAGCATCAGTAGCTTCGGCCTCGGCTTCAGTTGTAGCAGTCTCTTCGGCAACGGCAGTCTCTTCGGCAACAGCACTCTCTTCGGCGACAGTCTCTGCGGGCTCCTCAACGTCCTCCTCTGCAGCGCCGTCGCTGTTCTCGACGTCAATGTAGACACCGACAACGGCAACATCCCCGGCTGCTGACTCCCACACCATATGCATCTCCATAGCATGGCTCATTCCAGCATCGAGATGTTCGCTTGGGAGATGGAAGTGGAACTGTTGAAGACCAAACTCCACGTTGTTGACTACCATAGTACCGCCCTGCGCAATGACCTCAACTGTCGTCCCGAGGTTCTCGAACTCGGTTCCTTCGGAAAAGTCCGGGATTGTGATACCGAGATCGGCCGCCGAGACGAGGGAAAATTGGCCTTCTACCATGTCGATGGGAGACTGGTTGCTTCCGGTGGCGCAGAGGATGTTGGCCGGGTCAAGGGCGACCCAGTTAAGCGGGCCCTAGAAACACGAGATCTTAGCAGAAACTCGATATGCTGACGGGTGGTAGGGGGAGAGCTTTTGATGGATGCATACGGTCAGAGCGGAGTAACCAAAGTTGTTAACCTCCACTTCGCCCTCCTGCCGCGGGTGAAGGCTGGTGCCATAAGCGCACGAGGCGAGCGCCTCAGTAGCGAACAGAAGCGCGCATGACAGGATAGCCACACCGGAGACCATGGCGGATTGGCGGATCGGGGATGATATCTTGGCGAGTGGAAATAGAATGGTGGAATATGGACTGACAACTGCAGCACCACAGGGGAGATGGGTGTAAATGAAGCGAAAGGGCACCTGGCCCAGAGCAGAAAGCAAAAATAAACCGCTCAGCAGCACTTAATATCTACACATTAAGCAGAAGTGAATGAAAAGAAAGAAGGATAAGAAAACTGAAAAGAAAAAAAAACACCAAAACACAGAGAAGCCCAAATCTCTCTGTTCGTCGGGCACTGCATCGTTTATGACCGACCCGCGACGCCAGTCCCTGTTGTCTTGGCAAAATCTATAAATACCGATCGCCTATGGCGAGAATCCCCTTAGACAACGAAATAAGGTAAGAGACGGCTCCCCTCATGCAGTCTCGAACATGATGATAGATAACATCCAGCGATGGGATTGGCTTGGCTAAGGATACGAAGTACGGCCCACGTTTTCTCGCGAAGCGCCACTGCAACGGTAGGTTTATGCGAGGGTCTGGACCGTGGTCCATTCGTCCGAGCTCGCGTTTGGGTTCGACGCCCCGGTTTAGTGGGGCCTGCAAACCCCATCCGAAACCGCTGCGCCTTCTTGGCCCGAAACCACCGCCTCCATCCCTTCATCCCCGTTGGCGGAACTTTGCTGGAGTGACACCTTGGCGCGAGCTGTCAAACGGAAATTAAACTATGGTGCCAGTGACAACGTCCCGGCAGAAGCTTAATTGACAAAGTTCGAGGATGACTTGGAGAGCGAATGCAGGTACGAAGACCGGACCCGTCGTCGGTTTTTAGACTTAGAGCGTGGCCTGGGATCGCCGAAAAAGAAAAGAGCGTTCCCTCCCGCTTTGGAGATCAGATTCTATCTTTAGAGAGTTCCGTCTCCTGGGAGCGATGGCGAAATGTCCGGCCTTGGCAGTCCGGGGATTGCGCATTAGGGGTCAAATGCCGGCCGCGTCAGGGGCGCCCGCAACTTGGTTTCTACCGCTTCAAAGTGTATCGCCCTTGTGACGCCTGTGACGCCCCGTGCCCAGTGGAAATGCCGCAATGACCCCTGCTCTCAAGAAGTGATGAGAAGAAAGCCCGAGGAGCTCAGAATTGGCGCAATTTTCTTCTATTGGCCTGCGACCTCCTCCTGGAGGTCTGTGCCGTTTGCGGAAGTGGTTTAGCTTGAGACCAAGTTTGCTACTCCGAACGATGTCACTGTAAGAGGACTGCCACCAGCGCCATTCTACAAATGCGGGCTCACCTCGTAAGGATCCATGGTCGGGCTCGCCCGTTTCCCCCCCTGCATCATCCAGGGGATTTAGAGCATTCCCCGACTCCTCCGAACTGAGAGTTTTGGTTTTGCTCGCACCTTCCATTTCCGTAAAGACTTGGTTAGAGCAGCACTTAGCCCAATTTGTTTTGAGCGCCTCCACTCATCCAAACACTCTCATATCTAACCCACCCACAGTCCCAAGCTAATGGCACTGGCCCTGTGGATGAACCTATCTATCCAATTTCACGAGAATGCAACATACAGAACATTTATTCATTTCAAGGACCTGTGCAGCGGCAACACTCGGACTCTAAAATACTCTCTTGACGATTGACCAGGAGAAGCTGTTAGCACTCGCAACCCCATAAGCGAAAAGAACTGGATTGAAACCCGCTCCCATTTCGTTACCAACATCGCAACCCGCCTTTATTTGGTGTTGGCGTACGAGGGCCCTCCCATTCTCGGACACCCCTTTATACTGTTGCTGGTGGCCTCTTAGTTCGGATATGCAGGTGTGGCTATGTCCTGCAGCGTGGTGGCTACGGTCCCAAAGCCTCAGTGATAGTTTTAGGGTGTGTTACGAGCCCCTGAGACACCGCTGTGAGGACGAACTATCTTATGGTTATCACTACACACGGCCGTCACTCCCCACCCCTATGCATGGCTCTAACCTGAAAATGAGAGCACTTCAAGTACTTAAAGAGGGGTATCCGCCATGCGGTCTCGCACGGTAATACTGACGGTGCTGACGATGTCGCCTTCCAAAATCTTAGAAATTAACATACAAGGTCGTATGCACTTTGCCATAGGCCCAGAACTGCTTCTCTACAGCGGGGCGCTTACAGACCCCTCGTTCTATTGTATATATAGACGGATTACATATTTTAAGCTCCACCTATGAAGACCATACCAATATCTACCAGCAGCACCGTCGATGGAAGGAACAGTGGAGGCGTGCCGGAAAACTGACTTGAAAACAAGCTGATTGCCGAGGATTCGTTCTCTGCTTTGGAAATGGTTGCAAAATTATGAAAAGTGATAGACCCAGCTAATAAAATATACCCTCTTTCGGTTAATTTGATGGACAATAATCCTCAGTCGAGATTACGACGGCCAAAGTCACTTGGAGGATGTTCGCAACAATTTTTGATGTACACCTGAAGACAGACGCACTCAGTTGGTCAGTTGGTACGTCGAAACATGCGGCCGGAACAACAGAGGCTTAGTCTTGACGGTATCGAGCGCGGATGAAGAGAGAATATTTATATGATATTCGTCAGGCTGAATTCCGTGACCACACATGAGCTGCTGGATATGGAGACTCCTTGAAAGTCCTTGATCCTTAGTGAGCGTTGAGACATATGTTACGAGTTTCTCCTGCACATCTCAATGAATGTGAGGAATGCGAGGAATATCATTGAGAAGCTCGCCAAGCGGGATAACCTTCTTGTGAAAAGGAAAGTTCGACTTGCTTTGTTCTTTTCCTTTTCACGTTAGTACATCTTCTAGGCCACACCTATGAGATTCTATGAAGCTGAGGGTTGTCAACCCATAAGCCAGGGGAGTACCAATGTTATTCTCAGTGCTTATGAAACTAGGGCACCGGGCTTACACGCCCGAGGGCCTTTTAATGGGAGAGAGACGCCTCAGAGCGATATTAAGCCCAGGATTTCAGGATATGCGGACGTACCCACGCCATACGAGGTATCATCCGACTTCAGCTAACCAACTTGCCGCTGTGACGGTTCAATACTGGGAACTCTGAACACTCCGTCGGGTAAAGTTGACTTCGTGGGCTTCTTTACGACAACTGGCCACCGACTTGCAGAGACTGGATAGAAACTAGAGACCGTTTGTATATGGCGGGAATGTTATTTGTTTATTTGCAGAACTACATGCTTCCGCTGTGAAATGTTTTAAAACACAATGACACCTCATTCTTTCTCCAGTAACCTCGCGGTCAAGCATAGCTGCCATTCACTCTAGGTAATCAATAACACTGTGGGGACATGTATTCGCCACGGATTCACTGAATTAGAATTTCATTCTCAGATATTATTCAACCGGAGCTCGTAGGATATGGAGTTAACAATTAACAGGCGCAACAATTTCCTCCTCAGGAACCTGATTCACGTTAGGTATAACTACCTGGTTCCCATTAGAGCATGTGACGCGGACCGTCACCGTCTCTTCCCCAAACCCAGATTTGTCTTCCCTCTCGAAGTAGTTATAGTCCTGTCTCTCGGTTGCCTCCCACGTCTCGCCGTCAATGGTAACTTCCAAGTCCGTGATGGGATAGTTGCAGTTGAGAACCTGCATGGAGAAACTACAGAGATCGAAGGTGTCAGATCTCCGCTATGTCTAAGATGGAAGAACAGCGACTCACAACCACTCGGATGTCCCGACTTTGTTGCGTATGATTAGCGGGCTCGAGATACCGCACGACACAACGTCAAATTCCACATCCACGATCCCGTCCGTTTCGTCCGCGATCTGTACGAAGGCATCTTTGGCAAGGTTCAGTCTGTTCTCCTCGCACGACGGGCAACTATCCACAACCTATGAGTGAAATATGGGTCAAATCAGCTCTCAGAAGGCACTGACAGGCGGAGCGAAACTGACGTGGGTCGACTTACCATCACTTTGGCAGTGCCTAGTGGGCCTGTCACCTGCAGACACGACCCGCATTTCCCCCCGCTCGCCCAGTTCGACGGACCGATCCCAGTTCCGAAGACTCCCTCAGGGAGGTCATAGTTCGTGAGGGAGCAGGTTCCGCCTGTGTGCTCATTACCAGTGAACGTTGCTGAGCCTCGGATCTGACCCAAGACAAGCGTCGGAAGCGTGAGGAAGGCGGTTAGAAGGCGGAATGGGGATAGGTTGGCCATTGTGAACAATAAAAAGCTAATTGGAGAAGGAATGATCCCCTTTTGCCCCTGGACTGTTATAAAGATGCATTAATGTGGGGATAACATTAGCAGGCCCCAGCACGAAGCTCATCCGCCGAGCTTTGCGGAATGTTGGTCATTTAAGTATGCGCGTCGCTACTAACTTTGAACGATGCTGCTTCCACAGAAAGCAAGGATGCCAAGGGTACCGTCAGGCACGCGTAACTTTAATATAGTAACCGTCATCACCATCAACCTGGAAGATATGCAGCGGTTCCCCTGGATCTGGCCCTCTTGAGTAACCGGTGGGTACTTCCTTTACGAACGGCTCATTGATTGGACCCTCGGGCCTTGTGCACCGAAAGGTGCATACCTAGCAGAAGTCGAGCGGCACGTTCAAGCCGCCGATTCCTGCAAGAATTCAGGCGGACAAGGGTCGATTAGAAGAAACAAGTTAGCTAGCAGGAACAAGGATATATCTCTCCTGGCCGGGAAGATTGGGGCGAAATACCTCGTCTTGAACGGTATACGAAAGTTGAGAATAGGCATATCGAAACTAGCGGCCACCGAAGTGGAACTATCAAATATTTCCGTCCCGCCCCTCCCATGTGTTAGCCGGAGCCCGACACAGCCTGAGTGGTTGCAATGTCATCGCTTGACATAATGCACGTCAATATGTCCCGTGTTCCTCTTGGCCTGACCTGCGGCATGGATGAATGCCTGCCACGTTCCGATGTTTCTGGCGATCCGCTAGCTCTGCAGGTGAATGTTTGTTGCGCGAATCATCCCAGTGCGCTCTATAATTAGACTTTGTTTCAACAGGGGAGGACCCTGTCGAACAATTCCGAGTCCAGGACTGCGGTTCTTGGGTTGCAGTAACTCGTCGATCGTTTACAATAACTCTTCTGATCTCGACAGTTTATCACTCAAGACTCGCGCCTAAATTCGTCCTTGGAAACAGGATGATCTTTGACCCATAAAGACACATCCGGACCTGTTTTCGGGACGATCGTAACGACTAGCCGAGAGCGACCGGCTTGAAGATTACTCCTCCAAAACTTCACGAGCCTAAGATAGCGGATGCAGAGCTAAGGGGGGCGAGCATCGGGACGCGATTCTCCGTCCAAAAGTGGATACCTCGGAGGACATGAGAGATCATCGAGTGCTTTAATGTAGAGCAGGATCGGCCGTATTTCGAGCGCGCGGAAGAATGCGGATCACGTTGGAGGAAAAGTGCGATTGGCTGGAAGCGGCTCGCGGGCCAGCCGAGCCAGGGAATCAATATCGAGCATGACAATTAGATCAGGACTTTCATATGAGATTACAGGGAATAGTCAAAAGAAACATCACATTACTGCACATAGCGTACCCGTGGGTTTCTCTTCCAACCGAATTCCACCTGACCAGTAGTGACGCTGGGGAAGTGATACGAATCCAGCAGCTGCCTCTAAATTCAGAGACGTCAAATCGCCGCCAGCAGGAAACCGCGACGTTGCTAAATATCTTACCCTACACCACAAGACAAGAAACTAGTCTCGGCTCGGCGGGCCTGCGTGGGGTAGGCCGCGTTCCATGGTCTCCAAATGCCCCATGTGGGCTGGCAATTGGGAAATTGAATCACCGACGAGGCACTCTCTGGAATGGAGTTCTTTTATCCTGGAGTTCTTTACTCTATTTAGTTTAGTAGGATAAGTAACTACATGAGCGAAAATGGATCGACCTCGGGAGGTGGTGTCAACGTAACGTTTATAAAGTAGCTGACTGTCGCACTTGCGTAGAACGTACGTCGCATTTTTATTCGTTCAACGCAACAGATTTACTCGTAGAATGGCGTGATCCCATTCTGGAGTACCCGGAAGCGCGCGGAATCTTCATTTTCAAGACTCGAACTCAGCCACGAGCTCATCCCCGCCTGCCCTTAATGAATCTCCTTAACAGTGATATCCACATCACCAATCGGCCCATGTTCTAAATGTGCCCCCTTATACCTCACCATGTAGTTGTCATTGCAGTGCGAGATCCCGAACGAGTCCGCCGTCTCCACACGGGGGACGTTCCATGCAACGTGGCAGATCTTCGTGTCTCCATCGTAGAGGTCGTATCCGCCCTCAGAGGCGCCGTCGACGCCGCTAGCCGCGACGTCAATGCATTGGTTTGGGCGGGCGACCATGTGGTTGATGGCAGAGGGAGGTATAACAACGTTTTTGTGTTCGGGATCATAGAAATCCCCCCTTGTGCATGAAATCGTCAATATCGTCGGTAGATTGAGGGTCTTGACACATGATAGGAGCTTACTCCGTGGTTTCTGCGTTGTAGATCTTCAGGTCGTTGGAGCGGTGCATGTGGTTGTTGACCCGCATGTGGATCCAGGCGTCAGAAGGGTACGGCATGATTGCTATCGTGAGGTGCTTGTGGCCTTGCTTCAAACCGGATGGGACTGGAAAATCGTAGTAGAATCGTTGTCAGTTTCCTGGTTCAGTGGGTTATTGCTGGATTACCCCACGTCGGGATTTATATATAGCTGTCAAGCTCATGACAATAACCTGCCCTAACGTGCCTCCGTAGCCGCAACTTAACACCAATTCAGTTGCAGAACGCCGCTTTAGGCCCTGCCACTGACGCAACTGTTACCTCAATTTTATTCTCACCTATCCCTTTCGTAGGTTCCACCTCCCTGCTATCCATACTACTGACGACAGTGATGTGACCCTGTCGATACGGTCGCGTACTTGTATCAATGAAATTGGAGAAAATAAGAATCCTATTACGCAAACTCACATGAACTCCAACGACATCAGTTAAATATTTAAAACAAGAGGTGATTACAGTATCCATCCGGATCAAAACTAACTAGACAGGCGACATATACACATTATCAATATAGATCATCACCGGAAATAAACCGTCCAACCCTGAATCATGAAATCCGCCGTTTACTTCCGCTGGCCATAAGACCGAGTGGCATAGTCACCCTTGTAAACAATCAGGTCCTCGGGCCTGTAGTCGTGGCGCCCAGACAAGTAGCTGTCGAGAATATTCTTGACACCAGCCGCATATCGCTTCTGCGCGTCGATCGACGTGCCCGACATGTGAGGCACCATGGCGTTTCCGCCGCCGAAGGGGTGCTGAGCGTAGCGCAGAGGGTGGTCCTTGGGTGCGGGCTGAGGGAACCACACGTCACCACCGTAGCCGCGGAGGTGGCCCCTGTTCAGGGCGTCGGCAACGTCCTCCTTGACGACGATGGCGCCACGGGCGGTGTTCACGAGCCAAGAGCCGGGCTTCATCTTGGCGATGAGGTCCTTGTTGAATAGGCCACGGGTGGACTCGTGAAGCGGGCAGTTGATGGTGACAACGTCACACTGCGAGACCATCTCCGCAAGGTCATCGACCCTCCTAGCGCCGATCTCCTTCTCCGCCTCGGGGGCGAGAGGCTGGTAGTCATAGTATAGAAGCTCCTTGCAGTCGAAAGGCTTCAGCCTGCGGAGAACCCTCTCGCCGATGCGGCCAACACCAACGGTGCCGACGACCTTGTCCTCAAGGTCAAACTCATTCTTGGCCACAGCAGCGACGTCCCAGTCGCCGCGGGCGACTTGCTCATGGGCGGGTACGAAGTTGCGAACCAAGGTGAGGATGGTCATGACTACGTGCTCGGCCACAGAGACGACGTTGGAGCCCGTCACCTCGGCAACGGTGACACCACCGTTGGTCTTGTTGGCGGCGTTGAGGTCGACATGGTCAGAGCCAATACCGGCCGTGACTGCAAGCTTGAGGTTCTTGGCCTTGGCGAGACGCTCGGCGTTCAGATAACCAGGGTGGAAGCTATCCGGGTCCGAGTCGTTAGTCGGACCGGTCTGGATCTGAAGCCGAAGGCGCGGCTACGGGTGGTACGTCCCGTCTTACAGGGGATGGATGGGGAACTTACGGAGTGGTGATAATAATCTCGGCATCGACAAGCTCCCTGTCAAAGGTGGAGTTCTCACCCTCCTTGTCGGAGGTGGTCACGAGAGTGTGGCCCGCATCCTCGAGCCAATTGCGGATACCAAGCTCGTTCTCCGTCGTTCCCAGGAGCTCGGGGACCTGGAGTGGAGAATGCGGGGTTAGCCTTGCGTTCCCCGCAGGTGGGTCTCAATGTCGGTAAGGTGACGATCCCGAACGCCGAGAGGCGCCCGACAATGACGTCCAAAAGATGACGATCGTGTGAAAGTGTGTGCTGAAGGGAGGGTCGAGGTTTGGTTGCATGGCGGGGTAGGCACCCTCCAGGATCGCTTACCCCGCCTTGGGCCGCGTGGTCACCCTGCATCCCAGGACTTCGTCATCCCGGATGTGACAGGTCTGATGGGAAAAGGGGTCTCGGGCTATTGTATGGCAAGAGCGGGCAAGGGGAGGGAAGGCCTATGTTGAGCAGTAAATGAGCGTAAAACTTACATCCTTGGCGTGGCTGCCGCCATCGTACAGGACGAGAAGAACCTTGACCTTTTCGCGACGAGGAGTCAGCACGTTGATATCCATAGCGAATAGGAGAGCAGGCACACTGCTAGTCTACATCAAGGTGAGAAAAGCGTACCATAGTGAAGACAGAACGTGCGTTGCTCCTATTTGTATGTGTCCCAGGGGGTAGGAAGTCGTGGCTAGCAGAAAGTTCAAGCTATAACAGCTTTATGATTGTCAAAGTTCGTAAAGATGTGGTTGGAAAGTTGTAGGTGTAGAGATCATGAACAGGAACGGGCTTGTCAGGAACGGGAATGCCTCAATTATATACCCACTTCCTTGTTGTCCAGGCGCTCTTACACGACCCGCGAGCAACATAATAATGCTGCGTCAAACCCCACTCGAACGGTCCAACGGAATCCTCCTAAACACCGAGCGTCGCCCGTTCCTCAAACCTCCCTATCATGCACAAACCCGTCACAGAACCCCTCACCGGCGGTCCTATCCACATCCTTCGCAGCTCGGTACTTGCGGGCTTCAAGCTCCCACCTTAGTGCCACATCCGGTAAAGCTTGCCGGACTGGGCGGACCACGACGTAATTTTAGGGGGAGGGGCGCTGCTCGGCAGATTGGCCCAGCGCCCTGACTAAGCGAAGCGACACCCACCACGCCGACCCCGCTCATCCGTTCGGTGATACAACATACGCGCCAATATTGTTCAGGAAGACCCCCGATCCGATCGACGAGATGTGCTACCAAGGTTGAGGGGTCAAGAGGTCATAAGGCTTATCCCGGTTATGCACCATTCGTCAATCGACATACAGATGTGCCCGGGCCTGCAACCCTTACGCTCCGAGCCATGCTTCCCCGTACGCGCCCGGGCTCTCGCTCCACGAGCCGGGCGCGTCTACCGCCAACATCGGAGTGGAAACCGAACCCACCGATGATTTGAAACCGGAGCCAAGGAAACGTCGCCCCCGCTTCCCGCGCCACCTGCCCCGTTCGGGTTCTAGACACGCATTAGCCCTGTGGATTCAACCAGTGCTCAACGCCGAGGGAGATCCGAGTGAGCCCCGAGCAGACGTCAGGGTCCATAAGAGGTCCGCACTCTATATGCCGCCGAGGTACTCATGGGGTTGAGGAATTGAGGGATGGTGATAAAGGAAAAATAGGAACTACTGAGATTCCTGTCGATAACGGCGTATTTCGGGTTTCGATGAAATATCTCTCGTCTCGTCGTGTCTTAGTTCAAGCTCTGCTGGGATCTTCGGATCTCCTCGTGAGAATATTGCTCTCGGGATGCGCCGCCTTACGTACCAGAACCCCGGAACCAGGCGTTCCCGGTACCAGGTTCACTATGTCATTCAAGAAGCTCACGTAGGACTCCGTAGTGGCGTTTCCGGTCTGGCCAGGCAACGTCTCGGTTGTCTTCTTTCCAAAATCTACTACATGCCGCCACCAATCTCTGATGCGTACTTCAGATACAGATACTATGGCATGAATGTTTCAAACGAAATTCTGGGATAAGCGTGGCCGGATGATAAGACTTTACGACTTGCCTCCTCTTAGGGTTCCAGGTGTGGATATAGCGTCCCAGTAATAGAACCCGGAATAGCGCGGCGACCTACCGATGACTGAGGGCTGTGATAACTGTTCCTTGGAGAAATACTGACGCAAGGGGTGGTGGCCTCGGCGTTTGGGCTGTAACCGTGGTCTCAAATTCGGTATGGTCGAGATGCGTGACGCATATCTCACCAAGGTGGTGGTTAGATGCGGCGAGATCACTGCCCAACTGACGGAACCGCGTTTCAGAGTACTCGCGAAGGAGCAACTTGAGGATGCTGTAGTCCACAAAGTGGATCATCGTCCTCTCCTCATCGACCTCGACCAGGTTGCCGCACCTAGATGTGATTCGCTGGATGCCGTTGATGTGCCGTTCTGAGCAGGAGCACGGATGGCCCATCTCGAGGCTGATAACCTACCATAGCTTATTAAGGAACAGGGGTCGTCGGCTAGCGCATGCCCAAAGGAAGGGCCTCCCAAGATGCCTTCTTGGCCCTCAGCAAACATTTTCTCTAGATCCTGGCTTGATGTTCCAGTAATTTCATTGAGAAGATTACCAATCGCCTTACGGATGTCCTCATCGCAGTGTTGTAAAGAGAGCTCATGAAGATAGAACGTAACCTGCAAATGCGTGTCAGGTATATAAAACACAACTGCGAGAAGATAAAGCGGACCCCTGTGCAGCTTGACTCACATGCCCTCGGCGCCCCTGTATAGGGCATCATATTATCGCGTCAGCGAGAGTGTGGCCACCGACAACGGAATATTCGTTCTCTAAACTCTCTTGGATAGCCATTGTGACAAACTACGGGATATTGGCTTGTGCTGCCGAGTAGGCCATAGACGCTGGAGTGAAAGTGGGGGAACCCTGCGGCTATGTCAACCTTAAATTCATGGTCCATTGTTGAGATGTAGATGTGAGGCGGACACTGATGGGACCACATCCGATGGAATATGTAGTACGAGAAAGTGTATTCTAGTCCAATCCTGTTACGCCACGCCGTCTTTACTCAACCGAGTGATTTAAACATCTGTAAATACCCATAGGCGAACGACACATAGATATATTATTGTCCGCAAAATAACATTCTAGACCCTAAAATAAAACAGAAACCATATCTAAGTACAGGGAAATAGACACTAGGAACTCATGATGCTACTCATACTACAAGGATATTCCGTCTGCCGGGTGTCTGTTGCATCTCGTTGATCATCATACCACCCGTGATAAACTTTCTAGTGCTCGAGCCATCTGTACACCAACGTGCACTTTTATATCGTAAGGGTATCTGAGGTCAGACCACGGTCGTAATGTCTTTCCAAATTGCCAAAATTTCCCAGTATTTCCGTACCAGTCATTTATGTTCATTCTTTAAACAAGCCTTCCAGAAAATTGTTGCGAAGATGGATCCTCCCAAGCAGCGTGCTGGGAACTCTAGTCAGACCCTGTGCCCGGAACGTTCTTTGACCAAGGAAACCGAGTCAAACATTGACAAGAAGATGCGCTTGAACAAGCCGGTGAAGTGGAGCTGGAGCAAGGAGACTCACGTCAACCGGGCAGAAGACAGACGCAATGCCAAAGCACATAACTTTACGGGATTTACAGTGCACCATGGATCCCTGCGGCACAAACGTTCAACAACTAATTACTATACCCCTATCAGTCGACTACCAGGAGAAGACCCCGCTTCGAGTAGTTCACTGTATGGGCGATGGCATTGTCACTCTATACTGCCTTCGGCGAGTCCTAAGCGCCTCTGGCGTATCGCTTTCGACTCATGTATTTAGAAACACGTAACACCGCTGTCTCCATACAACCAGCAACCCCGCGGCGAACTGGCCTTGCATTTTACCGACTACCAAAAATACCTACGTTAAACGCAAGTTACAACATGACTTCACGTTTGAAGCTTGCAAAAGATAGGCTCAGTACTGCCGTTTCTAGTGACGGCTGGATCTCAGGCAGGTATCCCACTGGGAGATCCGGGGTGTACTCCTCTCTGACACACTGGAAGAGGTGCAAGTTCCAGCTCCTGGCTTATCGGGCCAATTGTATGGAGGCTTTCTGCGAGCGTTGCCCACCAGTCTCTCTTTACGAGTAACAAGCAATGCCTATGCCACGAGGGAGGAGTCCAGCTTTGTGAGCTTGTTCGCATTCGGTTGCTCCCCGTGCACGTCTCCGAGAGGTTACGGCTGATAAGAATTGAGTTGTCCTCAACTTGTATTGGCACCTCCACAACAGCACCAACGCTATTCCTCAGATACCGGAAGGAACTGAACGCATATTCGACATCCTGGTGTGGCGGATCCCAAAAGTTTTCTCGGGATTACGGATATGGACGTGGCGAACAAAGAGGGAGCATGGGCAGGCATGGGCCAATTGAAGGGTCTAAGCCACCATGTCTGATCATGAGCTACGATCGCGACGTCCTCGTCTATCGGAAGACGGACGGTGATCACCCCGAGCCCGACCACGAGTGGTTACACACCATGGGCCCGGAGACAGACGGGCAACCCGCCCCACCCCCCGACTAGGCATGTCATACCCTTGTGCCAAGACAGGGTTGTATGAACTGCTATACGGGGCCAAGTGGAACTCGCTGTAACGACCATTGGGTCCCCTGCCCGCGTTCACCTACGCACTGGGAACGAAGAAGGACTGGCCACCTAGGGTTTATGTGAGGTGGTCTATTTAGGTGGAAACAACATGGTTAGTCCTAGGAGGGAAGAGATAGAGATTTATACTTGGTTTACCTGTGGAGGTGATTCCATGAATAATACACATCCGTGGCCCGCCGACATAGCTCTCCAAGCGCCAGTCCTAGACATTTTATTTGTTGCAGGTTCCGTGCTATCTTATACATAGACTATTTCTAATCTTAATTTAGAGGTGTATAGGACAGAGAGATGTCCTCTGGGCGCGTTTAGCAGGATAAAGACTTCTGAACTGATGCTCCTGGAAACGCTCTCAATGGCTCTCACGAAAACGTCCAGCAGAAACCCATTACCGGTATAGCCTGCCCGTGACGGCCCTTCTGCTCTCCGCTAACCTCTAATGGCACGCCTTCCCATACTTTCTCAGTCGCACGTAATTGTACGGCAGGGGCGCCAGATAGCCCGCGCCCATCGAGAGCGCCGCCGCCGCCCAGAAGCTCGGCGAGCTCACGTCCACCAGGCCGCCAGTTAGGTGGTAGTCAATTAGGTTTTGCACGGTCTCCATCGTCAGCATTGAGATGAAGCTCATGCCCGCTGCGGTCCGGGCGGCTACACCCCAGGAGAGCTTGTCGCGAGAGAAACGGAGAAGGGTGGTTTCAAAGAGCATAGATGTCGATAAACCGCTCGCCACTTGGATAGGATTAGCAATGCCGTTTTCGGAGGGTTTGCTCAGGGTTCAAGAGTAGACACACTGGACACCGTCATGATTGTGGTCATTCCGAGATCAGCATAGAAGGCCTGAAGCAGCCATAGGGCGGTAAAGTCGCCCATTGTGCAGCCGATGAGGCAGCGGAGGGTGTTTATGGATGCGCGTTTCCACGCGGACTTCATGCTCCAGAAGCCTAGCGACGTCATTGGCAGAGCGGAACTCTGCTGGGCCAGTTCTTCCTTCTTGATGCAGCACTTGTCTCTGAGTTGGTTTGACGTGCCGAACAGCCTGTGCGAAGAGATACCGGCACCGGCGCCGCGAGAGAGCAGCGCCAAGCGCGTCGAGGCGCGGTAGCCTGTCGCGAGGCCGGGCGAGAGATGGAAAATCGCACGATGCGTCATCTTTCGTATACGTCGCGAAGACTTCCTACATAGTTGGGAACTTTCGATTCGAGTTTGGAAAACGATTTCCTTTTTTTCTTTTTTTTTTTAACAGCCTTTTGCGGGAAGTTTTGAGACTGGAAGCACAAATGGCTCAGAAAAGTCTCCGGTGGCGAGGACGAAGGCGCTTTGTGGGGCTGATGGCTTAAGTCCGATCGGCGCAATACGGTAAGGTCGCAACTTGATGGACTTGACGGGACCGCGAAGTTCTCGCTTCGGACGGTTCGGAAGTCTTGATATCGTATGTAATGGCCGGCGGGAGTTCCAAGGTCGAGTACAGAGTCTTGCTCATAACTCCACGTATCCACCCTATTTCCTGATTAAATAGATGATGTACGAAGATTTCTCAGGCTCTAACCCCTGCTGACCGTATGCCTTTGGTGCTCCCGAACTGGCAACCCCCATGGGCGAGCGTATCCAAGTCTCAAGGAGACAGTCACTGTTCCGGACGTGAGCTTGTTTCCCTTGGCCCCCGTTTCAGGAGCCCCTAGAAACGGTGATGCGAGAGTTAGATGCTCCGTCATTGCGAAGAATATATCCCTCACCACGGGCGGTGTATTTCCTTCTCTGCTTCGCTCTGGAGAGTGGTATACAGCCGTTGGTCAGAAACCTTCTTCACGCACCCGTAGTTGGAAGTAGTGGGTCGTGCTGCCGGGATAACGCTAGCTGCTGTATTTCATCCAAGCCGTCATGCCCACACAGCAGGGCATGTGGGTATCGTGCCGCTCAGCACGGCGGATCCTCGTTTGAGGTCGAGTCCGGACCCACTATGCTAAGGACAGATGTCATTGAGCCACCAGTCACGATAATGCGGGTGGTTTTCGATGGAGAAAAGGCGCCGAAGAAGAAAAATCCACAGCGGCTCGAAAGAGATTTGGGCTTGCACTATATTGCCCCAACTAGGTCCCTCGGATCGGACGGCACCATTTCGCAGTGTGGGCGCAGCCCTAAGTTCGGCTTTCGCATGCCGAGCATAATAGCCGCACTCTAAAGGAAGCCATTGAGCAGGCCGCATCTGAGCCGCATCTGAGCCGCAAGACTTTTTGCACTATGGACGAGAACTTCTGGCTTATATAGAGTGGGCGTTCCCTTCAGTGTTCTGTTCAGTTCTGCAAGTGGTCCAAAACACCAGGACTGGCCAAAAGATGGAACGAAATTCGTGTCTTGCAGTTCGTTACCAATCATATGGATAAGTTGTGGGTTGCTGGGAACAGCTCGTGGCTGTGCCCAGTTCATTTCCAATCAAGCAAGTAAGTGACATTTATAACGAGCTTGGCATCGAGGTATCTCGGACTGTGGTGGTTCTAATTCGTGTGCAACCAGAGCCAAGAGTCATTCGGATTAGGGATTATACAAGCGACCGCGATCGTCAGCCGTCCTTAGGAGCCACCAGTCGTTGTGACTCTCTAGCTTCACCGAACAGATACCGATAATCGGAGGCTTTCCGGCCGTTGGCGGCACTCGACGTCGATCCTTACTACTACATCATCATCGTACGCATTGAGCTACTTGCAAGGCAATCTGACTGCCATTTCCGGAGGGTGGCTTCTTCTTCGAGCCCAAATGCCGGGACCCTGGCCAATGGGCGTTCCAACTTGAACCCTTCCTCCCGCAGGGCGCACCGAATGGGACCAAGCGGTAGACCTGCCGATACAGGGGTAAACGACGACCACTCAGACCCAGGATCAAGACCAGGCCGAGCCTGGACGGAGGACATTCGCCAAAAGCGGTCGCCAGCTGTCGGCATACTCTGCGGTGCGCCCTTGATCCTAGGACGAGAGAAAGTACGAGAGAGAAGTCAGACGCGCCCTCTCAAGGTCACAATGCTAGGTGAATCCATGGATCCACAATCTCTGGGAACGGGGGGCAATTTTGGCTAAAACGACGAGACGGGTATTTGGACCGCCCCTCCCTCCCAGTTTCTCGCCTGCGCCGTCACTCATGAATGAGACAGGACACAGAAAGAAATGAGGACATTGATGATATTATCAATATCGAAAGACAGGTTCTTCAACTCGCTCTCAGAAGAAAAAAAAAAGACCTGCTCACCCTCACCTACGGAGCTCGCGACGAAGGCGAATTCATTGGGCGATAAAGAGAAGGCATGAAGTCGGTAAATGACACTTCATCTGTACCATAAAGCGGGCTCGCCCAGCCGCGAAATCAGGTGTCCCGGCCCGAAGAAAAATTGCGGCAATATGAAACCGAGAGAAGGAGGAAAACGAACAATGTACAGCACCGCCAAACTGTGGGGAACGACACCCTGGGCCGGGGGAACCACGGAGGGTAGCTTCCGGAATGACGGAAAGCGAACAACGGGGAGAAAAGAAACACCGCCACGCTGAGAATTAATCTATTATACAGTCACAGGCACAAGCCGCGGCTTGGCAGAGCTCCTGGGCAACGGAATGGACGTCGACAGTCGACAGAGAATCCAGTCGGGACTTACCAACTTCTCCACGGCGGGGGATGGCCAAAAGGAGAAGGTCTCATGCCCAGACGAGTGAACCCCGCAAAACTGACAAGACCCCAGATGCGGGGGGCCCCTGTTGCGCGAGGGGCGAGTGCCGTGACGGGGATGCTCGGCTCCTTGCTGGGGGCCTGGGGAGTGCCAATCTCTTACCCGCCTTGGAAGGGCGCCGCCGGCGTCGGCTTCCGAGAGGGACCCACTCCATGGGAGCCCTCTGAAACAGTTCGAAGCGCCTTCTGGGAATTTTCCTCCAGTCTTGTTTCAAGGCTGGAATGGGAGGAACCAGAGAGCGTGTTATGGCACCGGAGAGTCGGCCGACGCCGCGCAGAGGACCCGGGTGTAGTCTGCTTCCTAGACCAAATTGAGGGACTGGTGCAGATGTTTCGGGTCATCTCGAGGACCGGAGGGAGCCCTATTAGGGGGCGAAGGACACGCCACACCATAGCGGGCAATGCGATCTATCCATGTCAATATCTTGGACCTCACGAGTCTGTCGTCCGGGACGAAACCCGCCCTCCCATGAGCTGATCGACCCCCGGCTTCTGCTCGAATGCCGGCCTCCATCGTCCAGAGTCCCGCCCCACTTGCACCCCGGCCTGCCCTACTAAACCCCGCATCGCCGAGAGCGGAATAGTGATCGCCAAAGGAGATCCCTGATAGAGATCTGGGGTGGCATGCTAGCCTGATGGGGCCGCCTTCACGGGGACGACGGCGCGGCGAGATTGAATCGTGGAATCAGTCGGTATTGTTCGCCCAGAACGCCAAGCCTTCTCCCCATATCCCTCAACCAGGTCCCGCGTCTTCCACTCGCCAGCGTGAGTGTTTCCCTTTGCGATAATCCCCCCCATCAATGCAAATATGGAGAAGCTGACCCGAACTTCCACACAGATCCTGAGCCTTGCCACAACGGCCGCTTGCTCTTCCCGCGTGTGATTCCTGTGTCAATGCCAGACGGAGCGCTCCATATCACCCGTCCTTGGCGCGCTCCTTTCATCTAATCTCAGATCTCCCCTCGCCGTCCGCGTCACTTTCCGCCCCCAGTCGGCCCTCCGGGGCACATGGGGAATCTTCAATGGGACGGCCGCCTACACCTCCAGGCTCGGGAACTCCTCGCTTAACCCCATCCGGGCCCCAACCTCGACGCCTGCACGCTCGGAACCATCCTACTTCTACCGGGCCCACGAACGCCGGTGTGCCGAGACTTTTTAATATGTCAGGTACTCGAGATCTGGCTCCACTATCCCCCTCGCAGCTTGATCCGGACTGGGCAATGGCCCCCCCCCGGCCACGGACGGACATGGTGGATGGTTTACGGATACGACGATGACGTTCCCGAAGCTACTGGCCAGACAGGTTCACGCCCACCATCCATTGGCTCATCTACATGCGGTCAGAGAAGGGCCTTCTTGAAATGACGGAATATGGGCCCTCCTTCTCCGCTGGCCCCCCCACCACCCCCCCCAATCCCCGTCTTTTCTCCAACTCTACCCCCCTGTTTCCCCCATCAATCCCACCTTGCACCTCAATCGTGGAAATACCGTTCCGCCCTCGGCTCACGGGCTGATCGATCCGTTGCTTTTCACCACGGTGCCTTATCCTCACCAGAAAGCATCACGCGGATGTCCGCTCGTTCGGTTCCACACTCCTCATTGGTGCTGTCCCTGGCCCGGGGGGCCGTAATGACAGTTAATTAACGTCGTGTTCCTAGCGCCGTGCTCCATTCTCCACACATGCCTTCCTTTCAGGTCACCTCTCGCTTGTCAATTTCGAGAGGGTAGTGGCCGCTATGCTTGGCTCTCAATATGGCATTCCAGATTGAAGGAGATCCGGCGGAAGACGGCCAGCCTCCTCCGGCCTCTTTGCCACCATTATAAGAGGGGGGTTCCTCGCCCGGGTTTACTGATCTGCTCTCTCTTCCACTCTCCATCACTCACGATCCTTCTCTCCTTCGTAAGAGCACTTCTCAGAGTCCTCGGTCCAGTCCCTAGTTCACTTCAGTCCGTCTATACACACAACCATCACAATGAAGCGCGTCTTCGCCTCCAGCCTCGCCCTTCTGGCGACCGCCACGGCCCAGCAGGTCGGTAGCGAGCAGGCTGAGAGCCATCCCGCCCTCACCTGGTCTGACTGCTCCAGCGGCACCTGCTCCGAGGTGGCGGCCGAGGTCGTCATTGATGCCAACTGGCGCTGGGTCCACGAGCTCGACGGCTACGAGAACTGCTACGACGGCAACGACTGGACGGACAAGTGCTCCTCCGCTGACGACTGCGCCGAGAACTGCGCCGTCGAGGGTGCTGACTACGGGACGACCTATGGTATCTCTACTTCGGGCGACGCGCTGACGCTCAAGTTCGTCACTGAGCACGAGTATGGTACCAACGTCGGGTCCCGTGTCTACCTCATGAACGGGTCCGACAAGTACCAGATGTTCAACCTGCTCGGCAACGAGTTCGCCTTTGACGTTGACTTGAGCACTGTTGAGTGCGGTATTAACTCTGCCCTCTACTTTGTGCCCATGAAGGAGGACGGTGGTCTGGGTGACGAACCCAACAACGCCGCTGGTGCCGAGTACGGTCTTGGTTACTGTGACGCGCAGTGCGCCCGTGACCTCAAGTTCATCAACGGCAAGGTAAGGCAATCCTTCTGGCCCTCTCCCTCGTTTTCCGGCCAAAAAAAAAAAAGAAGAAAAAAAGGAACACTAACCCCCACTACAGGGTAACATTGAGGGCTGGGAGCCTTCTGAGACTGATGACGCTGCTGGTGTCGGTGGAATGGGTGCCTGCTGTGCCGAAATCGACGTCTGGGAGTCCAACTCGCACTCCTTCGCTCTCACCCCCCACGCCTGCGACAACGGCAACGACTACCACGTCTGTGTCGACTCCGAGTGTGGTGGCACCTACTCCGAGGACCGCTTCGCCGGCCACTGCGACGCCAACGGCTGCGACTACAACCCCTACCGCCTCGGCAACACCGACTTCTACGGCCAGGGCAAGACCGTTGACACCTCCAAGCCTTTCACGTATGTTCCTAACCCTCCTGCTCTCCCCTTCCTTGTCGTGTGAAAGGTGCAGAAACTAATGAACACAGCGTTATTACTCGTTTCGAGACCGACAGCATGTACCAGGTCTTCATCCAGGATGGCACCACCATCGAGGTGCCCGCCCCCAACGTCGAGGGCATCCCCTCCGACACCAACACCATCAACCCCGAGTTCTGCGAGGCGGCGCCAATTGCCTTCGGCGACTTCGACCGCTTCGGTGAGGTTGGCGGCTTCCCCGTGCTCAACGACGCGCTCAGCCTGCCCATGGTCCTGGTCATGTCCATCTGGAGCGACGTGAGTTTCCCCTCCTTTTTGTCCAGGCCAACCTTCCTTCTACCCATCTTCCCAGCTGGAAGAGAAAGGCATAATCTGACTGTGACTAGCACTACGCCAACATGCTCTGGCTCGACTCCATCTACCCCCCGGAGAAGGAGGGCCAGCCCGGTGGCGCCCGTGGCGACTGCCCCCAGGACAGCGGTGTTCCCGCCGAGGTCATCGCCGAGCACCCCGACGCGCAGGTCGTCTGGTCCAACATCCGCTTCGGCCCCATCGGCTCTACCCACGAGGTCTAAGCCTTCGGGCCGTGGTTGGAGTCTCCTTTCTCTGGGCTTGGGCCTGTGGAACAAAAGATGTGCGGAGGGGACAAGGGTGTTTCCTGTATATACTTTTTTCTTTTGCCGGCTTGAAAGCTTGTCTCATGTCCATAGGATAAGAATTTCACGTTTATACTTCCAGACAATGTTTGCGGCCGCGTGAAGCTTTGCAGTCGTCCAGTTCCGATATGAGCTGGGCGACAAAAGGGGCTGGGTGGGGCCGATCGGCGCTAATGTTCAGCCTGAAAACCCTAAAACTTGTATTATTTATCCACTGCCCTCAAATGTCGTCCGGAGTGGTTCTTGGCTGGTTGACGCCGTCTGGCTAGATCTCGTTGTGGTTAAACGTACGTGGGTGGTGGGTGGGGCGTTGACCTGGCTCATGGCCGTCTACCGATGGATCACTGTGGGCTGCATCGGGCTCGCGGGATGTTGTTGGTGGCAAGCGGCCAGAATCCGTTGCTTGTCGGGGGGATCCTCGAGGATCTAGCGGGACCGAACGGAGCAACGCGCGATCGCGGTTCCTCCATCCCCCCTTTAATAATCCTGCCGTCCCGATCATGTCGGTAGGCCCATCGTAAAGAGACAAAAGGTTACGTCCGACACTTCTGGAGAAATTCGACTTCCCGGTCTCGCAGAAACTCCGTCAATCCGCGCATCTGCCCGCGCGCCCCACGCCGATGATCGACGCCCCTGGGCGTCTCATGCTGGTCAAGGCGAAACACAACAGGGCACTTGACATGTGTTTACCTGGTTCAATGCTACTAATTCCGCCTTCGGAGAAAACGGGATCGATAATGCATGGAGTGGTCGGGAGGGTCGTGCCAGAAAGGGCTGGCGAATCCGGGTCTTCCCCTGTGAGACGCTTGAGTTGAGACGGCTTGTGACCCCTCAGGCAGATGAAGATGGTCAAGGTGGGGGTGTCCATCCGTGATCCTTGCCGTTCAATCTCTTCTTTGGTTTCCTTGGTTGTATCTTGGATTTTACCGTCTTCTTTTGAGGGGACTTGTAGTATTTTGCATATTTTGCAGCTCCCTTCATCTAACCCTCGGGTCACGGCCCGTTCCCACTTGGCGTCTTGCCAAGTGAAGCGTCGTGAGCTACTCTCTAGTCTCAGGTCGAAGATCATAAGTACCTTCTAGGGATCCCGAGATCCCTCCCCCACTGGAGAAAACACATAAATGGCACGCCGCCCTCTCTCCCTTTCGATCTAACTATCACAAGCCAGACCCCGACATCTCAGCACATCAACACAGTCCTTCGACAGTCACCGCTACTATGCGCCAATTCGCTCTTTCCCTTCTCGCCGCTACCGCCCTAGCGATGCAGACGAAGCGTCAGGCCGAGGCGAGTCTCCATGAGCTCTTCACTGCCCGAGGCAAGGAATATTTCGGCAACATCGCCGACCAGCGGCTCCTCTCCGACGAGACGAACGCCGCTATACTCAAAGCCAACTTCGGCCAGCTGACCCACGAGAACAGTCTCAAATGGGAGGCCGTGGAGCCGGAGGAGGGGTCCTTCAACTTTGATGAGCCGGATGTCCTAGTTGACTTTGCGACCGAAAATGGGCTTGCGATTAGGGGTCACACGCTGGTGTGGCACTCACAGCTGCCTGCGTGGGTTGAGGCGATCACGGACGCGGAAACACTGACGGCGGCGATTGAGAATCATATAACCGAGGTTGTGGGGCGCTACAAGGGGCAAATGATTGCATGGGTGCGTCCTCCACATTCTGGACCGACGGTTTCCACTGGAGTTGGGTAAACTTGTGGGCACGAGCTAACCGAGAACAGGATGTTGTGAACGAGATCTTCGAGGAGGACGGCTCGTTCCGCGACTCCGTCTTCTTCAACCTGCTCGGCGAGGACTTTGTGCCGCTGGCGTTTGAGACGGCCCGGAGCGTGGACCCTGATGCGAAGCTGTTCATCAACGACTTCAATCTCGACAGCGCGGATTCGGCCAAGACGCAGGCTATGGTGACGAACGTGGAGAAGTGGCTTGCCGATGGAGTTCCGATTGATGGGATTGGTAAGTTGTTTCCTCTTTAACTGCCGTGAAAAGAAAAGGAGGGGGGGGGGTAGGTAAAACGGGTTTAGGAGAGGGAGCGGGGGAAATATAAGAAGAGGGCTAACATGACAACAGGCTCCCAGACGCATCTCGTTCAGGGCCTCTCTTCTGGCGTCCCTGGTGCGCTGCAGGCCCTTGCTGGGACGGGTGTTGAGCAAATCGCAGTCACAGAGCTGGACATTGCCGACGCACCGGCAGAGGAGTACGTCGAGGTCGTTAACGCATGCCTGGACATTGAGTCGTGCGTGGGCGTAACCGTGTGGGGAGTTTCGGACAAGGTATGTGTCTCTCACCCGCTGCTCATTAATCGCTGCAATGTTTAACAGCAGGATTTAGGACTCCTGGAGGCCCGGTGAGAACCCTCTGCTCTTTGACGCCGACTTCCAACAGAAGCCTGCATACGACGCCCTCGTCGAGGCGCTCTGCACCGACAACTGCATTCTGTAATCTCCTTTCTTTATAGCATTTTTTTTGGTGCGCGGGCGGTGCAGGCGGGGCATAGCAGCTTGACCGATGGACCGGAAATATATGTAGAGGGTGGTTTACGGGTTCTTAATGGACGAATCGACAAAAACCGAGGGTGCCTTTGCGGGTGGGATGGCTGCTCAGGCACCAAGGTTCACGACCCTGCCTGTGTTCGGCGTATGCCGCGCCTACTTCACCCATATAAATAGGAAAAAGGGCATCCGACAAGCGCGCGTCTCCATTTGCGGGGATTTCTTTGTGGAACATACGAGGTGGCCTCCTATGACTTCATTCGTCTGGTATTTTGTGGCAGGGCCGGCCACTTATACCGACCCGCTGCGGAGAGCCGTAGGGCAGGGCGCACGGCCAACTTCTTTCTCTCCAGGCTGCCGAAAACAGGCACGAATTTCTTTTAGTCGTTTCAATTCCCTTTGATTAGTGATTCCTCCTATTCGCTGGCCATTCATTGGCACGAGCTATAATCGCCTGGTGGGTACAGCGCCTGCGCCTCACTTTGTCCTTGTTGTTGCCTCCAAGTCACTTAACACCCGGTTGTGTTGGGAGACCACGCATCGAAATGGATCTTCTATCACGGGTCCAGAAGAATTCGAAGAAATATGGTTTCACGGGGCCAGTCAGGCGGCTCGCTTACTCCGAACTTGAAGAAAAGTTGCGCCCTCGCGCTCTAAACACCGTGGCTCGGTCGGCCACCGGATCGCACGAGGGCTGGGCCAGGTAGAAGGGCGACGCTGTCGTCGCCGCCATGGGCTGCATCGTGGGTCGCCGATCAGGTCCACTCACCAGGGCTGAGCGCCAAATTCTAGCCTGCTGCACCACCCACTGAGGGCTCACGAGCCCCAACTCACAGGCCGTTTCAACCCATAGGCGTGTCCATTTGTGAAGCCGACTCCCACATGTCATTGTTCCATCTCATTATAACGAATGACTGAGGCCAGTCGAGTCAGCCCGCCACCGACTCAAAGGGTGGCTTTGTACGGGCTTTCTTGTAAGTGGACGTTTGATTCCACTCACAAAGAAACCACTTACACAACGGGCGAGATTGGTATTTATACACCACAGTCCCTCCCCTTCCATCTCTTCAACTAGACCAGCAAAATACCCATTCGACCCAAAACGCAAACAAATCAGAAAAATACGCACAGCAAACAAATCCTGGCCATAGACGACACCCAGCCATGACGACCGACGAGTATCCCGACTGCCTCCCTGCTTACACCCCTGTCGCCACAGCTTCCAGAGATCCCAACCGCATCCTCCCAGACTACACCAACTTCGCAGATTGGACGTATGTTTTCACATACGGGGAGCTCGGCGCGCCCCTCACCTGCCACCCAGACTACGAACCTGAGCCCAAGAAACGCCGGAATGGCGTCTGCATCCCTCTGTCTGAGCGCGAAGAGGAACTCCTCAAGAGAAAGCGCCGTACCTTTACTGTCCTTTGGTGCGCCATACGAGAGAACGATACCGAGCGCATTCGCCAGATGATAGAGACGGACGGTATTATATCTCCCTGCGCTCTCAACTACCGGGGTGCCTCGCCCCTCACGACTGCCGTATCGTACGGTGAATTAACGGTGGTGCGTCTGCTCGTATCCCTAGGCGCAGATGTCAACAAGTTTGCGGTGGGTAACTGGGACGGTCGTCAACGCACCCCGCTGCAGGTGGCAGCCGCAAGGGGTAATCTCACCATCGTGCGCTTCCTGATGGAGGAGTGCAAAGCCGACGGCGCACTATTTGCGCCAGACGGACAGCTTGCACTCCGACTCGCAGCGGAAGCAGGGTACAGGGAGATCGTGGCGTACCTTCCCCTACAACGTGGCGGTGGATGGCGGCGATGGAAAGCGCAGCACTCGAAAGCGATGGAGAGCGCACGCAAGGCCGGTAAGAAGATCGCCAGATACCTATTCATCCTCTTCTGCGAGGTGCCGTACTACGTCCTGCTCTACGGGCCGTACAAGACTGGGAAATTAGTATGGAGGCACAAAAGGGGCATCGCGGAGACGATGGCGGCGGCCGTGATTAGGACGCCCTTCTTCGCATATAGGGCTGTGAAGAAACTTCCGCGAATGGTTGCGCGCCTGGTAGGCTGGCTCTGGAAAATTATGAAGACGGCGCCGGAGAAGATCATGCTCGTGGCAGAGATTCTTGGCGGCTGGCTTGGGAGGACGGTCTGCGAGCTCGGATACGCAGTAGCAGAGGTCTTCGGGAGGCTCTTCTCCGTCCTTCACACTATTGTGATCGCCATGTTTCGCCTGATGAAGGACCTCACTCTCCGGGACGTCTGGAACGGCTTCTGCATGCTGGTTCGAGCCGTCTTCGTGAACCTACCTAAAACGGTGGTAAGGCGACTCGCGGAGCTGGCGGCAGCGTCGTACGAGTCGTTCAAGGTTATGCTGGGGGTGTTTGGAAAGCTGGCGTGGTGGATTATCCGCATTCTGGGTGGTATTATTGTGTATGTCCCCATACAGATTCTGCGTGTCGCGAAGGCGTTTGCGGAGTCTATTGCGAAGGGCTTTAAGGAGATGATGATCTGGTATGACCCAAAGCGGTTGTAGGAAAGGAGTTTGGTAACAGTGCTAGTGGGATTAGGGCTCCATATCCATTTTCATTGTTTAGCTACGTTTGAGATTCTTTTTTTTTTTTTTTTTTTTAATTAATTTAGACCGAATCCAGCCGGTTCACTTAGCCCGTATCGTGTGTGAGCTTTGTCCTTCGATCGTGTGAATCTAGGCCTGCCCCGGGCCACCTGTGAAGCGTCCTCTACGTTCGTAGTCGTCCCTACAAGTTCTATAACATGCACGCAGATATGGGCATGAGGGCGAGGACCGCCATTGGGGGTGCGGTACACTCCAGGTCGACCAACCGCTCGGATGCCTTTAGGGAGCGCCCTTCCGTATCCCGCCCCCCCCGGGGGACCGAGGACGGTGGGCCAAACACTGGAGTGTTTCTCCGGGCTAAAGAGGGACATTCAAGCCGAAACCTTCAATATTCGAAAGAGATGTCCGAGGTCCGAACTCGTAGGCGTCCTCAGCCCGGGGCCGTCCGCGAATCCCCCAATATTGGGCAGCAGCCAAGTCCACGGGCCGAACCCACTCGACGCAGACCCCGAGCCAACCCACCATAGACCTTCCGCCAACGAATCTTACTCTTAGCGGCCGTCCCACCTCCTGACGATCACAGAATGCAAACGTGGTCGCGCCGTACCTTGCATCCTTCGGGCGTAACAGGTCCAATGGCGTGGCGCCGCCCCTTCGCTAATGCAAGGGGTGGGGATGTGAGATGAAAACGGCCACGGGAGAACGAGAACTTGCCACGATACAGTCAGACAGCGCGTGATGCGGAAAAAAAATAGTTTTAGAATAAAAAATTGAGGAGGAAGAGGAGGGTTGCAGGCCGAGGTGGTATTGCGTAAATCGGATCCAGCGTGGTCGTGTTCTTACCTTCCGCCTGTGTTGGATCTGCCGTGGCTGCAAGGTACGGGCGGGTAGGAAACGTTGCGGCGTCGCAGT
The DNA here is from genome assembly GCA_030271035.1 of Microascus cirrosus. Classification (NCBI taxonomy): domain Eukaryota; kingdom Fungi; phylum Ascomycota; class Sordariomycetes; order Microascales; family Microascaceae; genus Microascus; species Microascus cirrosus. Next base: position 67,770 of record JAMBUN010000271.1, on the reverse strand, counting down.
CAGCACAGGAAAAGCAATTGGGCTGCGGCTGAGGGCCTTTAATCGACGGGCTGAGCTTTCGGTTCCCCTGCCGGTAGGTACCGTGGTCCTGCAGCCAGAGTTCCGAACTTGGAAAGGGCTTCAAGGAAAGGTTCCGGGACATAGCGATACTGCTCCAAGCCTCTCGCAAGGAACCTGCATGTTGCTGAACATGGCGGCCAGAGCTTGAGGCCTATGAGAGGAGGGATGGCAGAAAGACCGAGGCCGAAGGCCGGGATCTCCCCGCCGCTGGTCCCCAGGGTCCCGCCGCCGAGCCCGGATTCGGACCATGTGTAAGACGGTCCAGATCGCCCTCAGAGGCACCTCCAACGGCTTTTCCCGGATCTTGCTGTGCTCTCTACATACATATTGCATGAAAACAGGTGATATCCCTTCCCTGGCTTACGCATATCCGTGAGGTCTTCAAGATAAATCTGGGGTGACAATATCGCCCGGCCTCACTACCGTGCATTTCCGCGGAATGGCTTACACGATCAAGCAGGCCGGCTCGAAGTCTGCCCGTGCCGTGAGAGCGAAGTGTAACAATTTCGACATTATCCCACCTTCTAGTGGTCAGATCTCCCCGCAAGAAGAGACAAACAACCCGCTCGTCAGACAGCTCCTCCGCCAACCGGGGCCCATCAGCCCACGTCTCACGTCTGACCCGTCAAAAAACCCCACTCCCGCGTATGACAGATCCTCCGTTCCCAGCCGGGTCGGAAAATGACGACGCAAACGGCACGATCGCAATCATGAATATGCTTTGCTTTCTCGGGCACGTGCATCGTGCCACGAATTATTGGAGGGGAAAGTCGAAAAGTAGTCTAGCCGTTCCAGCCACATGTCTCATGTAGAAGCAATGGACGCCATATAGCCTTGGATAGGGGGCTTTGTTTGGATGTGTGGCTCGTCTCAGGACATGTCAGATCCCGTGGGAAACTCGTCGCGCGCGTTGGTGGCACACCAGGTGGGCTTTCGGAAAGGCTGCGTCCAGGGGATTCGGAATGGAGCGTTGCCTCGTGGGCGGGCGTTGTGGTTGCAAGCGGCTCGTTGGATTCTGGGCTTGTTGGTTGCTAGGCCTGACTGTGGTTGTTGCACGTTTGGCAACGTAACTTGGGCTCCTAGATACAGCATGCATAGATTCTAGATAGGGGGTCCTGAGAGTCTCATGGTTGGTTGTGCATATCGGATCGTGGTACACGCGCGGAATAAGCCTCCGATCAGCGCCATGGCTTACAAGTCTGAACGCGAAACATGAAAGTCATGCTCGGGAAAACCAACCTTCTAAGAATAGCGTCCCGCCTCATGGACGAAAACCTGAGACCCGGCGCGCAGTTCGTGCTCGTTCTCCCCCGCCGCGAGGGCGCGCAAGAGTGGGGAGGCATGGACGGGAGGACGTCATCCCTCGTCAGCGTTACTGACAGTCCGGTACCTGCCGTACCTTGTCACGGCCTGCCTCGTTGCTTACGGACCCTGTGGCCCCCCACATTCCGCGTGGCCAATGCGGAGCGTCGTGCACGCATGTCGTGGCCTGATGCAGTGGTCTTTTCGAGGTTGAGCGGGGGTTGGTTAGTATTCCATGTGACAGGGAGTTTAACTGTGAGCTCGAAGGGAAACCGGCTCGCTGGAGCCGACGGGGGAAAGAAACGCGGGAATATCCAGGGCAAAATCCTTAGCATCTCGGCCTATTACTCCCAGGGTCCGGCGGGAGCGGCTGGAGAAAGACGGTTCGGACACTCAAGGGCATATTAAATACAATTACGGGCCGCCCTCCTGCGAACAGTTCTTCCGGTCAGGCGGTTCGATGTCCCTCACCGGAACCCTCTTCGGCGGCAGATGCTTCCAATCTGATCGAGCAACATCTGGGATCTGGAAGCGGAGGATCCGGGTCGGTATTGTGGAGCCGCCCTGCCCGCTTCTATCGGGATTGTGGGGTCTGGAACTCCAATACGAGAGTTGGTGGGGCCATGGCCATCGGCGGAGCTTATTCAGAGGTACCCGCTAGTGGCGGTGCAGTTGGCCCTTGGCTCGCGAGCAAGGCCAGACGCTCTCGGTCCAGCGTCGAGCACGAGGTCGTCTGAATTTTCTTTTATCTTTTCTTTTTCTTTTTTTTTTTTTGGAGGAGGGGGGGGACGGTGGGGGGAGAAGAGAACTGGGGGTGGAGGGGAGGACACCCCCGCTATGCCCAATTTCAGCAAATGCGAGGCGCTTACTGCGGCGACACGCTGGCGGTGGGTTGTGATGCTGAGATCTGACGAGGGCTTGTCGCTTAGCGTCAAATAGTTGGCACCCGAGCGCTCTCTCAATGCCGAGCCGTCCAGCACCGTCTACCCGGGCGTTCGCCGCCTATTCATGTTGGGGAAGTGCTCCTTTTGCCTTGGCTCGAGAGTCGAGCCTTTGCGTGTCGCCTGCGCCCTGCAGGTGGCTGGGCGGGTTTCGGGCAGATCCACCGCCTTTCCGGCACCTCGTCCAAACCAGCAATGGCTGGACTGCGGGGAACGGTTCGCAGGATATTGTCGAGACACCGCACAATGCAATTTTGATGAGGCTCCCCTTTTGCAAGGAGGTCCCGAAGCACTGTCAGATGCTCGCTGTGAAGAGCTTGTCGGCGGGCTCTCCTCTGAGTGGCTCTGGCGTGGTCGTGCCGCCGGCCACACCAAAACTCAATTGCTGGCGTTTCCCGAGCCACGAGGGGAGCTCGGTGGAGTACCAGTACAGCTTATTAAGCAACCGGATGAACGCACAATTACTCCAGCAGGGTACTTGTCATGGAATGATACATACCTCAGCCTTGAATCAGCCTACTGCGATGTGCCGAAAAGTACCATTACACGCTCCGTCAACCTGGTGTTACCTCCTCTCCAGCCAGGATGGCTTGAATCACAAATCCCTGCAATGTTTTTACTCCGCCTGAGTCCAACCTCGTGGAGCGCGTAACCCTGTCAGAGCCTGCCACGCCGCGACTGGGCGAAAATTCTTCAACCCATACCCGAACAAGCATGGCTTCCCCCACCTCTTGAATGGAATCCAGAAGAATGCTCCCGGCCCGCCCGCGAATGCTTGAACCGGAGGCAAGCCTTGAAAATTAGCGCCCGCGTCGTCGGTCCCGGTTTGTCCCTCCCGTGTGGCTGCCGCAAATACGTCGTAGCCTTTCCCCATGCCTCGATAGAAATTGCCTGCAAGATGGAATAATATTATAGCTATGGGGATATTACTACTTATATATGTGTGCTACGAGACTAACGGATCTGCATGTTCTTCTCTCCGAAACCATTCAACACAACAGCCGCCAATGAAGATTGTGGGGGCTGCAAGCCTTCGTCTTCACCGCACAACGAAGCTTGCGCCGGGTTGTGAGAGTATCCCAACCCACACTCCTCTGGATCTGGTGCTCCGACACCATTGGCGGACGCTCTCCGACTGGGTCGTTGTGCCATGGGTCACTGAAGTCACACCTCGTATAATCCACAAGTACACACGGGTGTTCTCGCGACAGAATACCCGCTGCGTTCTGTATCAAGAGAATACAATGGGGATACAAGCCTGCTCTACAATTCGGTAAATAGTCAGTTCTTCGGATGGCCTTTCCCTGGTTATGCCGGCCGCCCAGCCAACCGACTGAGCCTTCTCCCTCCCGCCAGGACTGGCCGGAAGGCGCCGCCAAGACCGCTTGCTCAGCACGACAGCACCAGGAAGCCGCATCCCGCCGCTGTGGGCAAACTGGGGCTTACCCCGGCACCCAACCCACTCTGGCGCCCACCTTGTTGCCACCCCACTATCTCGTCGGGACGTCAGCGCCTGCCTGCTTCGCCGTTTCGCTGCCTCCCAGCCATTCATCCCGGCGGCCCCTGCCCATGTAAAAACACTTCGCGCCCACCCCCCGTAAACAACTGCGAGCTCACCGCCGTTGGCCCACTGTTCTTCTCCAGTTCCAGACCTCGCTCATCCCCGCGCATCCGCTGGTTATCCGTGTCCTCGACGAACCTGTCACTTTAAGTGCCAGCTCACCCGCCCCTCATCCGACCCGGAGGCCCCCCCGCAAAGACCCTCGCTGGAAAGGTGGACGGCCTCTTTTAGCTTCGGTTGATTGGCAAAAGACGAAAAGCTGCTGCTGCTCCCTGGAGCACGTTCCAACGCAGCCAGCTGTACGACGGCCCAACTACCACCTCGCCGCTGCTCGACCGGTACACGTGGACTGGCTCTTTCGTCCTTTTTTCCCTCAACGGTCGCCTTCCCGCCGGCCATCGCTCGCCGATTGGCAAATCCCCGCGGATCTCACTGAGAGGATTTGGCAATTCTAGCAGAGGGCTGAACAAGCCGAGGAGGGGCACTAATTGAGGAATGGACAGCGGCGGACGGCCCCTTGCGATGTTCTTGTACCTCAGTCTTGACCGGATCGACGCAAACGGCTTTTGAGGGAGTACGGGGCGCACACTCTCATAATACGGCCACTAAGGTCTTGTTCGGCTTGCTTCCGTCCCGCCGAGCTTTCACGCGACCAAGACATTTCCCCGCCATCGCGCCTGGAACTTCTCCCACCAAACTAACACCTCCATTGATTCAGAACGCAATAACGCGAAGAACTCGTGCCTGTGGGGCCACGACGAGGTTCGCGGCGGTTTCCCCCGCCAGTTTCTCGTTCCGCGACTCGTCATTCCCACTTGTGGCGATTCTGAACAATGCCCGTCATGTCTCCCGACTTACGGCCGCTAGTTCTGCCACAACTTGTGGAGGAACGGAAGAGGCTGGAGTCACAACAACAGGCTGACATGGAACCCACACAAATCTACTACACGACGAACTCTTCCTCCTCAGATGTCGGTTCGCCAGTCACGCCTACCTTCTCAGCACGCGGCCACCTTCGGTATTCGAGCTCCGTCTCATCCCTGGAACTCTCCACTTTGGCCGACAGCCCCTCGTCCCCGTCACAAGCTACGCACTCGGTGAAGTCTTGCCAGCGGCAGCTTCCTGATGTCGAGGAGGAACCCGGAGAGCGCGACGATGCGGACATCCTGGACAGCCTCTACGACTGCCTGTGTAAGAAAACCCTCGGTTATCCAATACTGCGACTAGCACAAGCTCCTCTTACTAACTCTATTTCATCCGTAGGTGACGAGCCCTTCTGCGTGCACCGCTCTGCACCCAACATGCTAGACCGACCAGTCGCTAACGACTTTGACGTCGACTACGACCTCGGCTTTGTTAGCGAGACTGACCTCGTGGTAGCCCACGAGAGGAGGAACGTTAGGCTGGGGTCCGCAGAATCTGCGCTCTCCGGTATAACTTCGCGAATCGGCTCTCGGTTCCCTGGGCTTGGACGCTGGGCAGGCTCTAGGAAGAATAGTATCACTGCTCTGTCGCTGTCCGAGGGCAGCGGCGACGCCGCTGGTATCGCCCCTTACGCGCCATCTAGCCGATCTTCCTCCATCTCTTCACCTCTACGGCCAAATTATCCCCATCCATCCGAGGCAACCATATCCGCGTCTCCACGAAACTCGTTCTGGGACTCGACAGAGAGCGTCACCCTGCCGAACGAACCCGGCATGGGCGTGACGAGGCGAGATATGGACCGGGACAGGCGGCTGACCACTACGCCCCTACTACCACCCCTAGTTACCGACTCTGGGACGTCTGTTCCTGGGCCACTATCACCCGGCTTCACCTTTCCAAACACCGCCTCTGAACACCACAACCAAACGGCCCCTCAACCTATCCCAGCCCGATCCTTACGGACAAAAGCGTCCATTACCTCGTTCCGGTTTTCTCCAACCGGCCCTGAACTTCCCATCCCTTTTCCCAATCTGCTCAACGATGATGAGTGGTCCGACCGTCTGGGCCACGCGAACTTCACCATATTACCGACCCCTTACCAGCCTGAGGACGCCACCATGCCCGCCCTGAAGCAGCTGCGCCAGGACTGGGACCTCGCGCGCGTGAACTACACGAAGCACCTCTTCCGCACGGGCGAAAACTACGGTGAGACGAGTAACATCTACGCCCTAACGCAAGAGAAGTGGGCCGAAGTCGAGCGCACCTGGCGGCAAGCACACGACCAGACCATGGAGCGCGTCATCGCCAGCGCCGCGTCACCCCCGCCACAGGTCAAGTCTAGGAGCAGGAGCCGCGGGCGGGGCCGGGACCGCGCTGGGAGCAGCGCCGCTGTGTTGGGGCATCCCACTGAAGAGGTTCTGGGGGGGCCGGAGTGGCGGCGCATCGGCGAGGGCGGCCCCGCGCTGCCAAGAATGATGAGCGACAAGTTCCCTTCGCGCGGGGATGAGGACATTGTGGGTCCGATGGTGAGAGAAGAGATTGCTAGGACGGAGAGCGCCGATGGGAGGGGGGCGAGGCTTTGGAAGAATTTGATGAGGGTTGGAGGGTTGAGGAGGTGAGGTGCGGTTGGAATTAATACGCGAACGAACGCCGCTACCACGGAACTCACCGCGGTATAATTACGACTAAAAAAGGAAGGAACCGAGCCTTTTGATTACGACACCGATAGACCTGCATTTCGAACGCGCTACGTCATGATACCCAACTTGCCTGTCGCTCCTTGAGAACATTACGAGGCCTCTTTAGGCGATATTGTTTTAACTTCATTTGATGGCATGGATCATACGGCATTTTCATCATCTCGGGCGGACCAAATACTCCGTGGCGGTAAACGTGGATTGGCGGGTTGGGGGTGATATGGATATTGGATTAAGTGGTAGATACTGAGAGCAGATTGGGTATGAGGCTCTGGGGATTAACTGTATAACTGAATGAAAGGCCAACGCGTCAGGGTGCGAGGAGGTGCACTCTGCTTGAGTCGAGTCAGGATTACCAAAGGCTGTATTGTATGTATTCGGTCGTGCTGTGGTAGGCAGACAAATGAACAGAAAAGAGTTAAATGCATGAAGTCACTCTCGTTTCTCCCGTTTCTCCTGCAAAGGAGAGCGAATTAGTAATAACAAGAAGACTCACCCATACGGCCTTCACGAGGGAGGTGGCTCCGGGCGTGGGGATTGAAGGGCAAACGAGGGCTTCGTCCCACCGCCGTCTGCAGTATGTATGCTGTGGATCGATTCGAGCGTGCAGCGAACCCGGGCCTCATGGCCCGGAGGTCCGATGCCGACCGGGACTCCAGCCTGGGTTCCCGGTGTTGGACAGAAGCGGGATTTGCATAGAGTAGAGTACGGGGTTAGTTAAACCAGAAATCCTACGGGATACAAATGCTAGAGGACAGATGGTGTCGTTGACGTATTTGCTTGTGTCCATTTCTATGATTGTTGCCTCGGCACGACGTCGGCCGGGGGGGTTGCACAGTACCGCCTATGGTCCTATTGCGGATATCACTCCTACCCAGGGAATGCCGCTAGTGATGAACGAAAGATGTGGCTCTCTGCTTCGGGTATGGCTTCCTGACTGGAAGTTGCATGAGCCGGCAGGAGCTCATTTTGCCCTCTCTCGTATGTTAAGTACCAACGAGGAATATCTCCTGAGTTGCTCTTGGTCAAGAGTTCGATCTGGCTGGCTGGACTTTCCTTCCGCGGTGAAGCACGTTGAGGTCCACCGATTGGTGACAGCTTAGCCGAGGTGGGAGCGCCCTGGCAACATGGACGTTCCAGAAGCTCGGCTTGACGCTCCACGCGCCAGGCCGCAGTGTACCTGCCATGCCTTGGGACGCGGCAAGTGAGCCACGTTAGACCTTGAGAGGGGCGAAAAGGGACCAGGATCCCATCGGCGTCAACCCCCCGATGACTGAATCACCAAGTGAATGTGAGTTTGACGTGGGTCTGGATCCTTCCATCCAAGGCAGCAGGGGAGCGAAAGACACGAACACACGCCAAGATCTCGAACGCCTCAACATACGTATGCGTTGCATGCCAGAATCATGATCCGCGCCTCCCACCTTCCCCTCTCGATCGGGGTATCGGGCGCAAAAAAAAAAAAAAAAAAAAAAAAAAAAGCTAAACATCCACCGAATTTCCTTGGCGATGCACCTTGTGCAGAACAGAGCCAAGTTCGGAGATACGAAAATCCCCACGACAACCCTCGCCCCCTCCCTTCATCGTCATGGAGAATTGGACTGTCATGGCTGGAGGGTCCAGGAAGGATGCTGGTCTTTCTTGCGGTCAACTTTAGGCTCGTGCCCCAACCTTGTTCAGGGGGTCCAGGCCTTCCTGCTTGGGGTAAAGCTCAGGCTGTCCGCCCACAACCTGTCTTGTTGAGCCGCTGAGAGCGGGGGCAGGAAACCCCACGGACCCCGCATGTACCCAGTGCCAACAATGGACGTCGCTCCGGCCGGGGCGTGTTCTTCTTTTTGACGAACGGGAGCGAATGCTGTGCTTCCTTGCTGGGTAGCGTGGGCACGTGCTCGGGGAATGTTTCTGGGTGGGCGTGAGGAAGGAAGGAGGTCGCGCTCTCCACACCATCATCTGTGCTTGCAGTTAGTCCTGACGAGATTCAATGTGGACTGGGGGACTGGGGGATTATGCGGTTTGGATATGGACCTATTAAGTTATGTCTGTCTTCCCGATGGGCCGCCCGCCCAGACCCGGGACGAGGCGAGTCAAAGTGGACGCCCATCTTGTGTGTTTCAACAAACAGAAAATGGTACCGACCCCCAAAATAGGAACCCCCTGCCCCATTCTCTTTCGCAGATCTAGATCTCTCGGGAGCTTGGGCCCCGGCCACAAAGCGGGGTAGCAAACGAGAGGCAATCGTGCTCTCGCACTGGAGGGTGACACGCGGCCGAGACTGCCTGCTATGACGCTCCGCCAAGAGCCGGACATTGAAATCTTGATAAATCGCCCGGCCGATGGTGGCTGTAGATTGAGACATGACGGGCCATCCAAATCGAAGGGATGGTAGCTTGGCGGTTATGTCCCCGCTTGTACAGCCACGCTGGGCGTTGGAGGGATGGCGACGATAACCGCATGTGGCATTGTGCCAGGAGCTACTTCTGAGGGAGACGGGCATGTACTTCCCATCTTCGCGTCTTCCATACGAACCTTTAATTGGAACACAAGCAACGTGGATGGGGGGGCATCCTTCCTCATGGTCGTTGAAGGTGTGCTGGGCGGGCCGTCAGGTACCTGCAACTCGGAGGGATGCGGCGGGCACGCAAGCACCTGCTCAACGCGGCAATGAGGCTTGACCGGCCATGCGTTTCGAACCTTCCACGGATGTCGGGACACACCCTGGTGGGAGGTTGCCGACCGATGCGGGGGCCGGGATCGGGCAAGCCCAAACACTCGTGTTTGTGGGTGGTGGCCCTCCCTCCGTCCCTGCCACTGGCAGGTCGCACAGATGGGTGTCGTCATACACACACATAGAACCGATGCTTCTTGTCTCTTGGCAATGACACTATGAAAGCTTGCGGGGAAGGGCTTGAGGATGATAGGCGCTGCTACATGGAACGTCACCTTTTTGAGGCCCCACGTCCCCGCTGCTCCCTCGCTGGGTGAATCGCTCGGCGTTTTAGCGGCTTCGTCTCTTCCCTGTTGAAAGTCGCCAGACGTTCAGGGGAGGTCGGGATGAAGAACGTCCAACCAGCCCGTTGACTGCATAGACAATGCATCACACAGTCTTATCCAGACGGTGTACCTGCCATTTGTGTCCTTCAGTGGGCGAGACGGGCCCCCACTGGCTCCTCCCCGCTGCGCGCAGCCAATTCTAGCCAATGAAACAGAAGCAGCATTCTTGGCTATGTGGGTCCGGTCACGCGCACAGCAACTCTACTGCCACCCCGGCGCCGGGGCTAGCGGTTCTCTCAGTGAAGGCCGCCGTGGGTTTGCCACGATCCCAGGAAGCTCAGGGGGAGTGAGAGATAGAGGAAAGCACCAGCGCGGATCCGAGGTCTTGGCTCGCCCACCGAAAAGGATAAAACCCGGACCTGTCGTCCGCCGGGCCCCCCTTGCATCTCGGTCTCCGGTGAACCCACACACGCAGAAACGTCTCGACGTTCCGCACTCCTTGAGCCGCTACATCGACCACCATCCACCACATAAAGGATATCACGCACACACTTTTCGCCCATCAAAGCGCATCAACTTTCTTCATCCTCACGAACGACCGCACTCTCCGGACCCCGCCATACTTCGATGGGAAAAACCACTGCTGCTCGGAATGGCCCTTCTCTCGATTCCCCCGAGGCCACAACTGACCTGGACGAGCCCCCGGCAGCCATACGACCGCCAACGGTCGTCTCACCACCTCACTCCCTCAGCCCCGCGGACCTCGCCAGATCCCTTGACTCCGACCCTAGCAATGGACTGTCCGGCGTCGAAGCTGCTGCCCGCCTCGAGCGGGACGGCCCCAACCGCGTCGAGGCGGCAGAGGGCACGTCGGCCTGGCAAATATTCCTAAGACAAATCTCGAATAGCTTGACCCTTGTGCTCGTAATTGTCATGGTGCTCTCGTTCAGTATCCAGGACTACATTGAGGCCAGCGTTGTCGCTGCCGTAATCCTGTTCAACATCGTCGTCGGGTATGCTTGTGTTCCTCACGACCCTCGGGGGTTCTGTCCCTTAACCCCGAAGGGCTCTCCCCCGTAAACCTTGTCTTAACCACGCTTTCTTGTGGCCGTGTGCACGTCCTTTTTGGGTTCTCACTTTTGAGGCTCTGCTCTATATCCCAGTTAGTACTCTGTTACTAACTGCCAGGCCGGGGCTCTAACCCCGTGCCTTTCCAGCTTCCAGCAGGACTACAAAGCAGAGAGCCAGATGCAGCAACTTCTGAGCCTCGCATCACCCACCTGCCATGTCATTCGCGACGGCCAGGTCCAGGAGGTGAAGTCCGAGGTAGTCGTAGTCGGTGACCTCATCCGCGTATCGGTCGGCGACATCGTCGCTGCCGACGCCCGCCTCGTCGATGGCATCAACCTGTCCGCTGAGGAGGCCAACCTCACCGGCGAGTCTGTCCCAATCAGCAAGCACGCAGACCGCGTCCTCGACTCTGAGGACATCCCGCTCGGCGACCGCATCAACATGTTGTACTCCAGCACGGCCATCACGCGCGGACGCGGGACGGCTCTCGTCACGGCCGTGGCCATGGACACCGAAGTCGGCCAGATCGCTGCCATGCTGCGCACCAAGAAGACTGTCAGTGCCGGCACGCCTCTGCGGACCCGGGTGGCCGTGTGGCTGCGAACCAAGATCAGGAGCATCCTCGGCTTCGACGGCACACCGCTGCAGTCCAAGCTGAGCATTTTTGCGCTTTTACTCTTCGCGCTAGCCATCCTGTTGGTTCTCATCGTCTTCGCCACGGCCAAGTTCGACGTGCACGGCCAGATCCTCCTCTACGGTATCTGCGTCGGTGTTGCCGTCATCCCAGAGTCTCTCATCGCGGTCCTAACCCTTACTTTCACCGTCGCCGCCCGGGCCATGTCCCGCGGAAACGTCATTGTGCGGAACAAGGCCGCCCTCCAGGCTGTCGGTGGCGTGACTAATATCTGCTCCGACAAGACAGGAACCCTGACGCAGGGGAGGATGGTCATGCGCAAGGTGTGGACCCCTGACGACACAAACGTGCTTGTTCAGGACACCACCGACCCGTTCAACCCCTTCAGTGGCAAGGTCGTGTTCAACAACCCGGCCAGCGGCCAGTCCAGCACGCGGTCAACCCCCACGGTTGAGAAAGCTGCCGAGAGGCCGCACTCGGGGCTCTTCGCCTCGTTCCTGGACGCCATCGCCCTCTGCAACAACGCCACGGTCTCGGACGGCAAGAACGCCACCGCGGATGATAGTGCATCCGTGACCACTGCGGCGCTTCCGGCCAACTGGGTCGCCGTCGGCGAGCCCACCGAGATCGCCCTCCAAGTCTTCGCTACCCGCTTCGGCCGGAGCAAGCCCGAGATCCTCCAGGCGAGGCTCGGGCGCCTGGTCACCGAGTTCCCCTTTGACTCGTCGTGCAAGCGGATGAGTGTCATCTATGAGACTCCCACCGGCGAACGCCACATGTACGCCAAGGGCGCGCCTGAAGCCATCATCCCCTTGCTCGCTTGCTCCGACGACATCAAGGCACTCATCCCACAGAAGGCAGATGAGATGGCGTCGGAGGGCTACCGCGTCCTCTGTGTCGCTCACAAGGCCCTGTCCTCGGATGACTCGACCACCGAGCGGTCCGACGCGGAGTGCAAGCTGCATTTCCTGGGGCTCGCGGGCCTTTACGATCCGCCGCGGCTCGAGACCTCCGCCGCCGTCCGTCAGTGCAGGACGGCAGGCGTGTCCGTGCACATGGTGACGGGCGACCACATCAAGACGGCTACATCCATCGCGTTCGAGGTCGGCATTCTGAGCCGCGACATGGCGCCGGAGACGGTGCGCGCGGTCGTGATGCAGGCCTCCGAGTTTGATAAGCTCGACGACGCGCAGATTGATGCGATGAAGACGCTGCCGCTTGTCATTGCGCGGTGCAGCCCCATGACCAAGGTGCGCATGATCGAGGCGATGCACAGGCGCAAGGCGTTTTGTGTCATGACGGGCGATGGCGTTAATGATTCGCCTGCGCTGAAGCAGGCGGATATTGGTATCGCCATGGGTCTCAGGGGCAGTGATGTCGCCAAAGAGGCTTCTGACATGGTTCTTACCGACGATAACTTTGCCTCCATTGTGACGGCTATCAAGGAAGGAAGACGCCTCTTCGACAACGTTCAGAAGGTATGTTTCCCTCCCGGTGAATCTGCCTGGGTGAGCAAAAGCTAACAGGTGGTATCAGTTCCTGCTTCATCTTCTCATCTCCAACATTGCCCAGGTAATCCTCCTCCTCATCGGCCTCTCGTTCAAAGACACCACGGGAACCTCTGTCTTCCCACTCTCCCCGCTCGAGATCCTCTGGGCCAACCTAATCACCTCGTCCTTCCTAGCCGTCGGCCTTGGGATGGAGGAGGCCCAGCCCGACCTCCTTGAGCGGCCACCCCCAAACTCGAAGGGCGGCGTCTTCACCGTGGACCTCATCCGTGACAAGATGATATACGGCTTCTTTATGGGCGCCCTCTGCCTTGCGTCATTCACCTCCGTTGCCTACGGCGTCGCGGGACCCGGACACCTTGGTGAGGGGTGCAACGATGGGTACAACGACAGCTGCGACGTGGTCTTCCGCGCACGATCGACGACATACGCGACGCTCAGCTTCCTCCTGCTGGTTACGGCATGGGAGGCCAAGCACTTTACGCGCTCCCTCTTTGCCATGAACCCCGAGCTCTGGACGGGCCCCTGGTCCGTCTTCCCCACCGTCTGGCGAAACCGCACGCTCTTCTGGGCCGTCGTTGCTGGCTTCGCCTTCACCTTCCCGGTCATATACATCCCTGTCGTCGACCGTATCGTCTTCAAGCACGAGGGCATCACCTGGGAGTGGGGCATTGTGGCCGCGTGCGTTGTGGCGTATCTTGTGCTGCTGGAGGCGTGGAAGGCCGTGAAGAGGAGGTTTGGTCTGGGGACGCACAAGCTGGCGGCTGAGCTGACCGCCGACGCTTAGTGGTGTGATGTCACGTCGTCGACTGGTATACCGCAATGTCAAGTCTTGACGGTATCCCATAATTACAAAAAAAAAAAGCGGTGGAGTGAGACCGGTGTAGCGGCGTATAACGCCTCCATTACTTTCTTTCTTGGGGTCCCTAGATTGTTTCCACATGGCAGCGCACGCTCAGTCCATGTTGACCCCCGATTCTTTATCTCGTTCTTGGACTCGTGGAGCCCCCCTTACACTCGTTCATACTTGGAACTTGGTGCAGTGAGATTGTTACGCAGACTGCCACCCTTTTGATGTTTTCGGGAGAGATTCGTCGTCAATACACTAAACGCCCGTTTTCTATGCTCGTGGCTCCTCACCTTCGTAATCGTATTCTTCGTTTATCCTATGTTTATTGTATCCGAGGAATCATCTTTCTCCCAAAGTTGCCACGGTATGAGGATAGCCGCTCTCCACTAAGAACCCACCATGTATTGGGGGGGATATCCAGATGAGGCGAGCGCATCAGCCCGCCGACCCATCGGGAGGTGTTCTACCGCCACCAGCCGGACACTCAAAACGTTATCTTCAGCCGGTAGAAGGCTGTATAGAACTGCTACTTCTCGTTCGGGGGAATACGGGAATTCAGCGCCGTCTGGTGGGGTGAAAGAAGGCTCGTCTCGATGGGCCGATAGAACGGGATGGAGCAGAGGGGGACCACCGAGAGCCATGTTATGGAGACGGAGTTCCGACCGGGGCCGAACTTAATATGTGGAAAGGTGTGGACGGAGGTACAGGGAAGCAGGAACTAGAAATCGTGTGGGGGTGGGAATCCTTCCGCTGCTGCCTGGAAATTACCTAAGCCCTATATCTGTCGTGAAGACAGTCTTCACTGGACGCCGGATCTACCCTTCCCATCTATTCGCCCCTACGTACTAGCAAGATTCCGTTCGGAGCGTGAGGGAAAAGGCAGATCCTTCACACCAACTAGGCAGACCCCGTGAAGGCCCCAAGCCTAGAGGCCCAAACTCACCACCCTACATCTCGAGATGGCGCCACGGAACAATGGCCCAATGTCGGGCAAGCACGTTCACGAAAACCTCGTCCTAGATCTTCCATCTAGAACCAACTTCACCCGCCCACCTCTTGAGAAGCGCCGCGCAGCCGCCACCCCCTCGGGCCGCATTCCCAAGGCTACCCCGCAATCCGACGATCACACTGATACGCTATCCTTCCCCGCTCCCATCGTACTCCCAGATGATGCCCTGGACTTGGAGCCTGAGTCCCCGCGTCAGAGCCTACGTTCGTGGGTGCAAGAGAGGGCCCGCAACCCGGTGACACGCCGTCGGAACGTCCTCTATGTTGCCTCCCCGCCAGAGGTCACGGCTGAGGTGTCACCCATGAAAGACTGGCTTCGCCCTGCAGTTTTGGGCGCGCGAGCCAGAGACACGACCTCTCCAGAGGCTGAGCACATTCGGGAGTACCTGGCTGCGTTCTACCATGGCATGGAAGTCCGTATCTTCAACCGCCCCTTTCGCTGGGTTCCCTGGGACGACAATGAAGTAAAGGGCAAGGCCTGGAAGCCAGAGTACGTCGGTCTAGCGGTTGACAACGACTGCGTCCGGGTGCGCTGCCGCGCGAATGGCGCCGGCGACGGTCTACTCCACCGGCAGCTGAACCTGAATGACATTTTGGACGGACTACTGGAGGTTGTGCCTGAGGACGCGTACGCGATTATGCTTGTCGTCAACCATGACATCTATGAGGACGAGCACGATGATTTCTGCGCGGGGAGGGCGTTTGGACAGAGTCGAATTGCCGTCGTCTCCACTTTCCGGTATAACCCTGCTATCGATGAATTGTTCGGCATTTCGGACCCCGGTCACATTTGGCCCGCGTCGCATTGTGCCGACTACATCTCCTCGTTTCAGGCGCATAACTCGGAGAAGAAGTGCGCGCCCATTCCCACCACAAGCAGCTTCGCTGCAGGAGCCATGCCCGCCGCCGTGCGGGCTGCGTCGACATGCATAGGGACCAAGGGCCTCTGGCTCAGCCGCGTGTGTAAGACAGCATCCCACGAGCTCGGCCACTGCTTCGCCCTGGACCACTGTGTCTATTATTCTTGTGTGATGCAAAGCACAGCCTCTCTCGAGGAAGATGACCGACAGCCGCCTTTCCTCTGCCCCGTGTGCCTTCCCAAGCTCGCCAATGCGATCCTCATGAGCAAACCGGGTACAAACAAGGTTTCCGAGGGGAGATACATCATCGAGCGATACGAAGCTTTGAAGCAGGTTTGCCTCGCGTGGCCGGACGTCGCGATATTTTCCGGATTCGCGGCGTGGCTGGGCGAGAGGATCAATTCTCTGGGAGGGGCACGGTAGCGCCGCGGGTGAGGGAAGTGAAGTAGGCAACGCTGCTCGGTTTCCGGCCGAGGAATGCGCGGAGTGTCTCCGCCTCGGGGCGGCTAGCGCCGCGCTGGAGGAATGATCGCCTGTAGTGTTGGCCCGTGGCGGGATCCATGGGACCGGCGGCAAACGTGTGGGCGTAGAGATCTGCAGCGACGATGCGTGCACTGGGTCGTCAGCAAGGTGTCATACATGAAACATTATGAACAAGAGGCACTTACAGAGCGTACGCAAAGTACCCGGCATCATAAGCACGGAAAATGTGGCCGAAGCCTGCCTGATCCCACCCCCTCATCTGACCGGTGGCTGGGTCCGTTAGCCCAACGAGGCGCATTGTGTCCTCCATTCCCGTGTTCCAGAGTCTTGTGAGGTCAATGTCCGATACGGAGGGGAAGCCTCGTCCTGTGTGGATCGTTAGGTCAAAGAGCGCGAGCTGGACTTGGTGAAGCATGTCGTGCGCGCCGTTTACGGTACGTGACCTGACGAGGTCCTCGGCCAACTTCCTCGGAAGGGTAGGCTCCGGCTTAGGACACCCACCATCCGAGAACCCTTTCTGCTCGTCCTCCCAATGTTTTCGGTAGCCGTCAGTCAACAGACTATAATGCCTCCCAAGCCCTAGCAACACGTCTGGAACCCAGATCCAGTTCTCCAGCATGATGCTGGGTATCTCGACAAAATCGCGCGAGAATCCCATGGCGTACTTTGTTTTCGAGACGAGGTAATGAATTGCGTGACCGAGCTCATGGAAGAGGGATTTGACCTCCATGTGCTGGAGGAGGGTGGGGTGTGTGAGGGTCGGCTTGTTGAAATTGCAGATCAGGGCCGAGGCCTGGTAGCGGCGGGGGCCGCATTCTTTGCTTTCTATGATGCCCTGCTGAGGGTTAGAGATTGGGACGGCGGAAGTGGCAGTGGAATGGGGACTTACCGGGACGAGCGAAACGTGGTGCGCGCCAGACAGTTTTCCAGGCCTTGCAAAAATGTCGATGTAAAGGTACCCAAGGAATTCACCCCCCTGATCCTTGCTGTCCCATACCGTGTAGAGAATGACATCCTCGTGCCATGCGTGACACTCCTCCTCGCGACAAAACTCCAAGCTGAACAACTCATGGAAGATCGAGAGCATGCCCCGCAGCGTATGCTCAACCTCGAAATACTCTGATATCTTGGCCGTATCAACAGCGTATCTCTCTCGCTTCAGCTTCTTGTTGTAGAACGCCCAGTCCCAAAAGCATAGCTGCTCAAACTCCTCGCTCGATACTTCCAAGCCGCGCTCCTGGAGGTCCTGCCGCTTAAGCTCCAGCATCGTCTTAATCTCGGCATCAGCAAGCGGCGCAAGTCGAGCTTTCACATCCTCCAACAGCCCCAGCACCTCCTCCACGCTCTCAGACATCTTCTCTTCCATACGCAGCGCCGCGTGGTGTTCGTAGCGGAGGAGCTTCGCTATGTCGTCTCGCAGTCGCACAGCCTCGCGCAGTCTCTCGACGTTGTCCGGGAAGCGGTGGGCGTCGCCAAGGTAAAGGCTTTTACGGGTCTCGGAGTGAGTAGCGTTCTGCATGACGGGGCGGTAGTGGCCCTGTCGAAACGTAACCCGGAGCTTCTCTTCGCCGTCCCGCTCCTCTCGGTCAAGCTGGGAGAGGACTGAGTCCGGCACGCCGTCAAGTTCTTCCTTGGTGAACCACATCCCATCATCCGCTTCCGTAAGTGTCCTCTTTGCAGCTGTCAGAACTTCCTGTAATTCCTCCTTCATTTTCAGGAACCTCTCCCTCTCCTCACGCTCGCCCAGGCTCATCCCGTTCCTCTTATACTGGCCATACACACTCTCGAGCAGATGCGCCGATTCCCCATCGAGCTGCTCCTGCCCCGCCTCATACCGTTCATACACGGCCGCGACCAGAGCTGCGATGTCCAATCTAGCCAAGCTCTCCGTGTTCGCTTTCGAGAAGAGATTCTGCGCTTCGCGGGCGGCATCGCGGAGGTCCTTGTCCGGCGAGACGGAGGCGGGGAGCGTGAGAATGCGGGTACGGGCGCTGGATATGGAGTCGTCCGATGTTAGCGGGCAGATGAGGTTGGCGAATGTGGCTGTCGAAGGCGAGAGGATGCCGGTGAGGTGGTCCTCGAGCTCGCGGGTCCGGGCAATGATGGAGCGTGCTTCAGAGAGGAGGACCGAGGGTGTGAGGTCGAATGACGGTGGGGGTTGTGGAGGGGTTCTACAGGCCATGTCGTAGGTTTGGTGCCCTGGTCAAGGAAGGGCTCGAGGAGGGTCGATTTGAGAGTGGTGTCTGTGTGGAGGGTGACGAATGTGGCAGAAGTTTCGAGGGTCGCTTTCCGTGGGGCCTTGGGTCTTGCGCGCTGCCCCGCTTCGCTTGGTTCCCGCTATGCTGCACTACTGCCCCGCCCCGGCCCGCTTCGGCAGGCGCCACATAAAAGGCACAACCGAGACGTATCCAAGTCAAAAACACAAGGTTTCACCAATAACTCACTAGCACAGCAATCGCACTTTCTCTCCCTAGAAGGCGCGCAATTTCTCCTTCTCTAGCGCTCTACTTATATATGGAAACTATTAGATCGGTTAGATTCTGCCGGTAGCATTGTGAAACGTCGCGGCTTAACATCGAGAGTTGATTCAGGCCCCTGGAGCAAGTTCAAGTCTCGCCAACTTGGGTTTATCACCACAGCATGCTACGCTATTCATCTGTTCGATGCTGCTCCCACTAGCAGAGAGCTCAACACTCGAAACATTGCCTACGGTGTCAGTGTCATATCTATATTTCGCTGTCTTCTTGAAGATTACAGAACCAATGGCTATGAGGCATCCATAGGTCGGAATCGAATATCCTAGTACAGACAATTATGGGCACCCTCCATTCCAAAACCAAGCTCCAAAGTCAGACCAGCGACCAACGTCCAGTAGTTCTCGTTCTTGAACTAGTTTAATCCCCACGTCCAGTACATCCTCCTACCAATCTTGGTCGACTCCAACCCAGTCATCAACGTCATGAGCGTATGCCACGATCCATACGTCAATCACGTCCTCCACACTGCTCTGCTGTCTAACCCACTGAAGCGCAGTCCTGTCTGTCTCTAGTGCCATCCTTCAGCTCACCGCTCCCTGACGAGTCCGAGTCGCAGCTTTCTGTGCCACCGTCATTTCTTCAACTACCTCCAACCCTCCCTACCGCCTCCTTCTCCTGCCGCATCGTCGCCTGACACAACGCCATCCCGCGTTAGACTTAGCTTCCACTATCTCTCTCCCGTCCGGCACCCCTTCTCATCGCACTACACCAAATGCCGGAGCCTCCCATTCCCGAACCCCACGTCTTCGAGGTCCAGGTTGAGAAGCCACCGAGGGTGGCCCCGCCAAGTTGGGCACCTGGAAGGTCACGATTAGGTATACCCGCCGGCCCTTACGTGCCCACGACCGTGTTGTGAGGCATCTCCAGCAGAGATACTAGTCATACGGCCCCGCGCTTTCTCCTGAGAAAGATGCACCCTCTTAAGCTTCCGCGTCTCGTCGCTGCAACACTGGCAGCAGTTCTTCTCCATCATGTCCGGACGGTGTGACTGGGATCTGTGGTTGCGCCGCTCCGCAAGGACTTGGAGGGCCTTATGCCCGTGCATGTAACAATCCCTAGCCGAGACGACAAGGGCCCAAATACTTTTTAGAACTGCTGATGTTGCAGCGAGTCGTAGCTCATTCCTCGGTCTAGTGGCCCAATGGCAAGGCGTCTGACTACGAATCAGAAGATTGCAGGTTCGATCCCTGCCTAGATCATGGATTTTGGACGACGCTTCTTCTCTGTTTTTTTTTTTTTTTTTTTTTTTTTTAGTTTAGCGCTCTTAATCATTCGCCAGTCATGGTGGTGGAAACACTTCACGTAGTTGAAGGATTTAAGCCCTACTCTTGCGACTGGGTGTTATACTGTTTTATACAGCGAACCGTGGACCGGCGCAGCAACGCGTATCCACCAACGGAGCTGTCGGTACCATGTGGAGCTCGCTGACCCATAAACCGGGGACCGGCAGCGCCCTATCAATCAAGCGCTGAATCTACCTGGAAGTGTTTTCCTACAGTTCATACTACCAGTAAGGCCCTATTCTCCCATTTATCAAATGGAAACGCGCAGTAATTCGTTAAGAGTGGTGTGCCTTGGTGTACCTTAGCAGGGGTATCCTCACATGAGAACCTCGGTAGTTATGGGTCTGAAGTGTGATTTCATGCCAGCTATATTCTGGTCACGAGAAGTTGTCGCGGGAATTGCGCCTTGTTGTGTACAAACATAGACAACTCCGCATTAAACTAAGCTTTCGCTCGCTTTCCAAAAGCCTCTAACTTCATCCTCTCCTTCATAAGCTTCCCCACCCAAGCCACCAAACACAAAAAATACCACAAAATTAAATGCTAAGCTCCCCCAAACACAAGCTGGTGCAGCGTCAGGACTGCCACCTGTCTTTTGGGAATACCATCTGCAGAGCTAATCTCCACGACACTTGCAAGGGAAATGACTTGAGAACCCCTTGAAAGCTTAGGCCGAAATGGCGATATGATCTCGGATGTGGTGAGCCCAGGACTCGGTAAGATCATTGTCCACTCACGCGACGGCTATTAATGCACCATAATCCTGCCGATTAATTATTCAAACATCCGGCATACGTGCATATCGCTTGCGACAATGCCATGCAACAAGAGACTCGTGTCCTATAAAGGGTATCTATACAACCGCTTCACTCTAATGTCTAAGCCATATCATGTTCATCCTACGCCCCACCCGCTCACAACGGCAAGCCCAACAACTTCAGTATCCTCCGATCCTGACTCGGAGGCCCCTGCGCTTCAGCCCCTTCAACACTCAGCAACGCTAGGTCCTCCGCCTTCGTCTCTGGATGCTCCTCCAGGCCACTCTCGACGGGACGCTCGGCCCTCCTTGATGCCGAGATAAGCCCCATGAGATCAACGCCCTCTCCGTCCCCTCGCGTTCCAAGTTCAGGTCCACCCCTCCGAGTGCGCGTCGGGATGAGGACCATCGTACCCCCAAGCCCACCCTGTGTTTCTCCATCACCCACCGCAGCGCCCCAGTGGTAATTAACCGGCCTCAGGAGAGCCGACCCTGTCCTGAGGACCCAATTCTCAATGTCCTCCTCCTCATCCTTGCTCCTCCTCCATCTCTCGGGCACGAGCTTCATAAATGGCTTCGTGATCGCCAAGAACATATTCCTCAGTCCGTGGAACAGACGCCGCACCCACTCATCCGGCACCTGCCTGATAAGCATGCCCAACGGAATCGTCAGTACCCCAAAGCAAATGGTCCACCCCCACTGCGCACCTGTAGGCGGGTGCGTATCGAACGCCTTGCCACCCTTCCACACAATGACCATCTGCCCCGCCAGCGTAACGCACTGTACGCCGATGAACCACGGGTTCTTCAGTACCCCCTGATAGTAGATATTGATCTTATTATCCACCCGGCGGCAGTTATGCTGGTTGAAGAGCTGCATAAACACATACGTGTTGAACACGAGCGTCTGCAGGCTCGCCTGCTGTGCCTCCGTCTCGGACGCAAAGAGCGAGGACCCCGCATAGTGCAGTGTGAAGATGACAGCGAGCTGGTAGATGGCCTGCGCGAAGATCATCTTCCACATGGTGATATTAACAATGGGAGCCGTGCGCGGCTCGGGCTTGCGCCGAAGGAAGTCGTCGGAGGGATAGTCCGTAGCGAGGCCGAGGGACGCGAAGATGTCCATGATAAGGTTGATCCACAGGAGCTGCACAACGGTGAAGATAGTGTCCCCGACGAGGGCAGAAATGATAGTGAGAGTACCAGCCGTGATGTTGATGGTAAATTGGAACTGTAACTCGTTAGCAAAGATTCTTTCCCTCACCAATGTATGCGACAAAAATTACCTGAAGGAACTTCTTCACGGCCGCGTTGACCGTCCGGCCCCAGCTCAGTGCCTTGACAATCGAATCAAAATTGTCATTAAGCAGGATAATTGACGCGGCTTCCTTGGCAATCTCTGTCCCTTGCATACCCATTGCAAACCCCACATCAGCCTCCTTCAGAGCCAGTGCGTCGTTCGTACCGTCGCCTGTGACCGCCACCGTCTCTCCCATTGCCTTCAGCCTCTTTACGAGCTGCAGCTTGTCCTCAGGACTAGACCGCGCGAGAACTTGCAGGCGGGGAATGACGAGGTCAAGCTGCGAAGGGGTGAGGCGTCGGAAAGTGGGACCATCCATAGCGATGCCGCCGGGTCCATAGATGCCACACTCCGAGGCGATAGCCTTGGCGGTCAGGAAGCTGTCACCAGTTACCATGCGGACAAAGACGCCCGCTTCTTGGCACTGGCGGACCGCAGTAATGGCTTCGGGGCGAAGAGGGTCTTGGATGCCGAAGACGCCTACAAAGGTCATATTGTTCACAAAATCGCTTAGCTCATCTAGGCTGAGCCTCTCCAGGTCTGGAGATCCGTCGCCAGATGTCAGATCCTTGTATGCCATCGCAATGGGTCGGAGCATTCTCAGAGCGTAGTCGTGCACCGTCTGGCTGATGCCTTCCTTGTCGGTGTCCAATAGGTCCCGAAACTGCAGGCCATTTCGTGGGGTTGTAACAATGGTTGAAGACAATGAGAGGATAATCTCAGCCGCGCCTTTCACATAGAGGCGGTGTCGCCCGTCAGATAGCCTCGCAATAGCGGCCATCCACTTCCGCGCCGAGTCAAATGGCACCATCTCGATGACCTCGCTGTTCGTACGTTCCTGATTAAGGGGCCCCATGGCGAGGTGGTTACGCGCAAATTTGAGGAGGGCAGTCTCAGTGCTCGAGCCGACAAATATCTCGGTCGCAGTGACCCCGTCGCTCTCGAAAGCGGTCGAGTTTAGGGCAATGTTCTCCTTGATTAGCTGCTTGACCTCCGGCGCGAGCGAGTCGGCAAGCGCCTTGGACCCGGTGATTGCGGGCTGATCCGCAGAAAGAGTCGCTTCTGATGTCTCGGGTCCCGCACTGGGACTCGGTGCTTGCAAGTCGCTGAAACGGTCGGCGGTTCCCACCATCCCCACCACCACCATCATGTCATTTTGCGTTAGGGTTCCGGTCTTGTCCGAGCAGATGCACGTTGCATTACCCATGATCTCACACGATCGAATAAGCCGCACGAGGTTGTTGTCCCTCAGCATGCGTGATGTCGCAAACGCGAGGGCGATGGTTACTGCCAACGCCAGGCCCTCGGGCACAGTGATGACGACAACTGTGACTGCCAAGATGAGGAGCTCGAAGAACTCTTTCGCTTTCTCTGGGGGGGACAGCGTTGAGTCTTGAAGCTCAACGAGCCACCGGATAAAAAGAATGAGGAAGAATATGACGCCGGCGATGGCGCCAACCGTAATGAGCTGCTTCGCTAGTTTCCCGAGTCTCTGCTGTAACGGGGTTTCCTCGACATCGTGGCGGAGAGACATGAGAGTCCTGCCGTAGGTTGAGTTCACCCCGACTGAAGTCACCAGATACGTCCCATATCCACCGGCAACCGTAGTGCCGCTCAAGATGAATGGATCCGCATCGGGAGCTTGCTCTGACGTAACGTGCTTATGCACGAGCTCCGACTCGCCCGAGATGGAAGACTCGTTAATCTGCACGCCCGCTGCATGGACTAGAACTCCGTCTACAGCCACAATATCTCCCGCCTCAACCCTCATTAGGTCCCCTACCAGCACATCATGGACCGATATCCGCTTGGGAAGCCCCGCCCTCACGACCGTGACGTCCCGCTGCTCTTTCCGCTCATTAAGCTTCTCGAACTTGTGGTTCTTCTGCCAGTCCGTAGCCGCGCTAGCGAAGACAATGACGAGGATGGCCACTACGACCGTCACGCCGTCGACCCACTCGATCTTGGAGCCGCCTGATTCGGCGTCGACGGACTGGTAGATGCCTAGGGCGAGGGAGATTATGGCTGAGATGGTGAGGAGCATGATGAGCTTGTCGTTGAAGGCGATCCAAGCGAGGCGGAGGAAGGACTTTTGCTTGCGGCGGGGAAGGATGTTGGAGCCAAAGATGCGTCTGCGGTCGGAGAAGGTGGCGGTCTCGGAGCCGGGGAGGGCGAAGAGGTCGTGGGTTGATTCTCGGCGAAGCGGGGCTATGATCGCAGAGCGATTCTCGCGCGAGCAGGCGATGGCTTCAGGGAGGGATATAGTGCCGTCCAGGACGTCCTCGTCAGGACTCAGACCTGAGTGGAGATCGGATCGAAGCCCTGCCGCTAGGCCGCGCAGGCCGCCTACGGCATCGAGGGCGGCGGTGGTCCTTGCCGCAATGAGTGTGTGGAGCTTGGACGGCGTGAAGGCGAAGGGGTTGCATTTGATGGCCGCGTCATCTTTGTCTACATCGGTGATGTCAAACGAGACCTTCTTGGTCTCTTCCGTAACGCGCGGGGCTGGAGCTGGTTCGGATAGCGTGCTGCCTTGCATTGGGTCGGGGTCGCGAGGGCCAAGCGCCCCGGGCTCCGGAGGTCGTGTGTCGGAGAATGCCATGGCGATGATGGTATCTCAAATCAATCGCGGGAGGGGCCAGCACTCTTCCAAGAAATGCCAAAGGTCTCGGATGAAGATCCCCCCAAAAAGCAAGAGAGCGGAGGAGCCTTCGGGGATGGGATAGGCGGAGTTCGCACTCCTGATCCCGCCGCGTCGCGGTCTCAACACTATCCCTAGTACGAAGTTCAGCTCGGGATGAGGTTCAGTGAGGCCCTGGAAGAAATCAATTGGCACCCCGGCCCTGATCTCAGTCCTTTACGGCGGCCGAGCTTCACGTCAGCAGGTGATCTGCTGTCTTCACGTGGCGATCTCCGGTAGCTCTTTCCACTTCGAACATTGGCCGGAAATCTTGACTTGTGACTGGCACGAATATTCCCCAACGGAAAAAAAGCTCAGGAAATCACCCGGCTTCCTGCCTTTTATGTGCCCAAGGGGGGGAAACCAAATTGAGGTCCTTGGCGGTTACGACGCTCCGCCGATGGCACGGATCGCCAGTGGGGAAGCTTTCCGAAAGCGGCATTCTGGTGGGGAATGCTGCCAATCTTGGGGGTCTCCTCAGTGGATCTCGCATGGGGCTGATAAGGTAACAGCCCTACCAGAGAAGGCTTCAGATGATGAACAAATGAGCGGCGGCCACCGGCACTGTCACGGGATGTTTGGACTCTCGGGCCCCCCGTGTGGCAAGGGCCTCAACCCTCAATCTGCAGGGTGACGTGGAATGCTCACTGATGATCATCACGTGCTCGACTGTGGATAACGCCGAGAAGCGCATTCCAGTAAATATCTCGGCGTGGCCGCGTTTTGCGGCTTTCGCGGCACGAAGAGGACTTAGGATGCAAACTTCTTCCCCGCAAGCCAAACTCTCCGTTAAGCCGGGGCTTCGGTACACCGAGCTCAGGTAATGGAGTCGGCGCGGACCCATTGCAAGCCACCACCAAGTCCAACCCACCAATTAACAAGCCAAGGCTAGAAGTGGTTCCTGAGGCTCTGAGCTTGACACCACCAATAAGCAAGCCACTTGTACGATCTCCCCTCTCAAGGCTAGAGAAAGCGAGCTCAATAGGGCGCTCTTCCCGCGCAACCCCACCAGCGCCGTACCTGGACGATGTTTTGCCCTTTTCCCCGATGGTGTCGGACCCGAGATACCAGAGTTTTATTTCCATTAGCAGAGATTCAGATTCGTCTAATTCTCACTTAATTTTCGGATACATTAGCGGGGCCCTCGCGCCCCGGAATCCTCCCGCCCGTACCGGCATCCCACCGGCATGAGGCCGTGGCCCGCCATGTTGAGGCATATCCCGGAATTCATTCGGGTTAGACTATTTCTTCGCATTTCACACGAGCCACCATGCTTGTGTCGTCCTCTACGAGGTAGTCCTCATAATTTTGGCCCCAAGACCCAGATCTCCCAACCCTCAAGAATTCTAACAAGGAGGTTTATCAAAGAAATTCAGAATATGGGGAGCGCTACTAAACTTGCGTTCGTTGGATTGCGTTGGCTCACCCATGACAACGGTTGAAATGGTCAAGCGAAGTTATGTATGTGGTAGACAATATATACAAAAGAACATTGCAACAGCCCGACCCTCGCAAAAAAACACGCAGCCATATACGCTCTCTCCATCGTCCTCCGCATGAGGAACACAGCAGATTCCTCAAGGCGCTCCTATCAACAAGACCGGAGTCTCTCTCCACCGGAGCCTAGTTCGGGCAAGGCCTCCACGCAAGGCGGAACTGAATCGTGAGCTTCCCGGAGACGTGGTCGACCTGTTTCCCTGTCTTAGCATTTTTCCCTCCCAAAACTCCCCTCATCTCGTCCCTCCATTCCCTACAGTCCTTCCCCTTATCGCCTCCACCGGGAGTCTGGAAGGGACATACAGCAATAAGGGCGTCCTGCGTCGTAGGGCTGATGGCGCACTGCGTGTTCATGTTCAGGATAGCGGTGCTGCCGTCGCATGGCGACCACGAGAACACCCCTGGGTCGGCGTGCAGGTCAAAGTCCCCACTATAGTGGCCCTCAAGCTCGAGATCGAAATCGACCTTGTCGATGCCGCCCGATGAGGTCTGCCCAGTGAAGGAGAAGGTGTTCTTGCAGAATCCGCGCGCGCCATCCGGGATCTCTGCGTAGCCGATCATGTCGGTCGCCATGACAGAAAACCTGTTGCACAACCGTTGTTAGCGCCTGACAAGCTGTAAAATTTCCGGTAAAGCGGAGATGGAGGGGTGTCGCACTGGAAGCCCTGCTCAAACTCCATGTTCAAGGTAAGCTTGCAGTTCTTCCGCCAGTCCGACGCCCTGGTGTCGGGCCCAGTGAGGACCTCATAGGCCGAGAAGGTCGCCTCGAAAAGTTCTCCCGTGGAATCGACCTGGACGTCTGCGGTGCCCGCGGGGCATCCTGTGCCAAGGAGGGAAACACCGACAACCTTGACGCTAGAGGGCCCGTCGGAGGCCTGCGGAGCCACTAGTTGGGCGGAGGGAGCGGCAGCCACGAGGCCGAGGAAAAGAGAGAGGGCGGCTTGGACGAGCATGTTTTATGGGAAATCTGATGGTGTTTTACGTAGGTAAGAAGTGATTCCAGAACGGGTAGTCAAATGTGGATGGAGAGGGTTGTTTTTCTTGAGTATAATAGCAGGGTAACCAGGGGAAGGCGAGAGGAACCCCCTGGTTTTATACACGTTCGCGAGGCACCCCATCCCCAGATGAAACCGTTGGTATCGGAAGCCATTGTGCCTTCAATATCCCGTGGTATTCTATTCTTAGCCCGTGATATTGATTGATTCCCTACCAGGGGCGTAGTCCTCCGTACGACAGCCGTATAGTATACCTGTTGTAACTTCAAGTGTTCTCCATCCTCAAGAAGCATTCCAAGCTCCCGAAATAGCAACCCGTGATAGGGTCCCAATATCGTCCTCTTTGGACGCATGACCATGGTAGCCGTACCTCGTTTCTCTTGCCACGCAGCTTGCAGTTGGTAGCTTTAATGTTGAAATCTTATAGGCCGAGAGTTCTCGCGGCATCAAAACAATATGAAAATAGTAATTGTGAGGGAGCACAAGCGAAACAGTATGTTGAGAAGGATTACAGCTGTTGTAGTATTAACCCGGTATAACGCCATTCCGAGCTAAGGCCAACTCTCTTAGACCGGCTATGCTTCCGGGGTCTGGGCCCCAATTGAAGGAAACATGTCTGAAGGCCAAGGAGCACCAGCTTGGATGTTTGTGGCCAGATATTACCGAAGCCCCGTAGATGCTATTGCGGGCCACAGCCGAGCCACATAAACTACCTCAGCTTGTCTAAATGGAGGTCATTCTGGATCTTGGTAAGGTGTTCGCCACCTCTCGGTAACATTGGATGAGTGAACTTTCCGGTCGTCAGCCGCGTCCTTATCGCTGCACCAATAGGAATGATTCCGACGCCACCGCTACTATAGGTTTGACGGGGTCCAGGTTCAAGTGTTCTTTCATCCAGATTGAATGGCCCGCGTGTAGCATGAGAACAGGGCTAGAGCACTCTTGCTTTGTGCATTTGAGCCACTTAATTCCCTCCATTGGGTCCATGTCGCTGGACCCATGTAGCATATAACACTCTAAGCAAAATAGACTGTTAATTATAACATTGTAATTCCCACCCTGTTACTTCCGATTGGCCCCTTATATCTCAGTCTGCAGTGCACGTGGGCCATGAGAAGTGTATGTGTTTGCCCCAGGCACATATCCTAACGAGTTCTAGCGATTAGCTGGAGCCCAGCCGGGTAAGTTCCTAGATCTTGGGTATGAGAGGGGCTCGTTCCTGGACGCCAGGTTCGGGAAATTAATCCTCGCCCCTTTTTGGAAGGTGAGTTTCTAAGAATAGTAAATTATACACCTGTTCCTGTGAAATCTCGTGGGGAGAGTAATCAAGTTGTCTCGATGCGAAGTGCATCATGTGCCCCAAACTGCAACCCCGGATCGGATGATGAGTAGGGCTGATGGCTGCGGCGATCATGCAGCCGTCGCATTGGGGTGCGTGATGCAGGGCGCGTTAACGAAGCGACTAGCAGTAGCGACGGACCCGTGTGGTGCCAGGGTTCAAAGGGACAATATGTTTTGATGGACGTCTATTTCGGGCCGCTACGTTTGGTCTAATGAGACCTGGTTTCCCCACCAATATCAAGAGGCCCATGACATGCGGGCCTCGGATATGTTAAGCCTTGTAAGTCTAGTTCTCGGTGTACTTGCATACAAATGGATCTATAGAACGAGAAGTCTGAAGGATATTAAATGACTTGCTCATTTGCGTTTACGCATATTTGCTATCACCTATGATTTGCACGGTTCCAGCAGAGAGAGTCGATGAACAGCACTCTCCTCGAGGAAAAAACAAACCAACCAATGTCCGTCCTCTTCGGGCTGATTCCTGCGCAATATCGGTTAAAATGCCCAACCCTGCGGTACCGCGGCACAATGCAAGAGGCGAACGCCGCCGAGATATTGGCGCATATTACTCCGTTTACCCCGGCTTTTGGACACGGGCTCGGAGACCCCTTGCGCGCTCTCCACAGACCTGGGGATTACATCCCGGTATGGCCGGTAAGAAACTGCATCTACATCGCGGGTGGCATTAGGCTGCTCGCTTCCTAGCCTGCGTCTTCCGGGGGAAACCTCTAGGTAGAAATTTTCAAGCGGTATCCATCGTATCTGGAGTGCGTAATCTATGAGATTAGAGGATGAGGGATGCCACGCATGTGCATACGACGAACTTCGGCGGCACTACGTCGCAACCTTTTTAGTTACCCTGTGACTGACTTTTTGATTGTCCAAACATCGGCTCCTAGTTAGGACGACGCGAAGCGAATTCTTTCTTTTGCATTTTGCATAACATCCCAGGTCGGCACTGCTCGGTTACTTCGGCACAAACGCGGCTCGGTACTGGCGTGTCCACCACTCAGGACGGGGTAAAGATCGGGCGGGGGACGAGCGAACCTGCAGAACCTCTACACCCCTCATAATGAAGCGATGATATGAACGGAGATTGTGTCCTGAACTTGTACAAGCCTGTTATGACAGCCATGACGGCGGAGCTTCCACTGGCCGCTCTGACGTAAGCCGGTGCACCTCGTATAAAACCAAAAATAGACCAGGAGAGCCAGAGTGACATCGCTCAAACCACCCACGAGTAGGAAACTGCTTCGAGCTATATTGAACCCCGCGGCGGCTGATTTCAGTAACGGTGGTTAGTACTTTCGTGTGTACAATGAGCCTGGGACCCGAGCTTTCCTCCCGCGATCTCCAGTTTGGGCGGACCAGGGCGTTCCACGTCGCATCAACTTCCCCAGTCACCTTGACAATCTGACAGTATGCGGAACGAGTCGTAGCTAATAGCGCATTTGAAACTTGAAACTCATGATGATCATGACATTACCCATGTAAACGTATTTCCCATTTTTGCTCTCCCGGCGCCAAAACTCCAGCAATATGCCCCAAGCCAATATCCCCACAGCCCTCTCCTCTCAGGCAAAGTGCAGCCCCTCATCATTGAACGCGCTGAGCAGCTTCAGGAAGTCCGTCTCGTCGCACTTGGCAGCTCGTTGCCCAGAAAGTTCGGTGGATGTGAGCACCCGGCGTATCTTGGTGAGGATGAGCTTCGAGACCATAGGTCTCGGCACCTGAGTTCCCCCCAGGGACACTGACCCGCCCTTGTTGCTGTTGACCTTGATATTCTTGATCTTCTCCCTCGTCCCGTCCACATCCATGTCCTCATCTCCATCTCCATCTCCCATATCCTCATCCTCTTCCGCCACGTCGTCCATCTGCTCATCGACCCCGTCATCCTCTCCCCTTAGCACCTTCCAGTCACCCTCAGATATTGCCTCTGAATTAATTGCCGCCCAAGTAATCCAATTCTGTTCCACCATAGCCCGCACCTTACTGACCGTCCACGTTGCGTTCATCGTCTTGTTCTTCCTCATGAAACACACCCGTAGCATCCCGTCCCACTCATCCCAGCTGATGTTCGGTCGGTCGGTCCGCGGCTCGAGCCGCACGACGCTGGACTCGACCTGCGGCGGCGGGGTGAAGTTCTTCTTGCTGACCTTCATGACGTGCGACACCTTGGAGAAAAACTGCGCGTTCACGGAGAGGCGGGAGTACAGAGAGTCGCCGGGACGGGCGATGAGGCGGAGGGCAAACTCGCGCTGGACCATGAGGATGCTGACGCGAGGAGGTCGGGGGAGGGACAGGAGCTTGAAGACAAGGGGCGACGAAATCTGCGCGCGGACGCTGTTAAACGATTATGCAAGACGGATACGGGCAGACCGAAGCGCCTTACCTGGTACGGTGTATTGCTAATGCAGACATCAAAGGGCTTTACCTCCTCATTACTCAACTTGATAAAGTCTCCTAGTACAACTTCCAACTTCCTCTGCAGCGGCGTCCCCTGCACACGACAGCTCAACTCCGCCGCCATTCTCGGGTCCAGCTCCACCGCAATAACCGCCCGCGCATGCTCCAGTATCCTAGTAGTTAATACACCAGTGCCGGGACCGATTTCGAGCACCGTCTCGACGGGCTGGATGTTCGCCTTGGCGACGATGGCGTCGGCGATGGCGGCATTCTTGAGGATGTGCTGGCCGATCTTGGTGTTGAACTTGAAGATGGGGTTCTTGCCAGCGGGGCGCTGGTAGGGCGTTCCGGAAGAAGCGCCGTTGCGCTTCGCGCGCTGGGCCTTCCCCATGGTGGTTGTGGGTGTCGGATCGGGGGTGGTCAAGGGTTGTCGAGATTCGGGCGGTGAGGATCGCGGGCGGAATTTTGGCAGTCGTCGCAAAATTTGGATTTTCTCAAGGTGGGGGAGGGGCAGAAACTGGTGTTGGCGGTGAGATTGATTAGGTAATTATGTATTTCTTTTTTTTTTTATATTTTTTGCTTTGCGGGGTCTATCGGGTGTCTAACAGGTCCCGCCAGCTGTCCTCCTAATTCTCATCCCTAACCGCTCCGCTGACTTCATTCTTCGTCCTCGACGCGACGGAGGTCATCGAGTGGCCCATCTGGTGGTCGAGGTGTGTAGTCAAGCGGTCAAATACGAGTCTAATTTGGCGGGGGTTTCCGGTCATACTCCTCGCCTTTGTCTCTCTTCGGCCTTACGCTTCTCCAATAGCGATCACATGGCGCGGCTCTTGGGTGGAAGCCTCGATCAGGCTGGGGCGTCACGCGAACCGACAAGACGCTTAGGCCGCCTGACTTCAAGTGAAGACACCAGAGCAGCAGAACAAACGGAAGGCCGGTATAAATAGATGGGAAATTTGAATATACTTTGTTTAGTGATAAGCCGAATTTCTGAGCGGTGATGTTGATCTCGGTGATACTTTCAACGATGGGCGGGGAGAGCATACCGCAATGATGGACGAGTCAACCAACCCGGAGCGCCATGTGGCGGAAATGAGCACGTTCGTAACTCACATGTACAACAAGGAAATGACACAATACTTCATGGCAATAGCGCTCTAACACGTACAGGTTCCTGCTCATCGCTACAATCGCTTCCTTCATACCGCAGTACCGCCGGATTCGACATCGGGACGACGCAACCGGGATCTCCACGTGGTACCTAGCCTTCAACACAATAGCGGCGACTGAGCAGCTTTCCCTACTTCTGGTTCTGGCTGTAACCGAGATACCAGACGGATATGACCTGCCCGACACCGGCGCCAATAGCCTCTCCACCGTCCAGGGATGGCTTGATTTGATGCAGATGGCGTCAGTCTGCATTGCCTGGTCCGGCCTGTCAGTGAAAGCAACCCAGAAAAGCCTTTGAATACGTCTAACCCAGTCAGATTACTCC
Organism: Microascus cirrosus; assembly: GCA_030271035.1. Taxonomy (NCBI): domain Eukaryota; kingdom Fungi; phylum Ascomycota; class Sordariomycetes; order Microascales; family Microascaceae; genus Microascus; species Microascus cirrosus. The sequence goes on along the minus strand of JAMBUN010000271.1, from coordinate 35,589 downwards.
TGTCGGTAGTGCACCGGGGTTCATCTGCACTTACGAAAGCTGCTGCCCTCCTCATGTGCCTCGCATGGCTGACACTATCCCTTGGCGCATTCATCTTCCAGTCCTTATTTAACGCCCCCGACCCCGTCCGTAAAGCCCGCCTCACGGCTGCCTTCCTCGACTGGCATTTCATGGTGTTAAATCCCTGCGCAACAGCGGCCGTCTTGCTCTCCTTCTTCGCCCAGTCCCACGCCACCCTCTGGCTCCGCTCCCGCGGCTCCCTCAGTATTGAGAGCCTCGCCGCTCAGGCCCTCGTCTTCGCCTTCCTTGCTTCCTCGTGGAAGAAGAGGCTGCACCCAACAAACGACGCATCCGAGGACCCGCACTGCCGGATAATAGCATGGTACAACTCTGGCGGTTGGGCCGTGTTGGACAGCGCGCTGGAAAGTCTTATACAAGCGTATCTACTGCTACTTGCGATCTTTGCTATGTGCATGGGGCCGAGGCGGAGGGATAAGTCAAAGAAAAAGAAGAAGGAGCTAAAGAAGAAGCAGAAGGACAAAGAGAGCAGGCGTGGGAGGGTGGACGAGACGACGCCGTTGTTGCCATTGTTTCATCAGCCGCCGAAGAAGGAGAAACGGCGGTTCAGGTCGTTCTTAGCGAAGATGAAATGGAGGCGGAAGAAGAAGAGGAGGAAGAATGCAAGTCGGTGGAGGAAGTTTTTGGGGAGGGAGGAACGGTAATCTGGCCCTCGACTGGATGCCCAGAGGTGATCTTACGTGCCTGTACGCCACCACATGCAAATTAGACCCACTCACTGCTTCCGTTCTCCCCGCTGGATCGCGAAGCTTGAAACGGAGGACCTGCATGCTATCCGCCAAAGCATGGTTAGGGTATGTAGCACTTTCATTTTTGCCTTCGAAGCCCTGGTCAACCTTTTGGCGGCGTTTTCATTATGCGCGACCGATCAACGAGATCGTCGGTACCTGGAAACAAACAGGTATGCCGTTTCTCATGCGCTCGCCGGGCGATCTCATGCGACACAGGATGACCCCACGCTATTCTGTATTACCCGATAGCGCCTCCTGGGATTGGACATACTTGGGTGCGTTAAGACGGTGCCCCGTTAAATATACTAGGCCAATTTACAAATCGTGAATTCGACGGTTTTGAGTGTGGAAGATGATCGGGTACACGTAAGACTGTGGTACCGATGCTAAAAGGGTCGGTTATAGAGCGACTGGGGTTTCCTCCTTATCTGCTTTTTTTTTTATGTTCCAACCAGCGCTTGTCCATGATGTTGTCAATTTCCTCCGGGACTTTGTACCGTAACATCTCCACTCGGCCCTGAACCCTATTGTCCTCCGAGTCTGGTACCTCGAACTCTCCCCCCCCCCCTTCTCTTCTCCCGGAGGAAGGTAAGACCCTCTCGTATAAAGCCTCCGTGACCGAGAAAGATCAGTGTGAGCATCGGGGACCTTTACCGGCTTGGTTGCTGATCATCGTCCACCGAACAGGTGCCAGACATAACTTTGGAACATGGCGAATGGTTCTAGCCCCATCCCGTCCTCGATAATCTCGAATGGGTTGTCATCATCATCCTCGCCTTCCCCCATAATGGCAACATCACGAATTTCGTACGCGAAGGGAAGTCTCCTACTCATTCCAATGAATCCACAAAGAAGAAAGTCGAGGGCTAGGAGGCATATCAATGCCATGGCACACTTCGGTTTGAGGTGCTCAAGGATCTCCCTGTACGACTCCCCGAGACCCCAAAGCTTCCGCTCACTCCCATTCGAGAACTCTTCTAATATCTCCATGTCGAACCAGTGAGTAATAACTGCGCTGTTAAAGGTGCTAGACCGCCGGCGTCTTGACGTTGGGCAGATGAACCTTGCGCCAGGAATGACATCGGTCAGCTTGCTGCCATTAGAACAGGTGGTTCGCTGAACGAGTTCACTTCCAAAATTATCACGATGATGAAGGAGGGAGTATGGCGCGATTCCGGCTCAGCAATAAATGGGGGTTGCGGAGGAAGGTGGCCCGGGCCTCGCTCATTCATTGTGGTTGTTCAGGTTTTTCTGTGTTCCGTAATATATGAGGACCCAGCCAAGAAACGAGAGGACTCGTGATATGAGCTCTGGATCTTTGAAAGGAAGTCCTGTACAACGACACTTGCCATTGGGAAGACTTGTAGCGTGTCTAGGTAGCAGTACCTAAGGTACGTGCTGAGGCCCTGCTCTTCCATACCAGCACCAATCAGCGATGGTCATGAAACGACACGAATGACCCAAAATCAAACCATCCAAATCCTCCTTAAAACTATCCCGACACCTATTTTGTCGCCAAGCAGATTGCTGTTCCTTGACTGCACGAGCCCCTAAAAGGTGCTGTGGTGAACTAGAATTGTTCCAAGACGCCACGGAATCACTCGTCAAAATTACCGTCACGCAGATTCCTAAGCTCTACATCCGTACAGTAAAGGTCCCGGGTCAGTTTCGCATCGCAATCCTTGACGCGTATTTATGGAAAATCTCCAAAAGCCCTGAGGGCGACATTTACTGACGCCCGGAACCGTCGGCCCCTTGTTCACCAAACTCACGCAAATTAAGCCGTACTATACTGCCGCAATCAACTCCACGAAATGCACAAACCGGCCGATTCACCCAACGTCACCGGGAAAGCCCGTCTACCGGCCCGGCACGACCATCCCGCGAAGCCCATCGAGGCCATCGGAGCACATTTCGGCCCAAGTGTCAAACAGACGATGTTATGCGAAGTGACGCGGAGCCCGATATTAAATATTTGGGGATATTGCATCTTCAATATCCACCCTGGTTTTAACTGGCCCATCCCCATTTAGCCGGCCGGTACGTGCGCGGATCGTCCCCGGATGAGCGAGTTTCGAGAAGAGCGACTGGGGCAGCATAATAGACCCAAGACCCCCCGCGTGATTTCTACTCGTGGGATTCACTTAGACGACTCTTGGCCGATTTTCCGGGGTGCGCAGCAGGGAAAGGGACCTAAATTATTAATGTCTCACTATGTTGATATAAAGGACCGTGCCCGTCGGTTTGTCGCGGTGCTATCGATATCTAGTTTCTATCCCTTGGATGCCTCACCTGTATCCTGTTATCGCTATATCTGTGTCTGTGATAAGGCTGCGCGACATCGTTGTTTAGTTCCGAATCATAAGACCTTCCCCACCAAAGATGCTCACTACCGCTGTCCTAGTCGCCGCCCTGGCGATCGGCGTCAACGCCCACTGTACGCTCACTTCCTGGCTTTCAAGGCTCAACCCTCGGCCGCCCGAAACCCTAGCGAATCATCATCGCTGACCGCATCTCACATAGACACCTTCCCCTCTGTCCAGGCGTCCGGCGCCTGGGAATACGTCCGCCGCGCCGACAACTGGCAGGACAACGGCTTCGTCGGCGACGTCTCCTCCCCGCAGATGGCCTGCTTCCAGTCGACATTTGAACCTGCGGCCGCCACCGCCAGCGTCGCGGCCGGCTCCTCCGTGAGCTACACCGCAAACCCTAATGTGTACCACCCGGGGCCCATGCATTTCTACATGGCCAAGGTGCCTGAGGGACAGACCATCGACACCTTCGATGGGTCCGGGGATGTATGGTTCAAGATTTACGAGGAGCAGCCCAACTTTGGGGGCCAGCTCACTTGGCCAAGCAACGGTGTGTTGTAGTTTTCTCTCATTTTCTTCGCTGTGGTTGCCGGAATGAGAGGTCGAACGAGGGAGGACGCTAACTCATGAGCCAGGCCAATCTACATTCGACGTAACCATCCCGTCGTGTATCGCCCCCGGCGACTACCTCCTTCGCGCTGAGCACATCGCCCTCCACACCGCGCAGTCCGCTGGCGGTGCCCAGTTCTACATCTCCTGCGCCCAGCTGACTGTCACCGGCGGAGGAAGCACTGAGCCCTCCTCCAAGGTTTCCTTCCCCGGCGCGTACTCAGCCTCAGACCCTGGTATCCAGATCAACATCAACTACCCGGTCCCGACGTCGTATGAGAACCCCGGTCCCGAGGTCTTCTCCTGTTAAGCTGGGAAATGGGAAGAACGTTAAGGGCGGTTGGGTTTACGGACTTATGGGCAGAAGGGATAATGTCATAATATTAGACTTGGGAGACACTCATTACGGGAAGCGTGTACGAGAGGTGGAACGAAGTTTTGACTGAGCATGGTATAATCACACATATGCATGAAGGCTAAGTGTTGGCTCTAAATACAGGCTCAGATGCACTCCTTAAGCAATCGCCGGCTAGCAAGTTCAAATAACCAACCGGAGCTTCGCTGGCGCCTTTCCCGATAATTTCCTGCCACTTGTGACTTGGTAGACGTCAGCAGAGATATATACTTCCTGCACCCTCCACTGGACGGATTTCTCCAAAATGGAAGAAGAGCATCAAATGAGAAGCCGGGATTACAGTTCCAAAAAGGCCCACAGCACCATGCAGCCGCACCTCAGTCGTCTTTAGGTAGCGAGACGGTTGTTGGGTTCGAAAATAAATCAAAATTAAAATATAAGCTTACTCAGCTGACATGCGTTCGCGAAAGCTTGTTTTTGGAGACGGGAATATTGCACTTTTTGACGCTGGGGTAGAGTTATTGCCGAAGAACATGGTGTCAATAAGGAACACCTCGCATCGCGAAGCAAAAGCGCGGCTTCGGGCCGGGGGGTGGGAGGGGGAGATGGCGATCGCCGCAGTATTGTATTGACTGAAGGAGCGAAACCAACAGATTGCGAGTCATTCAAGTAAAGTCAATTCACTACCGCTCAAGCCTATACGACTCGAAGATAAGCAGAAACATCATCTTCTCGCTCAACACCAACACCATTCCTGTCCTTCCCTAGCTGGCTTGACCCGAAGACGCAGCAGGCCGCGCCGCCTTACGCACCGCTCCCCTTGCCTCTCTCATTCTTCTCATCGAGCGCAACACACATGGCCATCACGAGCGCAGCGTCCATTCCCGGCGCGACCGCAACGATATACGTCTGTGCGCCCCCGATGTAGTGCTTCATCGTGCTCTGCCGAGAGATGCGCGCGACGACAGCGCCTGTGTCGAGGTCCTTGATCTCGCCATTCTTGGAGCGCCAGTCGGCCTCCAGCTCCAGGGTCTCGGCCTTTCCGGAGGCGGAGCTGAATGTGATGGTCGCCTTCTCGCCGAAGACTACGGAATTCAGGGATTGGATTAGCTCAACGCGCTAAAAGGGGCTTATAGCAGTGGGGATAACGCGTGGGGATAATTGTAATCGTACTTTTAGAAGCCGAGAATTTGACCTCCATGATGAACTTCTCAGACGGATCTTCAACCCAGTACGAGGCGCGGATGAATGACGACGCCTTGGAGCGAATGGTGAAGAGGTGGCGGTCGGACAAGTCATAGACCTCCTTCCGCTGGCGAAACGAGAAGACCTTGCCCTGCACCTTCAAGAGGGGCGTGCCATCAAGCAGCGACACACGGAAGCTGTCGCCCGTGAGTGACAGGCCCTTCTCGTCGATGACGAGTTCTTGCTGCTGTGGGAAGATGAAGTTGTTGAAGATGCCCATAGGCTGACGGAGAGGTGGTAGCGCTTGCGCCATGATTGTGGGGGACGTGGACGCGAGACGGCGGGAGTGAAATGATGTCTATGCTTTTCCTAGGAAGATATTTTGCTCCCAGTGTTGTGTTGCAGGGGAAGAGGTCGATATGAAAAAGCCTGGAATGTCGAGCCGGCGCTTGGCGGCCGTCCAGTTATATTTGCATCAGGCCATGACGGCGCCAGGGCTGAAGTGGCTGTGCAGAGCTGGTCTCCAGAATCCACGGAATGCACACACCATCTTGCCGAATAAGGTGAAACTCGCACCGCCGCAGCTCGCGCCAACCCCAGAAAGGTTGAAGCGGATGAACACCCTGCAGGCTTACCTAATTCCATACTTCCTCCAACGGCACAAGTGACCTTGGGAAGTAGTCGTAAAGAGTGAGTATCCTGGCCTGGGCCATAGATAGGCAGGAGAACTCACGGCACTGGAAAGGGACATCTCTCTCTTTTAGATAAGTGAATAACGAGTGGCAAAACCTCAATTTGTCATCGATCCCAGCGCTCCGAGAAAACGATTCCTTTCCCGCTATTATACCGACGTCACGTGCGCTACTAGAGCTCCTTCCTTTCTTTTAGTGCGATGGACGCTCCGACGGCCAAGCCGTCAGTCCCTCAAACAAGAACGAAAGCCTCTCGACCATTCCCATGAGGATTTCCTTCACTCCCTCTCAATCGACACAAATTTTCTTTTCCGAGAAACAAATCCAAGACAAGAAAGAAGATAATATACTGAGTTCACCTATGTACCATGAGGTCAAATTACCTCGTTAACTCGTCACTTTTCAGATCCACAGGAAACGATGCTCATATCTGACCAAGTTGTTTACCACAAGATCCAGAGGTCACTGGCCAAAGAGGGGCACCTTATGGCTGATAAAGTACTATCTTGCCGGCAAAGGTTCATTGATCCCTTCCCCGGACTGGTCGGCTGGCGCCACATGATTCGGATGGCACTCGATTATGCGCAGGGTACACCCTAGACATTCAACCGCAAAAAGGATTGGGTGGATCGATGCTTCAGAGTTCGATTTTATGGGAGAGACCCATATAAATCATATGAGAGAGAAGATTGTCTTTGAAATGCTCACTCAGGTCAAATAGGAGGCCCACTGGGCCAGGGGACTGCACGTCAATTGCTTACAAACTTCTTCATAGCGTGCCTGATGGCCACGGGCGTGTGGAAAGCTGACGCCGCGGTCCAGATAATAGAAGGTAGTGTTTGCGACAGTGCTATCACACTGGACTCCGTTCAGAGTACATGAGAGCTTGGGGAGCTTATTGACATTGAAAATTGTCTAAGGGGCCAGAAGAGACCACAATAGCTTTGGGTATTGGAGGTATCCAAGGATTCATTGAGAGGGATCCACTGTACCCTGAACGCCATATTGTTGCAACTGGGGTCTGTGAGGGATAGCACCAATTGACCCTGGGCTGTACCCGTCAGTAAGATGATGGTGAACTTATCAATGCCCTCAAAAATGGCAATATAACCTACTTCCAGAAGCAGGAAGATGTAGATATGGATGGATATCATGCTGGCTTCCTGGTACTTACTGAGAGAAAGTTAATCCAGCATTGAACTAAGCTGAGAAAGTACATCAGAACAAGCAACGCTCGTGAAAAGGATGATGGAGTCTCACGCCCAAGGAAGGTAACGGTAATCCTGGGAGACAGAAGGAATTGTATGTTCCTTTCTTTTCTCTCTGTCTTTTCTCCTTTTATATTTAGGTGTTACATAAAGGCAGAATTATGAATGAGAATATGTCCTTCAAGTATTAATTGTTGGTTGTCGTATGTGAAGTATTACGACAGGTTATCAGTAGTTTTGGTACTAACATCGCGGCTGCGCAGTTTGCACATGTAAGCCTGTGTTGCATACTGGACTTGCACCATTGCTATCAAATGGTGTTTGTAGTTGTACTTCAAGGGTGAATCCTACGTTTAGGGCATGGAACATGGCGAATACGAGCATCGTCATGTCCGGCAGGATGACGCGTTCGTTGGTATCCTCCTATCACTGGTAAGTGGAAAGGTCAATGATGAATCACTGGAGCTCAGAGTAGTGGATTACTTGGCCAGCTTGCCTTGATTATCATCAACTGACACTTCATACCGCTTCGGCTATCCTCAACGACAACATACGCGAGACACCCGGAACCTGGTCACGTTAAACCACACAGGACCTCCAAGGTCAACCATTCCGTGTTTTTACGAGACACTCAATTCCGAGAACTCAGGTTACCACGGTACACTCCCCGGCTCTATCCAGAATCTGCTCCTGAGCTGGAAAGAGACCTGCATCTAGATCCGTCCTTTATTCTTCTCGAAGAACACTATAGGCGTCAGCCACAGCAGACAAAATTTCCTGGAGCGGCTCCTCGATATGTGTCACAAAAGCTGGAGCAAGTTGCGTTAGCTTGTTGTGATCCCTCAGCCGTGTTAACAATGACTGCCAGGGGTGCACCCAACAAGTTTTCCAGAAATACGCAGGGAGGATGCGAGCGGGCCATTCAACGATGATGCACACCATAGTGACACCAATCACTTCTTCTGTGGGTGCATGTGTGCAAGGTATTCTGTCCTTGCATGGACGGTCGGGCCAGCTCAGAACCAGGCTAGGCTGCAGGATGGTAGATCTTGAGGTGGCTCGGCGGCTAGCCGCATCTCTCTCTAAGCTTCCGAGTGTTGAGAACGTTCATATCTCCTTCAGCAAGCCCGCAGGCAACCACACCATTCTACGCCATGTTGCCATGGACACCGTTTGCAGCGTGCCCACAAGTACCGACTGAATACCTGCGTGGTCATTCCGGTTCTTCGACCTACCTGTGGAGCTCTAGCTATATCTTGAATATACCTCCTTGTGTCAAACAAACACCATTCGGTCGCGGCCCGGCTACAAGGATGATTGGCTCCCACTCTTGCCGCCCTATTCGCGGGGCAAGGGCCGCTTCCGCTGTACCTTCTGCACCTGGGACACCGCGAGCGTTAACAAGAAGTGCCTCGGTCACTGTCCCACGCTCTCTTGATGCCGCGTTAGCCGCCGGTTCAGCAATCTCGTGAGGGGTGTATTCTACTCTAAGCTGGTTCTCCAGGTTATGGGATGAGACGGGAAAGACCAGGGTGCTCCTTTCACCAATGCCGACGCCGACCCCTGCGCGCCGAAGGCGTTTGTGCATTTCTTCGGGAGATACAGGGATACAGGTACGTTGCGCTATATTAGGAAGATGGCGCTTGCATTTTCATGTATCACAGGCACGTACCTTATTCCAGAGAGGAAGGTGTGGAAACTCTGGCTTGAAGACGCAGACATCATGGCGAGGGTGGGGCACGTCTCAAGAACAGAGATAAAGATAGGTTTTCAAGATAACTGGCCAAGCAGAGATGTCGGCGGGGCGCATGAGCATGACGGGCATGTAGTTGAGGACGAACGGCTGGGAGGACACAGTCGAGAAGAGTGGTGGGAGGGCAGGAAGGGGAATCTGGTGGTGACGTGGTAACTGGGGTTCTTAACGCTTGGGAATTCTGGGGCGAGCATGTGAATTGAAGCTAAATGGCATACTCTTCTGCAGTATGTCATGTAGCTTGGGAAAGCAGGGGGCATTTACTTTGTATACCCCTTTCTCCTCGGCCTCCGGACTCGCATCGGAGGCGTTTAGTTTGTTGTCAGCACGGTGCGTGGTGTAGCGTTTTAGCTTCATTCTTGTTTCGAGAGCGACGTATCCAGCTGGGTTGAACGGGTCAATGATCGCAACAAGGAACAGTGTACGGTGTGTTTCCCGCTAAAGCACGGGGTTTCGAGGCACCCGTCAATCTATCCATCTCTAAGCGCGGATCTATTCTGTTACCAAACATGACTGCGCATCTTGTACTGGTGTCGCTGCTAATCAAGGCCGGGGACAACATGGCCCTACTAGAGCTGCAGTTCCTGCGTCTTTCGCATTGTCCATGGATCCTTCCTCCTCTGTGTTTTCCTGGGGCCGCAGAAGGCACGGAAAGCCCGAAATTTGCCGTGTATGCGTGGACCGTGCTTCAGACAAGGTGAAGGACATTTGGGACTTCGGTGACGAATGTTTAGACTGGAAGTGACCGACCACGGTACCTTTAGGGAGACGAATTGGATCAGATCTTTATGTAATCTAGTATAATAGGTATCGCAGCCATAGAACACCGCCAAAATCGGCCATTGCGCCGATACGGCCGATTTGGCATTTCTTGGCAGGAGGGCGGGAAGTCGCACGTCGCCACGCGATACTGCTTTGAGAAGGTGGCTCTGTGGGGTAAACAAGTGCAGCTTTATCAGTGTGCCCTAGCAGGTGAATCCTTTACCGTGCTACAGCGACTCTGAAGTGTGTCAGCATGCGGGGTTTGTGCCGGCCAGTCCAATCCGGCCACGGTAAGCTTGACGGCTGTTGGTGGTGCTGCGCCCAGCGCTCTTCCGCCACACACATTGTGCGCCGGTGTTCAAATCCGGCGGGAAGTTGGAGCGACGACTTGTTGCTCCCCTGGCGACTCGTCCTCTCCTTGATTCCGGGGCACCTCGGCTTCCTAGGAAGACGTCTGGAAGACCTGAACCGCTCCAACGTCATATCGCATCCGCAAATCAACATAGAAGGAGCGCACCTGACCGAGCCAGCAAACGGCTTCGATTCGCTCGTCTCGCGTGGGTGAATTCCATCCCGCGTCTTCCCCCCTTTCGCGCATTGGGATGAGCACGTGGCGCGGATAGATCTACTAGATTTGCGAAAGCAATAACCTAATCTTAGCCCCGCCGATTGCGACCGTGTGAGTTGTCGTCATCGGAGATAATAGGGGGTGACCGATAATCAGGGACCGTAAAAAAAAAAATGCGTTGCCCTGCCCAGTTTCGGGACGGACATGCACCAACTCTCGGACCCCTTTGTTGTACGGAGTACTGTAGGGGCCCAATATTATTCCAAAGCACTCCACAGAAAAAAGAGGAGACAGAAACAGGGACAAAACCCATTCGCTTGCTGCAGGTTTAGATTGGATTTTTTTTGCCACATTCCAGGAGGTACCTCGGACGGCCGCTCGTCTTTTCCGCTTCAACAGTTCCCGGAACGCGAACGCCCGGCGGCCCAAAACGCCCGTCGACCAAGGACGCGCGGTGGTTCAAACACCACAGGCGAATCTCGTACCCGCGCCACCTCAGACGAAAGAAAAACCTGCTCGCTCGTGCCACCACGAATGGGGATCGGGATCTTCCCAGGCGAAGTCCATCTGTTCGGGGTTAATATGGGACATTGCACAGCCCCCCACATGTCATCTAAGTTCGGTCTCTGGAAAAAAAGCTGGACCTCTGCCCCACGAGCTTACCCCTCGCCAGACTTACCCGAAGGGGAAGTGGTATGCAATTCCTCCGGAGCCAGGCCGTTTGAGGATCGGTGCTCCGTGGGCCGCCATCGGCGATGGGCGGGCAAATTCAGGGGCCCCAACACCCAACGCCATTTATTGATCGTTCGTCGTTCTGGCGGGTCCAGTGACAGTGGTGCCGGGCAATCTTAGTCCTTCCTGTACCCGCGCTATGCTGCGCCCCAGGGCGCCCGCCCACCTGGAAAACCTGTGGAAAAGACTAACCTAGCGTCGCGTTCCCCAATCCCGTCGGCGTTACGGGGCGAGAGCGTCGGACATGACACCCCTGATTGGCCCGTCCAGTCGGCTTGGCCGCGCGGATTGGACCGCAGCAACGCCAGGGCACGCCCAGGGTACGACCTGCCAGATGCGGCGGCTGCTCGCCACAGACAAAAATGTCCTTTGGAAGGATCCATTGGACCGGCTCGGGTGCGCCCCATACTTTATCGAAAGATCTGTTGAATCTACTACATGCAGGGTCCGAAACCCTCCCCCCCTTTCTTTTGTGGGGAACAGGCGGGAGGCCGATCCGCCTCACGAACACGGCAAGTTTCATTCTACTTTCCTCTCGTCGCAGCTCGTGTCCACAAGGATGACGTGCACCCCATGGGCCGTGGCTAGCGGGCATGGCGCCTGTCCTTGGCAGTTGGCCTGAGAAGCCTGCTTTCCACCCTTGCATGCTGGAAATTGGTCCAATCTGCCACAAAGAGACCCGTCAACCCAAGGTGTTTCTCAGGTGGGCCTGCTCGCTCACTCTTTCTGCTCTGTGTCCTACCTACCCGGTGATGAAGCTTGCGCCCCTCGTATAGCACTGTCATACGCGTATTCACGAGCCATATTACTTCCCTTTCCACTGGAAACGCAAAACGAGATTTCAATTTGCCTCCATTACATCCTCGTTTCCATTCTATACACGCCCAGCCCTCTACAGCAGTCAACAGACTGCCGGACAGCCATGGATCGCGACAGGATTTTAACGGCGCGGTCAATCGAGGCCATGATTGCCGAGGGCCACACTGTCCTCATCTTCGAGGACCACGTCCTGCGCCTCGACTCTTGGCTTGCCAAACATCCTGGCGGCCGCCTCCCCATTTTACACATGGTAGGGAAAGATGCAACGGACGAAATCACAGTGTAAACCATCCCAACGTTCAGCTCCTACCCTCCCTTCTCGCTCACCCCGCCATGCCCTCCGTTATGACTTGCCTTTAAGCCTTCCGAATCCTTGACTTGGTGGCCGCAACGCCGAATTAAGTGGCTTCGGTGACAAATAGCATGCCATTGGGAATATGCTGACAGGTTTTCATAGGTATCACAGTCTGAAAACGCTAGAGAGCATGAAGTGTTTCAGGATAGGAAGAAAGCCCCCAGGTCCCTGGACCAACATGACCCCGCCAATTCGGGGAGGCGTATACCGCAAGGAAGGACCACCACTTGAAAAGGATGCTACGGAAGTCCTCGAAGGGGCGTCTGATGTGAATGACTCGGAGAAGGCGGTGAGGGTAGACTCACCCAAAACCCTCAGGAAACGAAGCCCTCCACTCAAGGAGCCGGCCGTGGAGTACCAGGCACCCATCCATGACAGTACCGGCGACTTTGCTTCATCAACCGGATACGCAGATGCAGCCATTCAGCAAGAGGTTGACCAGGCTATCCGAGACTATCCGTCTGTAGATGCGGATGTGCAGGAGCAGATTACATTCAAATTCAGGGCCCTGCACCAAAGGATACGTGATGAGGGCTTCTATGACTGCCCGCACATCGAATATGGCAAGGAAGTAGCACGGTACAGCTGCTTGTTCATTGGCTTCCTCATGGCCTTGCATCACGGCTGGTATATGACATCGGCGGCCTTCTTGGGTCTATTCTGGGTATGTCATTCACTTTTAACCAGCGTGAGAATGCATTGACTGACATTTTCAAGCATCAAATTATGTTCACAGCTCACGATGCGGCTCATATTTCCATCACCCATAACTTCGCCATTGATACTCTAATCGGCATGTTCATCGCCGACTTCTGTTGCGGCCTGTCCATCGGGTGGTGGAAGAGTAGCCACAACGTTCACCATCTCATAACAAACCAACCAGTTGGTCTCCCTCATCTCAGTATCAGCCCCATGTCCTAACAGCTTGCAGGAACACGACCCGGACATCCAGAACGTACCGCTCTTTGCCACCTGCCCCTCCTTTTTCAAATCCCTTCGCTCAACCTACTACAACTTTACCTTTGCCTGGGACCGGGTTGCCGACCTCTTGGTTCCCTACCAGCGGTACACGTACTACCCGATAATGGCCATCGCGCGCTTTAACCTCTACCTCCTCTCCTGGATCCACCTCCTCTCCAACCGGTCGTCCTCGCTCGGCAGCAGCAAGGCCTGGTGGATCCGCCCCACGGAGATCTCCTTTATGTGCTGTTACTGGTTCCTCTTCGGATACTGTCTCCTCTGGCGCGCTCTGCCGACGTGGAACACCCGAATCGCGTTTGTCTTAGTCTCACATATCATAACGATGCCCCTGCACGTTCAAATAACCCTATCCCACTGGGGCATGTCAACATCTGAGCTCGGCGAGTCGGAGTCCTTCCCGCAGCGTCAACTGCGCACTACGATGGACGTCAAGTGTCCCGCTTGGCTGGACTTCATTCACGGAGGCCTCCAGTTCCAAGCGGTACACCACCTCTTCCCCCGCGTGCCGCGGCATAACTTGCGGAAGCTGCAGGTGCTCGTGAAGGAGTTCTGCGCGGAGACGGAGATCCCGTACTCCATCCTAGGGTTTACAGACGGCAACCGGAAAATGCTTGGGAGGCTAGACGAGGTGAGCAATCAGCTTAAGATACTGGTGCAATGTCAGCAGTACATGGCGGAGACAGGAGAAAGTGGATTGCATTGAGAATGCGCGCCGTCACGTTTTCATTAGACTAAACTTATCATCTATAAAATTCATGTGGAGAGGGTACCATGTGCTACAATCTTGTCGACTGGGTTTCTCTGCGGTCTATTCCAGCAATAGTAATCGACCAAGGCCTTCCATTCGACTCCTGGTCACCGTAAATATAACTCTCTATTTCAACCCTCCCTGCCAGCCTCTACCATCCCGAGCTTGCCAACCACCCGCTCTCTGGCTTCTCCTGAAACCTGTGAGACTCCATCTGCTTCAAATCTTACAACACATTGGCGGCTCGGCAGACGGTAGTATTAAGTCTAGAAAGACCCACTCCTTAAAAAGCTTCCCCCAGAACCAAATGTCCGAAGAGGCTAAACCCAGGGGTCCGCCCTGAGATGTGATGGCTCAGCTTTTTCAATGAACCAAGCTGGGAATCTCCGGCGCACCTTCCTACTTGTGCCTATTTCTTTCCTACCTTGGTTGGCCCGGCCCCCTTTTACATCTGACGATACATGTAGTACACGGGAATGGTCTCATTGGGCCAGCAAAGACACGGAGAAGAACAATAACTGGTGGTTGGCGGAATTACAGCAGGATAAAGGCTTCATTTTGTAGTTAAACCATGTGGAAATCCAAACCAGGGTGTCCTAAAGCACCAGCAGCAAACTGGGGAAATACAAAGCACCAAGAGAAGGTAGCCCGAGACAAAGGCTGACGAAAAGTATTGAACAGCTCACTTGTATCCTATAGGCGCCATAAAACTGTACATATACCAACGGGCACATTCTTCCTTCCACCCAGTAAACGGGGAGAATCCAGCAGAGCCGCCCCGTAAACAGCGACATATGTATACATATATATATACATATATATATCTCAGCGAAAGCCACGATCCTGTCAACGGGACTTTGTAATCTACATGGACCTCTCTTGGAGCGGGATGAAACGAAGCGCAAACGTTTTCGTATTCAAGGCTCATGAATTATTAACGCCTTACTCCATCCATCCATTCAATCCAAAGCTAGCTAAGTGTACTACTACTGTTGACTCCGGTCGGATGGCCGGCCATCGGGAAACTGATCGAGCGTGGAGTACTGCTGGTGCTTTGCACCTTCTATATCCGAACTCTTCGCATCCTTCTCCTCCTTTGGCGGAAGCCTCAGAATTGTCCACGAGCAAATTGCCACCACCGCAATTTCCGGAAGCGTCGAAAGGCACAGATATATAGTTGCATTTCCCCTGATGCAATTCCACATCATGTCGGACGTAATATTGTAGATGAGAGAATACACTGTCCGCATCATAAGCGGCAGCGCCCCGGCAAAAACGCAGCTCAGTCCCGGCTTGTAGGCCGGTGGAACCTCCCCGCGGTGGCGCCAGAGAGCCGCTGCTAAGCTGAGTACGCAGAGGTGGTTTAATATGACGAGGGCAGCTGCAACGATGCTGAAGCGGGTTGGGTGGAGCAGGTCATTTTGCCTGCTTATCTCCACGAAGCCTGCAATGGATACGCCTAATTCCGTCGTCGCAATGACTGCTGGGGAATAGAATATCCACGGCTGTAGGCGATGAATTTGACCGTTTCTACATTAGTGTGTTAGTTAGAAGTCTCCTAACGAAGAATACTGAACAGAAACGCACATGTCTTGAAGTATTTCCACTAGCAAAAATATCACGAGTAGCACGCCCTGCGATTCACACACGAAGACCGCCAATAAGAGGCCGTCGGAGCGATTATTTATAAGCGCCAGCAGGCAGCTCCCACCAACTATGCGAAAGATGGAAAAGGTGCTGATTGTAGACCATCCGCTGCGGTTCGAAAGCTTAAAGTGGCGTGCGACGTAGAGGAAGAAGGAAAAGACGACGATCTGGGCGACGGAGACACCGTGGCGATAGGTGAATACGCCATCACCGGAGGTCATTTCGGCCGTTGGGTGACAGTAGGCGGACGAGGTGTCGGGGGCGTTGACTAAGTTCGTTGGCTGGGCTGGTGTTAGGTCCTCGCCTGCTCGGCCCGTGTTAAGACGACAATGGAACGGGTTGAAGCCAGGATGGTACAGAAGTCACTGAATTGATTTAACACACAAAATCGGGAAGAGACGCCAAAGGAAGGGTACGTCTTATATAGGCCTTCTGGGGATTTCTTCCCTGGGCGATTGCGACGACTTAAATCACCTACAGTAGGTTCTGCAGGAGTTGGTGACAGGGCTGTGCCGTGTCTTGATGAACGAATGCGAGAGCGAGACCCACATTCAGGTCCGAAGAGCCAACCAATCATGCGGGATTCAACATTGGTCCAATCCTCTGGGCAGGCCCGATTGAGTACCTGTACTTGACTAAAGTTGGAAGAATCCCAACGCTCAAAGACCAAAATGCAATGGACTGAACATCAACCAAGTGCAAGATAGACACCTTTCATGTCATGAATCTGCCAGGCCCGTTAGCCCCTGGTTAAAAAGGAGAAGCGGTGTCAACAGAACCATGGCCGCCGTCCGAGAAGAGCGTTTGGCCAATACCCACTCACGTTAGTACCATCCTCCCGCCCAGACCTCGCACTCGCTTGAGTGGCTACGGAAACCCCAGAAATATAAAACGGCCGCATCAGCCCCAAGCCAGAGCTGACGTCATTTCTTCAGTCTCCGGAAAATTGACTCGCGTCTGTTAGATTTTGGTGACAGTAGGGCCTGGATCCGCTAACCCGTCCGTCACGAGCGGATTGAACCATTTGGGGCGGTGACAGGTATCGGCCCTTTGCTCAGGGTCATTGTTGCGATAAATTCTCAAAACATCCTATGGGCCGGACCCCTTGGTTTTGATCTTGTTTCATAACTCGTTGTCGCATTAGCACCAGCCGGACCATCAATGAACCACCTGCCACCCATCCTGCGATGTGGCCGAAATATCCTCAGCGCCGCTGCTGGCGAGATACACAAGAGACCGGGAAAGACACTTCCCAACCAAAACTGTGCAACCTTCTACACACCGAATCCAGAGTGATGGACCACAAAGCAAATTTAAGATCCGACCAAGTTCACCCCCAACCCCTTTCTCCCCCCTTTACTACCTCTACGAAACAACGATCGTCCGCAAAAACCCCCAGTTTCCCAACGACAGGGAGGCACGGCGAGCCTTCGCCTAGGAACTCTCTCTGAATCACCCCGACGACGGTGAGGGCCCTTTAGTTGAGCCGAGACTCTGCCCGCCCACAATCCGCGGGTAGGCCCACCATGCCCACGAAGCCTGCTTTGGCGTTGTGACTAGCCTCTGAGACCGCGATATCTTCACCGCCACACAGCCGGACGGCTTCCTCAGCTACGCCCGTGACATCGATTCGCTCCTGCAGCAGATTCCCGTTTGCGTCTCCTGACCGCCTGGATAATGACCTTGCCTCTCAGGGCCCGGAGCTAGGCCCAAATGGAATGTGAGCCTCATCGAACGTGCTACAGACATACAAGCTTCTTCACAGTGAGTGCATGCAGGGTCCAGCACCTGTTAGAATTATTGGCTATGGTGCCCCTATCGGCCTGTATGGCTTTGTCTCAAAGGTCGCCCGGAGTCCAATTCGGAGTCGTACTCTGACGACGGAAAAAAAAAAAAAAAGGGAACAAGCGTAATAGGAAGATCTCCGCGGTCCTGTCGACCTCCACTGCGCTGATCCTCCGTGCCTTGACGCTCTGACGGGGCTATTATGTCGGGAACGGCAAGAACGGGAAGAAGATGTTTGGATCTGGAGAAGGGGAGTTGGTTGTGGGGGAACCCCAGTGATATTAGCTCTGCTCCAGGCGATCGGTTTCCTCCCCCTGGAACGCAGCAGATATATATAAATTGGCCCTGCGGCACTGAATTTGTCTGTAATGACATCGGTGTCTTACGATGTCGTGTCAAGGACGCCGGCGGTTGGTGAACCGCTTTTGGGTGGGGTAAAACCCCAGGCCGGGCGGACAGGGACAGGTTCCCAACGGCGAAGGTCAGGTAGAGTGCAGATTCACAAGGGTGAGCTTTTCATCATATCGGACGTGAGTATGCTTCAAGGCCATAATCGATACAAGTCGAGCGAATCAATGGTGGGACCAGTCGTGCAAAGACATGTGGTTGTTCAAGGAGTAGTGCGCATATTTGCGGAACATGGCTTTGTGGTGGTCGGACTGCCAACCCTAAGGACCACAACCTTCCGCCTAGAGTTCTTTACTTCTTCTAGTAGAAACACTACTTTCCCTTTCTACCACTCCCTCAACTCCCCATCGGGCCCGGTAAACATGGGGGACACCCAAGCCTTAGCATCCCTCGCCAACTCCCTCACCAAGTCCTCGTTAATCTCCACCCCGAGCCCCGGCCCTGACGGCACTTCAACGTGCCCGTCCTTGACATCCCACACCTCCGGGTTCCTAATATACGTGGCGATGTCCTGGCCGGTGCTGTTATAATGGATACCCACGGACATCTCTTGTATCGCAAAGTTAGGCGACGTGGCGTCCACTTGCATACACGCGGCCAGCGCAATCGGGCCAAGGGGGCAATGCGGCGCCAACCCAACATCATACGCCTCCGCCATCGCCGCCACGCGCCTCATCTCCGAGATGCCGCCAACATGGCAGACGTCCGGCTGAGCTACATCCACGCACCCTGCCTCGAAGAACGGCCTAAACTCCCACCGGCTAAACAACCTCTCCCCCAGCGCGATAGGGCAGCTAGTCAGGTTAGCGATCTGCTTGATTCCTTCGATGTTCTCGGAGAGGAGTGGCTCCTCGAGGAAGAGCGGAGAAAGGGGCGCGACGAGAGTGGCGAGCTGCTTGGCCATGGGTTTGTGTAAGCGGCCGTGGAAGTCGATCGCAGGGTCCAGGCCCTGGTCACGGACAGCTTTTATGCGGTCTGCCGCCCCCCGCAGAGCGGCGGGTGAGTCGAGCCAGGCCATGTGGCCGGTGGCATTCATCTTTACGGCCGTGAAGCCCTGCCCTTTTCGGAATTGACTAGGGGTTGTGAGCGTATATAAAGCTGTGGGAGAAGCAATGCAACTTACGCGTCCTTGGTGACTTCAGACGGGTTATCTCCGCCTATCCACGAGTACACCCTCAGCTTATCTCTGACTTTACCTCCGAGAAGCTGATAGATAGGAACGCCCAGTTTCCTTGCTATGATGACGATTAGCTGTGGGAGGAACAAGAGTGAAGAGGGATTTACGAACCATTTAAGTCCCATAGGGCAATATCGATGCCAGACAGCGCGCTCATGAGGACAGGACCTCCCCGGTAGAACCCGCCGCGGTATGCTGTCTGCCATATACGTTCAATTTCACTGCCCTTGCGTGAGCCTCATATTGACACCCCGTATTGGCTGGTCGGGGAGCCCCGGGATGGGCGCAGACGTACTCGGCATCGTATCCAGTGAACTTCTCAAACCACGCGTCAAGACACCCCTCTACTGATTGCGTATGACCCTCTAGGGAGGCTTCGCCCCAGCCCACGTTGCCCTCCGTGTCGGTGATTTTGACAAAGAGCCAGCGTGGCGGGATGCGAAAGTACTCCATACATTTGATTGGCGCCATGGTTGCGGTGCGACCCTCCAAGAAAAATGAAAAGGTATCAGTCGACGTCGGCTTATCCTGTTATGCGGGGAAATGAGGGGAGGATAAGTTTCAGTGGATAACAGACTTGGACGGGGCGATTTCTAGTCCAGGTCGGTCTGTCTGTAGGAGCATATGCCGCTTGCCAAGCCCCTCGACTGGCACCGCGCTCTCACTGGTCTTTCGGACAAAACGGCGCAGAAACTCCGCACTCTCCGACCTCGCAGGGATAGCAGTTTCCGCATCGGCTGCGCAGGCCGACAGGCGGGGCTCACCCGGCAGCCGATTTGTCTCCTCAGGAATTGGCGGGGTACGAGGGGCACAGCGGGTCGCCTTGTCGGCTAGCCCGCCCCACCTCCGAAGCCCCCTCGGGCCAGCAACATCCCGAGTTGCCGGGGAGTCTCGTCATCCCAATAATTCCATAACCCCTCCATCCCCGCAGCTTCCCTCCCACGCCACCATCATGATCACCACCCTCATTTAGCAACATAGATAGATTTCGAGGAAGTCCAACACAATGGCGGCCATCACGAGCCCCCCGCCGGGCGTCTTTGTCCCCTCGCCCACCTTCTTCCACCCCGCCGCGGAAGGCGCGCAGCCGGCGCTCGACGTCGAGACTCAAGTTAAGCACACCGTCTTCCTGGCCAAGTCTGGCATCCGGGGCCTCGTCATCCTAGGCTCGACCGGCGAGGCGGTGCACCTCACGCGCGACGAGCGCCGGACGCTGGTTTCCGGAGTCCGCAAGGGTCTTGAGGAGGCAGGGTTTAAGGACTACCCCATTATGGCGGGTGTGCTCACGAACAGCATCGACGAGACGCTCGAGTGGCTTAATGACTACGCTGAGGCTGGCGCGCAGTGGGGACTTGTTCTTGCGCCAGGGTACTTTGGGAAGGCGGCGAGCCAGGAGAATCTCAAGGCATGGTATGAGATTGTGGCAAACAAGAGCCCCCTGCCGATTTTGATGTATGTTGCACTCTGTCCTGGGTTCGGTTCCAAGTAAAGTCTCTAATGTGAGAGCAGATACAACTACCCCGGCGTCACGAATGGCGTGGTCGTCGAGCCAGACACCTACACGCAACTGGCTCAACACCCCAAGATTGTCGGCTGTAAAATGTGAGTTCCTCCCCAGCAGGCCGTCAAGACGCTCTCTAACCACGCGCCATAGGTCCCACGGCGACGTCTCCCACCACGTCCAGGTCTCCACCGACCCCCAAATCGACCACAATAAGTTCCGTGTTTACTCTGGTTTCGGCCAGCAGCTCGGCCCGATTGTCCTCTTCGGCGCCGCCGGCGTAATTGACGGCCTCGCCGCATTTTATCCCAAGACCGTTGTCCGCCTTATGGAGCTCGCCTCGCAGCGTCCCGTCAGCGACGATAACCTGGCCGAAACGCGCCGCCTGCAGCACGCCGTGAGCCGAGCGGAGGAGTACATCGGAAAGACGGGCGTCCTGGGGATTCGGGAGGGAGTGATCCGCGTGGCGGGGCTGGGGGGTCCCGGTGGAAGGCTACCCCTTGCGGGAAGGACGGCGGAGGCGGACTGGGAGGCTTTGAGCAAGCGGTTCCTATCCGAGATCGAGCAGATCGAGAAGTCCCTTCCCTAGACCTCGGGTGATCCATAGAATAAGAGAATTTCTATAATATACGGCTTAGCAACCAGAATTTAACCTTGAGATATAAGACTGGACAATCTTGTGAGTATCAGCACCGTTCGGAGGGGTCCCTTTTTAGATGTTGGCTAGTCCGGGGAATCCGGCAGCGAAGAGCAAGTGGGGCGACAACTTGCCTGCCACCACATATGATCGCATTGAGTGGAGCGCTTAGTGTCATCGTTAGCGCGATTTGACTCTCATTCCCATAGCACAAGCAAAGCCCCCAGACCTGAAATTCTGTGCTTATTCACACTTCCCAATCTCCGCTCCCCCGCCACCCGAGACCCTTATTCCCCACGCTACCCCGCCGCAGGCACCTGCCATATGTGGCTAAGCCCCCTAGGCGATATGACAGGCCACGAAAGCCCCTCGCGGCCGGTAACATCCAGCATATTCAGCGCCTATCCAACCCCTCCACACCTCACCCGAACTGCACTCGCCTTGTCCAGGTTACCTATTTCATTCAGCCCTACTCTATGTCCCTCTCAGGAAAGGTCTACGCCGTCACCGGTGGCGCCCGCGGCATCGGCTTCTCAACTGCGAAGCTCCTCGCCGAGCGGGGTGCAACCGTCTGCGTCGCCGACGTAAACCCCGACTCCCTAAGAGAAGCAGAGACCTACTTTGGCGGGAAGGGCGGCAAGTACTCTGTCAAGAGTGTAGATGTGTCGAAAAGGGCCGAGGTAGAAGCCTGGATCGAGGGCATTGTCAAGGAGTTTGGGCGTTTGGACGGCGCAGCGAACATCGCTGGGGTGATAGGGAAGCACCATGCTATCCATGCTGTCTCGGAGCTCGAAGATGAGGACTGGGATAAGATTATCTCGGTAAACCTCACGGGGTGCATGTACTGCCTCCGCGCGGAGATCAAGCATATTCAAGATGGCGGCTCGATCGTGAACATGACCTCCATCAACGGGGTGAAGGGTATGCATGGCTGCACAAGACAAACTACCTGGCTTATGTGTACTAACACCAACGAAAGGTATCCCTTATCACGGCGCCTACGCGGCCAGCAAGCATGGCGTAGTGGGTCTCACACGCGTTGCCGCCAAAGAGCTCGGTAAGCGCGAAGTGCGCGTGAACGCCGTGGCCCCTGGAGCGGCATACACGCCACTTATGCAGGAGGCATGGGATCTTACAAACAGGAAGCCGGACGCGGCGTTTGATGACCCGACAGCGTTTCAGCGGCAAGGTACGCCCGAAGAGGTGGCGAACGTGGTGGTGTTCTTGTTAAGCCCTGAGAGCTCATTTGTGAGCGGGAGTGTGTATAGCGTGGATGGAGCGTGGCTTTAAAAACCTGATGCTCACTCTTACGTGTTGTTCGATACAGAAGACGGGGTTGGGACAATGCATCATGGATGTGGATCACTGTGCGCACCTTACATTCTTTTAGGGGCGAAATAATCCTGTGCCACTCTCAGACTTCACCTGGCTCATATTAGAGCACGATGTTTACACTACCTACGAACAATGAGCCGGAGACGAGGACGTCGTACGACATTATTTTACTGAGAAGAGAGCGTGGTCTAATTGTACATGTATAACTTCATCCCGATGCAAGCGCCATACACCCCATGAGTCATTCGAGCCTCGTCTGCCCTCTGTACCGACCTTCCATAGTTCCGGGCGCCGTCCTTCTCCATTCGAACTCCAGAAGAGCGTGACTACTCTTATTGGGCGGATACGCTAACACGCCCATTCCCAGGGGCTTCATTCGCCCTTCAGCACACACCTGGCACATCATCGAAACTCCAGGTCGCACTATATCCGTATATATTGAGGTTTGGGGTGACTGCTCTGTTGGGGGGGCCAGCTGGATCGCTTCATCAGCTCCGAGAATGCGCTCTTCAAATGCATTGCGGCCGTCCGTAACTTTGGCCATAGCTTCTCCAGCCAAGATGGCAAGGACTGGGAGCCCTCGCATGATCGGGGGAAGACCCCCTTGTATGTTGGATAGTTTCGCAGATTTGGAGACTTCGGATCTCAGGGATGTTGCTTTGTTGCTCTTAAACATGGCCGAGTTGGAAAGGGCAGCACTGTGGAGCTTCTGGTCTCTCTCAGAAGCTAGAGAATGGCGTATGCTAAGGGGTGGAAACAAGGCAGGTGGAATGAACAATTCTAAAGGGTGCTTCTGTGGGAGTTAAGCCTGGGGGAATCCCACAGAACGACGAGGAAATTGCCCAGCTGCGGGGTGAGTCGCCTCATTTAGCCTGAGGCAGACAGCTGATAATGTAGCATGGGGTGAAAAAAAAGGAGGATTTGATGCGCATCACTTTGCAGGAACTTACGAGATATCAACAGGTTGCCTGGGTCTTACATTTGTTTTTATTTTTTTAAATGAGAATGGGTTTTTTCCCTTTTTTTTTTTTTTCTAAGATTGACCGTAATCGTTTGGGTTAGCACTAATCGTCTAAAACCAAGCCTAGATGCCCACGCTTGAGATCGTGAAACTTGAATTGATGTGCCCGGCCCTGCCTAGGCCAAACAACAATATACTCTAAGAGAGGACCTTTTGTGGGCAAGCAAGTTTGGTGGTTGCAGACATGCTATTCGTAGAAATTGCAGTCTATGTTGTTTAACGTCATAGATCTGTGACGGGTTATAAGGAGAAACATCGTTTCAACGTCGAGGGAACAATGAAGAGCCTGTGTCCCATAGCCTCCCCTCTGTGTACTCGGTTTTCAACTAATTGATGAACTGTGATATTATGAATTTATTACTACAGCACATCAGTACAGGACATCAATTACGCCCACCCTGGACGATACCGCCGGTATACACACTGTACCTAATGCCTTTCATATTGAGCCTACACACAGCCTGGCGTTTCATGCAGCACGTCGGGCCAATAAAGTTTGGAGCGCGCACAGGTAAGTCGCGTAGGGAATGGTGCCACAGAGATAATGCTTCAGGACGTAACGTGCTGGCTTGTTCGCTAGTCATCACATGGCTGTTGTACACAGCCTGCAAAGCGTCACTTAGTGGAAGTGCTCATCGCGCTGCATCAAACAGGCTCCAAAAGCTTGTGGTCGGGATTTCCTCATCAGCGCCTGCATCATCAACACTTACCCTCTGTACGGGTCAGCGTCCAGTCACTCGCATTCAGAACGACTCTAGTCCTCTGTCATGGCCCGTTATGTACAACATAGGATAAACTACATCATCCGATATGAAAAGCAAGGGTTATAGACCTTACAGAAAATTTACACTCATCCATTTTTGATAGATTATCTCGTCGTTGTCGATGTAGCCAGGCGGTGTTTGGCTCTGGTGACAGCCTGACTGCGGTGCAGGACATCCGGCCCGTCCTGCACGGTTGATTGGCCGTATTATTCCAACCTGAGCCCCCGTCTGGACGAAATTCCAATTGTTTTCCTGGTACTATTACTTTGTATCTCTAGGAATCCCGAGTATCCCCGGGTACAATTGCTCGTCTAACAATACAGGGAAACATCGGCGGGTACATGCAGCCGTTAGGATCGTCTCAGCGTCAGGCGGGGCTGCTGCCTAGCCCACCAGTTCCTAGGAGTAATGAAGCTCTTTGTATCACATTTCCGCAGGCTTCAAACACTTTCTCCCTCATTATCGCGGTTTCATTTCGACCTCGACAATCCATGACTTTTCCGCCACTGCGACGGTAATCGCCACCATGACTATCATCGTACAGCAGCCACAAATCTCGGACCTCGAGGACACCGACCAGGACTGCCTCCAAGCGCTATACGAGACAGCTGGTGATTACTACGATCAGAGACTCCGACACTGCTTTCCCGTCGACGGAACCGGTAGATGGGCCACCGAGAACGATGGCTTCGGGACCTGGGAGAAGGTTGAGAGTTCAAGCCTACTCTGGCTCACGGCGAATCCCGCGTGCGGCAAGTCCGTCTTTGCAAACGGCTATGTGAAGAAGGTCCAGGAAGAACGTCCTTCCGTCCTTGTCTGCTCGTACTTTTTCAATCAAAACGGTGCGCACCAAGCGCTATCTGCCATTCTCCATCAGATCCTCACAAAATACCCGGGTGCCGCTTCCTATACGCGCGAAGAGTTTTCCGCCAAGGGACCTTCCTTTACATCCAGCACGAGAGCATTATGGAAGACGATCTGTGATATCTTCGGAAAGTTCTTCACCGCCGATGCAGAGATCCTTCTTGTGCTCGATGCACTAGACGCGTGCGACAAGTCTTCCAGATCCACTCTCATTCAAGAAATGCTGTCGACGCTTTCGGGAGACGACGAAACCAGCTCTCCACATTTAAAGATCCTCGTTACAAGCCGACCTACAGCCGATCTCGAACTCGCTTTTCGCCTCCCTTGCGAGATCACTCGCGTCAGGGGCGAGGATCAAGAAGAGCTCCTACGCAGGGAGATAAACCGGGTTATCAGCTATCGTGTCGGGCAGCTTGGGTCCAAGAAGATGCTCAAGAAGGACAATGGCAACGTTCTACGGTGGAAACTTGAGTCCCGGGCAGGCGGCTCCTTCCTATACGTCGATGCGACTTTTAAACTCCTCACTGAGAGGGGCAGGTACAGCGTGTCCGGGATTGAGTCTGCGATCAAGGATGCCAAACAGGACTTGAACGCCCTTTATGAACAAGCGCTGTCTACAATGAGTGGTGAGGCTGTGAGCTTATTCCAGTGTCTGCTAGCTTCCGGCGAAAGACCAACCCTGAATTGGATCAACGTAGCGCTAGCTCTAGGTGCCAAGACGACTACCATAACGGGCTTGGAGCACGAACTCGAGCCGGACATCGAGTATACGGTCAAGAGTCTAGGCGGGTTCCTTGTCCGCGTCAGCAATGGAAGAGTTGGCTTTGTCCACCATACAGTCGGCCGTTTCCTCCAAAAACAGAAGGAGGGCCACGCCGATGATGTGTGGAATGAGACCACCTGCCACCTTATCATGGCCGACAGGTGCCTCCGTTTCCTGACTGCGTTGCATGACTCAAGAAAAGCAGATTCGGTCGCTAGACGGCTGATGGAGCCCCCTTTCAAGGACTTTTACCGCTACGCGACGAGGAACTGGTACCTCCATACTGAGAAAGCAGGGGCCCACTATGAGCTCAACCCATCTCGGAACAAATCTCCTGAGATTCTGAGGTTATGGGACTCCATCCGCATTATTTGTGACCCTTCACGTGGCTTTCTAGCGTCGTGGTGGTCGTATTTCGCTTCTAATAGGAATGAGAACAAAGAGATGGACCTGGGCACTTTCACCCAGGAGGGCCGGGCCTGCTACTTCACGAGGTCCAATGGGGGGAAGCCCACTCGGGAGTATCTCCTGCACCGCGCGGCATCGCTAGGAAGCAAGACCATTCTCAATGCCCTTCTCGCGTCCCATCCCGGTCAGCTCTCTATCACCGAGAAAAATGAAGAGGACGAAGATGTGCTCTGTGTTGCGGTCAGGACGAAACATTGTGGCGTAGTGTCCTGGATCTTGGAGAACTTTGTGGATGCGCCCCTCCGGCGGGAAGCTGCTTTAGCCATAGCTCTAGGGCAGGACAACATGGCTACTGTGCTAACTCTGTTGCACCGAGAATGGGATCGTCTAGACGACGGCAGGTCCTTCCGCCCATTTGTTCCCCGCTCGACTCGAGACCTGAGTCCGGAGACCATGGAACTTCTCTCCAGGAATCTCAGTTTTGCCTGCTTGTGGGGCCGTTGGCAGCTTGTTGCAGAACTGCTCAAGGATGGGGCTGATGTCAATACAAGGTCCGGCGGCATGTCACCCTTGGTCGCGGCGGTCTTCGCGGGCCACGTGCCCCTTGTTCAGAGTCTGCTGGACCGCGGTGCTGACCCCGACGAGTTGTCTGCACCTGAACTCGGTTCTTCGGATGCGGAAAGTGAGATCGCTCTCCAGAACCTAGATGCACGGGACGGCTACTTGACCCAAAACAGTATCGACATGTTTTGGAAGCATACCTGGAGATACCTAGGCGTAGGAGGTTTCGGAATAACCCCTCTTTCTGTGGCGGCACAATCGAACCAGGCAGGGATAGTGAAGTTACTTCGGAATCGCGGCCTGATGGATAATACGGTCGCTCTCGCCGTCAGACGTGCCTTCCCCAACTGCGGCGCTGACACGAAACCAAGCGCAAGGGTGTGTGAAATCACGTTGCGCAACCTTTGTTCCCTCAAGGATTCCCATGTTCTCGGGCTTAACATATGCCATGAGGTCGTGAGCGATGGGCCCGTAGAGGCACTGGAAGAACTGATATCCTATGGATGTTTAGAACTGCCCTCCGACGGACGGCAATGGACTCTGCTCCACGTGGCGGCTGACAGCGGAAACCTCGAGAGTACGGAAGTGTTGCTCAGAGAGGCCGCCATTGGCATGCGCTGGTCTAGGGATGCGTGCGAGCTGACATGTCTGCGAGTCGCCCTGCGGGCCGGACATGGGAATGTTGCGCTGAGAATCTACGAGACCGACAGGCGATTGGCGCGTGTAACCGCCGAGGGCCGAACGATGTTGCATGATGCCGTCTACGGCGGGATCAGGACGGGCACTAAAGTGGTCGAGGATGTCTTGTCCCTAATAGTCAACGGGGCTCCAGTCATAGACGAGACCGTTGACTCCAGGGACGATCTGGGACGCACGGCACTCCACCATGTCATTCTTGCAACAATGGAGTGGGTACCGCCATCCACGGACGCCAAGTGCTACGCGGCGGACGTTGTGAGGGCGCTGATTATTGGCGGCGCGGAGTACAACCTCGTGGACAATCAGGAGCTCACGCCACTAGCGTTTGCGAACCAGGAGGTTTCCAAGGCGAAGAACGCGGCCCCGCCCATAAATGCCCTGGTGCTGGCTGCACTCGTGGAGCTTGACACTACGTTGACACGGGTCCCGTTCTGGGGTGACAATCGGCTAGACGCAGGGGCTATCAGGGGGAATTATGAGGAGCTTTTGAAGGACAAGGGAGGCAAGATGGATATTGACGACGGCAATGATTGGATGTTTGACAGCGAAGAAAACTTTGATGACGACGACGGGGATGAAGAGATTGAGGATTACGAGGAGTAGGATGGGTGTCTAACACTTGTATCCAGTCATAACCGATTCCGGTTGGATTACCATGTAATTAGAAATTGAGTTGCAATTTTGTGCTGTGTTGTCATAAAATCTAGTGTAGTGCATCGCAACCCGTGGTATCTAAACACAAAACGTCATGCGTGTCAAATCACCAACCCATAACGATCATAGAACTCCATCCTTCAAACCGCTAAATCGCCCTTGCCGGCCGTCTCCTATGCGTCCTCATCCTGCCGCCGGTCCGGCCGCAGTAACCGCAGGTGAGGAACGACACGATGGTCCGGCACACGGAGAGGATGGCACTGATGATGGTATGCAGGACGGTACCGATGCCGTTGATGATTGTCATGAGGCAGTCACCGAGTGCGCGGAAGGCGCCCGCGATCTGTAGTGGTATTAGCGTGCGTTCAAGATATAAGCTAGTGGAAAGAAGGCTCGGCTTCGTTCAACTTACACATGATACGACAGCTCCCATTGTGTTAAGGTTTTGAGTATCGGTAGAGTTCAAATTGTCTCGGAAGCAATGAAAGCGATAGGTTCTGGTTTGTCTTGGTGAAAGCTTGTCCAAAATAGACTTGGGCGGTTGTAAAATCGGGTCAGACTCGCTTTGCGAAGCGGCCCTATTTATCTACGAACAGCTCCCACAATCGCCGGAGTATTTTCCGCATGTAATCCTACGGATGCCCCCACGCGGCGCCGTATCGAACGTCATTTTCAATCCGTCCGACGTCAATAAAATGGCATTAGGTAGCAGTGCGCATCCCGTTCGGGTGGCGGGCATGCAGTTACAACCTATGACGTCACCAGTATGTCGCGGCGTTGACTCGGGGGGGGTTAGCTGCAGTGCAGGGTTTGATAGGGGATCAGTGCGTCATTGGGATCGGGTGGTTTATCCACAGATCCATAATTAGCCTTGGTGGCGGGCTGCATTACCCGGTACTGATGAGGTGCCCCACCAGGGGAAGAGGTGATGTGAGATAAACAATGGTCAAAGAGCTTTCATTGGGAAACAAACGACGTCTTGGTTTCCCTGTGGCACTCGTGGCACTCAGGCCCCACCACAGTCGTACGTCATAGGGAAAGCCAAGTTTTCTGACAGTGGACAGAATCCTCCGGGGAGAAATGTGAGGTAAGCCACGACAGCGCATTAACACTGTAATCCAAACTGGTCCGAATTCCACCCACTTGTAACAAATCCTAGGCAAATCCCAAGAATTTATTCCCATCCCAGCTGACCCCAAGCCGAAAGGACTCACCACCACAACGGCCCCATCAACGACGACATGTCCCGGAACCGGTCGACCCCAACCACCCGACTAGTATGGTTCGCGCACTTCTCATCCCCACACCACAAAAAATTCCGACTCGTCGCATCCCCCTCGAGTCCATATGAGGTGGGATCCATGATCCGATACCACTCCTGAGGCGGAGAGTTCGTCTCTCTTGGATCCGGCGGCCACTGCCTGGGTCCGCAGCTCAGCACGAACGAGTGCCGGTGTGTGACCGTGATTCCCATCCCCTCCGCCTCCACGCAGCATCGCCTGAATGCGATGCGGAAGTAGTGCAACTTATCCCTCGGTCCCACGTCGTACCTCGCCACGTGCGCCTCGCTCCGACCCCTCAGAACACCCAGCTGCTTCCAAAGCGCGCTCCATGAAGTGAACAGCTCGCGAGACTTGTTCTTCCTGCAACAGTCGCGGATGCCTGACTCTGGGGCCATCTGCCAGTCCAGCAGCCCTCGCCCGCGGTACTCGAGGCAGCCGCAGAAGTTGGGATCAAAGGCTGCCATGTGCGGCGGCTGATCCGGCTGGAAGCGCGGGACAATATGCTGCCCGGCGTCGGCATGAAGGCCCTCCGCGATCTTCCGGACGTCATCTGCATCGTAGGCGTCTGACGCTCCCTTCCTATGCGGGACCGATACGTGCACTCCCCACTCGATCGTCAACTTTATTTGGCCCGACCCAACCAAGATGAGCTTCACGATCACTCCGCCGGATCCCGCAGACTCGCCAGGCCTCCCGCTGCACTGCGAGAGGTGGCTCTGCGCCCCGCAGACTAGGACCTTGTAGAATGATGTTTCGGGCCCCAGGAAGCTGGACCAGCGCTGGATATTCGACCAGGTGACGACGCGGTGCTGGCACACACGCAGATGTCCCTCATGCGCAATGCACACCCTCCGCCTCGGATTGTCCATAGTCCTCTCCCACGGCGAGAACAAGCCAGCCGTGTGCGTGCCGCCGCAGCCGGCACAGTAAAGCAGAGCTCTGCACAAGGCCTGTCTTACAGGGCCCTTCTTTACCGTCATCCTAGTGTTGTAGCAAGGCTCGCAGTATTTGTCCCTGAGGAGTCGCTCGCGGAGGTCCCTCCGCTCGACACAGTTGATGTACCGTGTGCGCAGCCAGGGGCCTACGTCCATGGCTTGGAGGAGGTGGAAATGTTTGTCTTGGAACAGACGGAGGAAGATGCGCGAAGTCTGTCGGAGGGAGGCTAGGTCGGCGCCGCTGAGATGCTTCATAATGAGGACGAGGAGCTCATCGGGGATGCGGCAGAGGAAGCTGACAGCGACATTGT
This sequence comes from Microascus cirrosus, assembly GCA_030271035.1. Taxonomy (NCBI): domain Eukaryota; kingdom Fungi; phylum Ascomycota; class Sordariomycetes; order Microascales; family Microascaceae; genus Microascus; species Microascus cirrosus. The sequence continues at coordinate 4,948 of JAMBUN010000271.1, read as the reverse complement.
GGTATGACTTCTGGACAAGGGGGTCGAGACCGGAGGGACAGGGGTGCGGCATCCTCCGTACAATAGTGGCATTGTTGTGTTCATTGCTTTCCCCTGTTGAAGAGTCAGCACTCTCTCAATATACATATTTTGGATGAGACTCACTCCTCATCACTTTCTTCACCTGCTCTGCCGCCATTTTGAACGGCAAGGCAAAAGTTATTTTCCTTCCCATCTTAACCGGCTTGTTGTGAACGAGTGACAATGGTGTGTGAGATGCGAAAAAAAAAAACCCTCCCGAGGTCCGTGAGGCCTGGATCCCTTGTTTTTCTTCTTTTGCTGATGATATTCGTGTCCGTGGTAACAGTCACAGGCCGTGACAAAACCTTATCTCTAGAGCCGCGAAAACCCGTCATCTTGTTGTTGCTGTGCAGATAAACTCCAAGAACACCACAGTCTGTTATCATACCATGCATAAAAACGAGGAGCCCTGTTGCCTCACCCGGAGTGGACAGCATACCTAAACCTACAAGGCTTTGCTACCACAGTTTTGTTTACTTAACAACAGTAAGGTTTAAAGGGTATCTGTCCTATGCATCCCTACCTCTCAATCATATTGTTTATTGTCAGGCCATACGGCTTACGTGGAGGATGAGCTCAGACATGATCATGGCCACCTATTCTAGTGCAGAAGGACACCATTCATGGTTCTAGGGAATTTGGGGAACCGAGACGTATCAGTGCCATAGTTCTCCAGGGCAGACGATGGCATCCCTCACCTAGTACTGTGTACACTGACTGTCTCGGACACTAGTTGGTGGGCCGCTTATGAGGGAAATTCCGAGTCGGTTCGCGAGCTGATTGCCGCCGGGGCGGACCCGGACCGCAATGACGTACGCTCTTTACTTAGTGCTAGTCCTTTAGTCGAATATCCGGATGGTCCCTTCGACGGTCACAGCAAGCCCAAACTAAGCCTGACCCCAATACTCTATCCAGTCGTTACAATGAGCGTCTCCGTACTGCTCGCCGTAACTAGCTCGTCACCACCGTAAGCGCCTACGCTAACTACGGCGCATGGGAGCGCATCTACTTCTATACCGTATATCTCGCCGAAGTCGACTACAACGGCGGCCACGACCGCTCAAAAATGCTCATGGCCACCGCATGTGAACCGGACGCCAGGTTCGACTACGGCGGCCGCAAGATGAGGGCGTACAGCTTCGAAGCGTTTGTCAGACACATCCAGGGGTCCTGGGCGCCGGACTTGCCCAAAGAAAACGAACTGCTAGACACCCCGGCGGCGCGGCAGAAGGCGGAAGGCCTCCTCAAGGAATGGAAGCAGGCCAAGATCCCGGCCGGCGCGAACTGTCAGGACAGCGTCTACCGCCACGGCCTAACCGATGTCCACAAGGAGAGGAATGTCCACGCAAGGAACCGCGTTCCTGTAGACGGACCATCATTCCAACTTGAATAGCCCTTTCTTTCAAGGCTGCCGTGGTATTGACTTGGTTGATGCTGATCGAATTGATCCAGATCAGCCTCTGTACTTGCCACATAACCTGCGGCTCAGGGCCGCTGCATAGTCGTGCATGATGCCGAGCAAATTTCCTATCGATCTTGATGCTTTCGCATAGCTGGCGACCCAGCCCGCAGCTTCTCTAAAGAAAGCAATATAGCTATCGAGAATTTCGCAGCCTATGCGCCTATAACAGCTTTTATCCTCGCCATCTTACGCCTCAAGGAGCAGTAGTAGCACAATGGACCACGCAGAGAGGTTTGTCTTCCCCGCGCCTGCGCGGTGAGCAGAGCAAGCCGCAGCTATGCCGCGGATCTGCCGCCAGAGCCACTCCCTTCCGCAACTTTTTCATCTTTATCTTCTTTCTTTTTCTTTTAAGAACTAAGAACAAGCTTGACAGTGGGCTGCTTTGCAGGCTCTCATCAAGGGCTCCTCCAATCATGGGCGACGGATATTCGGACTGGCAACATACCATCAATTAATTCACCTTCATTAATAGTTGGATACACATGCAATCTGACAACAGGTGACACAGGCCGCAAGGCAGTATAGAGACAACAAAAGTAGCTTACAGAAAAATATAAGTGCCAGACTTCTGGCCTCCTAAGTTGATTACAGTAGAGACCAACGTTAATACTGTGCTGGAACAGTCTGGACCTCGTGTTTAAAGATGCCACAAGGCTCATGGTATAACTTATCCGGTCATAGACTCGAACAGAATGGTCGTCGAGCAGATCCTTGGTGCCTTTCAGAAATTTCTTATTCATATCACTGACGAAAAATTAGGAGCCTCTTCAAATGTTCCCGCCCCCAATAGGTCGCCCCGAAAATGAGTACATGTCGAGGTTTATCGCGCGTGTTGGAGAAGCTGTGGTATAGGCTGCTTCGTTGCTGCAGGGGCGCAGTCTGTCATTGGTGGAAAATAATCGCCCAGAACGGGCTGTGAGCAAAAAAGGAAGGGCGACGCTGAAGGAGTCTGCCCCCGCTCCACCGCCAAAGGGTCACCGTCTATGATTGCTGGAGAAACATTCCCCAGATGGTGGCAGTACAAGACTAAAGAAGCGTCTGCGTCTTGCAGGGACTTCCGCTGGCGTGGAAGTGGCGATGAATCTCAGATAGTACCCTGAGGCTTACAATGACTTGCTCGCCGAGTGGCTTCATGCCAACGTGAGAGGTCATGCAAATAACCTGCTAGTCGTTCCGCAATTAAATATTACAGTATTTTTTCCCGCCTCAAGTCCAATCTGTGAGAGCCTATCAGCTATCACCAACATGAGCGACTTCACGTTCACCAACCCCGTCATCCGCGGGTTCAACCCGGACCCGACCGTCTGCGTAGTGCCGCCGACACCCACAACGCCTGCACAGTACTTCCTCTCTACCTCGACCTTCGAGTTCTTCCCCGGCGCGGCAATCTACCACTCCACCGACCTCATCAACTGGAGGCTAATCGGCCACGCCCTCAACCGCCGCAGTCAGATGGACCTTCGCACTGTCGAGCCCGGCGCCGGTTCATGGGCGAGCACCCTGCGTTACCGGCCACGCGAGAAGCGGTGGTACCTCACCAACGGCGTGTACCAGCGGTACCGGCCCAAAGCCGACGAGCGTATCTTCCCCCGCGGGTTCTACGTGTGGACAGACGACATCTTTGCCGACGGGATGTGGTCAGAGCCCGTGTATTTTGACAACCCGGGCTTCGACCAGGACCTCTTCTGGGACGACGACGGAAAGGTGTACCTGTCTACGACGATGCGCATGGCGCGGCGAACGCCGGGGCTCAAGTTGAAGGACTTCGCAATCCACATCTCGGAGATCGACTTGCAGACGGGCCGGACGCTGACGGCCCCTAGGATGGTCAGGGACTCGAAGTTCGGTGTGGCGGAGGGCTCGCACTTGATCCGGAAGGGAAGGTACTACTACCTGTTCACGGCCGAGGGCGGTACGGAGGCCGGCCACCAGGAGTGGGTGTTCCGGAGCACCGAGGGTCCGTATGGCCCGTGGGAAGGCCAGGGCAAGGCGCTGTGGTATAACGGCCCTGACGAGGAGGTACAGCGCACGGGGCACTGTGATATTTTCGAGGATGGGCAGGGACAATGGTGGGCGGTGCTGCTTGGGGTGCGGCCGGCGAAGAACGGGGATGGGCGGTGGATGGAGCCGCAGCTAGGCAGAGAGACGTTCCTGGTCAAGGTGGACTGGGTGGACGACTGGCCCGTGTTCAACGACGGGAAGAATGTCACGTTGGAGACCGTCGGGCGCGAGTCGGTTGTGCAGGCTCCGGCAGCGGGACCGGACGGCGTAAGGTGGCGGGCTGATTTGTCTAGACCGGACCTAGAGCTGGGGTGGTATCACAAGAGTGAGACTCTAACCATCCCAATGGAAACAAGTGTCATAGCTGACAGGAAGCAGACACGCCGATCAAAAAGTGCTACTCTTTGACTGAGCGACCGGGGTATCTCAGGCTCTACGGCAACTGCTACGACCTCACGAGCCCCGAGTCGCCGGCGCTGCTGCTGCGGAAGCAGACGGGATATAACGAGACGTTCCGTGCCAAGATGAGCTTTAAACCCAGCAAGCTCGGCTACGAGTCGGGCGTCACCCTGTGGTGGAACCAATACTCCTTCGCCTCCATTGGCGTCGGCGCCGTAGAGCCCACGGAGGGAGCTGAGGCTGTGCGGACGGTTATCTCGCGGGAACCGACGGGGAAGAGCGGTGAGCTGAGGGTTTTGTACCCCCTGCTCGACAACGGGGTGACGTTAGGGGCGGATGATGCCGTGCAGCTCACTATCGACGCGTCGTCGACCGACTATAAACTAGAGTTGTCCGCGGGCGGAGCCAGCGCGCGCGTGGGCTTCACCGCCGAGGCGCTGACGATCAGCCCGCCGGTGGGAGGTGCTTTCACTGGCGCTATGTTTGGCATCTATTCTTTTGGGAGGAGCGAGCCCGTTTTGGATCCGTCTGACTTTTGGGATATTGAGATCGTGGAGCGGTCCGGATGATCGCGCGCCGTGTGGTCATTATGGCCAAGCGACCCCTGAAAGTACCTCCACTTCGATTGATGTTCAATATGGACGGATGAAATACTGCGTGCACCACAAGGGCAGACAGGATCCCGGGATTAAAAGGACTTTTACCGCCCATGAATTAAACCCGGATCTCCACTAGTTATTATAAATATGTTCCAGGATCGGTGGAAAGTGTGCCTCGAGAGTGTGAACGTTTGGGGGACCGAAAATAGGGAGCTAACTCAAAGCAGCCGGGAATGATAACGCCTCCAGGGTGGTAAAACAGGGAGCTGCGAGCTGTATGTAGCAGGAAGAAGAAGCCGAACTTCAACACTGTCAAGATCGCGTCGGCTGCCGAACGGCCGTCAGAGAGACTTTCGTTACTTCATCTTGCTACACTCGAAGCAGCTAAATGCACCTCCCAACCGGCCCCCGCCCCCCCAACCCCCCC
>JAMBUN010000267.1:0-208963 GCA_030271035.1 Microascus cirrosus | reverse complement strand
GGGGGGGGGGAGGCAATTAACAACCTCGAGAATGGATGTGGTACAGTTTCCCATAGCCTCCCCAGGCGGATATCTCGTATTGTCTCACGAGTCACGTCGGTGCTGGACGTCAATACGACATGCGTGAAGCGTCTGGAGCAAGTGAGCACCAGGCCTTGAGATGGGCGACCGTCGCAGATTAATTTCCTCTTTGGATTCGCTCGTATGACGTTTCTCCGCCGGGCCCGTCGGCGGACTCGAATCGGCGGGTTACACCCTGGCCCTGGCGACCGATCCCATCTCGATCGGGAAGCCCCACTAGGATGCCGCATCGGCACTTTTGGGCTTGTTCAGAAAGGGAGCTGTTGCGATTCGTGCTGAGGACTGGAGTTGCCTGAAGGGAGAGGAACAACTTCCCGTAAGAAGCATTAGAGTAAGCACAATATCACAAGCCCAAGCGTGAGCCTCTCGATTCGCGACCCTTATTGGAGGGCAGAGCTGATATTGTGGGCTCGTCTTAGACGGCATTGAAGATCCCTACGTATCGGCGCTTGGCCCGTTCGGGTGGGCCATCCCTGCGAAGATAACCCTGTGGTGAACGGGCCACGGAACTGGGTCACATCGTCCGCGCAAACTGGGGGTCTGGCCTGTTGTCAGAGGGCCGGATTTGAGGAACCTCGCCTTCGGAGCGAATGGCATTGCCAACGGAGACGGAATCCAACCGAAATGACGGGAACAGAACCATGGAGAAGGAGCAGAATAAGCGAGTTCCAATAATGGAAAAGGATCAAGGCGGCTTCTCGTCCTATCACGACAAGACGCTTCCTCCATCAATCTAATCGTGCATTCGGATCGACGGAAGCCGTGTGGGTGCTTTGGACTCTGGGCGCTGAGCTTGGCGATAAATCGCGAGTGTGGGCGGCTCCCTAAGCGTTCGCAGCGCGGATCTTCTTCAAGCGCCATATTATTGAGGCTATGCTGGAGGGTCAAGGTTCCGATGCTGCCAACGTGCAGATCTGGGTTGCAGCAAGCAACCTATATTAGCTTCATTATCGGTGTTGCTTCCAATTTTGACTGGTTGTATAGGCATGTATATTATCATTCGGCTGCCTTTCAGTGCCATTAGAACCCCTCGGTTGCGAATCCGGGAGTCGAGCACAGTTACTTCCGTGCACTTTGGCTACTGAGCTAGGTGGGCGATGGTTGGCAGGAGGGGATGTAGAACACACAATTATCAGACCACAGGCTGGGTGGTGCCTGCTGCGGATGGGTCGTGGGAAAGAACGAACCAACAAGCACGAGCACTGCCATACGGCAAAGTTTAATCGTCCGCAGAGAGGAGACTCTGTCATAACGGGGAATCCGAAAGATGGCTCTGTCCTTGAAGCCATCACGTTCAATTCCCGCCAGCAGATGCGAAACTAGACCGCAATTACAATACGCCAATGCTGACGGCAACAGCGGTGAAGCATCCACATCAGTACTGGTGCCGCCTCATGTTGGACGCTCCTACCAACTGTCGGCCCTCGCTCGTTCGCAGGGATAAAACATAGAAGCTTGCTGTCTCACCGAGCAAAAGGATTCTTTGTGCAGGGACCGCCTCACCGACACGCCGCCACGATCAATCCCTTGCTTGGCGGTTCTATCCATCCCCCGCCCTGGCCATCTCGGGCCGTTCTGGCTGACGCCCTCTGTGACACGCGATAACTAATGGGTTGTCCAACCGACAGTGTAATCCACCGGGGTAAAAGCCGGTGGCTGTGACGGCGGAGCGGGGTTGGTGCTGGACCTGGACGCCCCAGCCCTGGATTGAAGAGGCCCGTTGAAGAATTCGCGACGCTTCTTCATTGGACACAAGTCTGACTGTTTCAATGGAAATCCCGCATTGAAGATCGACATCCACGAAACAGGAGGCCATCGAGTTGCAACTTGTTGAAAGAGGGACAACGCGCATTCTGGATTGTGCCCAGGGGGTTGGAGTACTGGGTTTCATCTCGACGGAGCGGCCGGCCGTCACACACCAAACACCTCTTTCAGCGCGCTCACTTACGTCGACCATCGTCCGGAACCCCCTGTCGTGCGACGGTACGAGATTACAGAATAACAAGCGATACAACACGGGATATTTGTCACTGTCTGCCCTTTATCCACTTTATTCCTCGGTAAGACCCCCAATTTACGGGTGGTACGGGGTTCGACAGCACGATCCTCTATTAGTCCAAGAATAGAAGCCCTATTGTTCCCAAAACCGACGCCAGGCCGGCTTGCGTCAGTGGGAACAGCGGCCTCGCGAGTCACATTCCACATCGGCAAGGCCCCCACTATCAGCCAACCATCCAACATGTGGACCACCAGGAATGTCTTATTATCCTCACGAGCGTTCCTGGCGCTAATCCTCGATGTGTTCCGTGGCTCACTGGTGGCCGAGGTGGCTTGATTATCCGTTGCAAAATGTGAATACCGTGAGCGTTGTCCTTTGGATGTACAAGGCAGAGATGACGGACGGGCCGAAAGCTAGTATCACAATAAGACCCTGCCACCTCGCGCAGACTGACTCCATCAACTCCTTCAAGACAGGCGGTCATGTACGTGGTACCCCAGGTCCCGTTCTCCACTCCCCCATCGCGCAACTGTTGCTTCAATGATCGCCGTCTCGAATTAGAACCAGACACTCCCCCAACCCCGCCGCACTGGTAATCACCCCGTTCCACCTCCCATCGCCTCACCCCTCAGCTCAGCCTTGACGTCCGCTTCCCGGAACCAAGGAAGTGATCGCCCATGCGCCGCGGCAAGAGATAACCCCGTTCTGTGGCGAAGCGGAGACCTTACCCGCTCCCGCTGTCGCGACGCTGTGGCGCTGCGCGACTGGATGTCGCATTCGCATCTTCCGCAGGTAGTAATATCGGGCAGACTCATGCGCTTGTGCTCCGCTTTCCCTGGCTTTTTTGCCTCGCGGCGTCTGCGGGGCGTATCAGGCGCCAATGCTCCACGGAGGATGGACGTGCCGAAGCGCGGCGGACACGAGATCTTTCGCTTCCGTCTGTTGGCGGAGCTCCCCCTTACTCCATGCGACGCTTGGTTTCCTTACATACGCGCATGTGCGGAGCATGAGAAATGCGCAATATGTCAGGTCGGCGCAAGGATTTGATCCTTCCTTTCTCCATAGATCGGGAGTTTTGGGAGATCCCAGGGACGCAATCGAAAGGGGCTTATTCCTTCCGATGCGAGCCATCAGGGCCTGGGGTCCAACTGCCGGAAACAAGCCAGGATTGGGGCCACTGGAATCCGATTCGCAAAACGAGTGTGGCTCCCTGGCCCCGAGGACCCACCGGCCCCTCTGTGAAGCGGGAAGGATTGGAGATTCGGGAAGGATTGGGGGATTCGGAATCGAGGCCGACTAGTTGGTTCCAGGAGTGACGAAAGCTGGAGGTCACCCATGGGTCGATCATTTCCTCCATTTGTTGGTGTGCCCTCCCATCTCTCCGGGATCGCCTCTCGGCGACGAACAACAGGTAGGTCTAAGCGCAGTACATACATTCGTTCGTGTTTCCGGCGTGGGTGGGGCATCCTTTTGCTGAGGGTGAGCCTTGGGTAGGAGTCGCTTGCCCAATACCTTGTATTAGCGTTAGAGGGTCTCATCCGAGGACATCGGGTCATGGACCCCTGACTATATCCTTTCTGTGTATTGGCGTTAAGGCGTCCATCGCTTCGCTGTGAACTCGGACCGCACCTTCTACCTTCCAATGGTGAATACATGTAGACGCTGTGTGGTTGCCTATGTCCCCTGTCCGCAAGCTCGCGGGGACCTGCGCCTTGCTCTTCACGGCGCCTGTCCATGGCTTTCTGAGAACTGGCCGAGTACCGCGCTCGCCGCTGCAGAAACACCAACACCTTTCTACAAGTTGGAGATCACCGCCGAAGCACCTTGCAGACCCCCTCGCTTTAGGCCATCTAGAACGAAGACGATGTATTGTCCGTGTTATACATAATACAAACCAACCCATCCTCCACCTCTACCTCATGAAGGCTTTCTAGCCACCCCCAATTCACGGATCAAACAAACACAAAATGAGATCTAAGAAAACAGGGGGGAAACCCCACACCCCTCAAGTTCTCCCGATGCATCCTCACTCCCCTTAATCCAAGGCGCTCGTGACGTTGCTGAACTCGCCCTTCTCAAGCTTCGTGTTCCAGAAGATGGGATTCGTGTCCATGAAGCCATGCTTCTCCCAGCCGGCCTCCTTGACGTGGTACAGGTTGATGAACCCACCGGAGTAGGCGTCCCTGTGCGTCGCGGCAAGGATGCTCCTCTTCCCCAGCTCAAGCGCCTCCTCCTCCGTCAAGTCCTCCCTGTACTCCGCGTCCAGCACACCATACGCAAACGTCTGTCCACTGCCTACACAGAACAGGTTCCCCGCAAGCCTCGTCCCGTCGCTGTCAACGTAGTACAGCGCGGGGCCCTCCTCCTTCGTCACACCGGCGCACATGGTCCCCATGCTAAGGCCCATCCCCTTGTAACTGTACACCAGGTTCGCGAGGATCTTGGAGGCGGCGGCGACCGAGATCCGCCTCTTATGCCGCAGCTCATGAAGCCGGCACTGCATACCCAGCCACGCGAGCCAGTACTGGCAGTCCGCGGCGCCGCCAGCCATGGTCCCCAGCAGCACCGAGTTGATCTCGATGACCTTCTTGACCGTCTGTGAGGCGATCCAGCTGCCCGCCGTGGCGCGCGAGTCTGTGGCAACCACGATGCCGCCCTGGTAGCGGAAGGCGAGCGTGGTGGTGCCGTGGGCGATCTTGATGGGGCAACTGGGGTTGGAGCGGTCGTCGGTCGCGGAGCGGAGCCAGGCAGAGGGCTAAAAAGCCGGGATTGTTAGAATTTCTTGTTCTGCTGTTTTGAGTTCCGGGCGGAGAATAAGAGGTAAAGAGGGTGCGTGGGAGCGGATAGGAGGCACTTACGTGGCTGACGGGCGGCATGGCGAACTTGAGGGATAGAGCCGGGTTCTCGAGAGCCATCATATCCTGCGCCTCCTCCTCACCGAAGGACTCCTCCATCATGCCCGCAGGCCGGCGGTACTTGGCCACGAGTGCGTCCATTTCGACTGGTGTGTGGGTTGTTTGGTTGCGTTGCTGTGTCGAGATTGCCTAGGTAGTGGGGAGAATAGACCGCAGCCTTCCCCAAGCAGATATCCTGCTTGTTATTTAATGAAACACAAGGTCGTCGTTTGGCAATTTCCTAGGCGGAGCGAATTTGTTGATATCGTCGCTTGATGGACGGATTGGGGTGGGCGATGGGGTGGTTGACGACAGGAGTTGCTGGCTGAAGTCAGAAGCTCAGGCAGCTCTCGAGCGCGTCACCTTGGGAGCTCTGCTCTGGACTAATCATGTACCTCCTGCAGCGCATAATTGTGGGTCCCATACGCATCACGTGACACAGTTCCAAGGTGCTAGGGGTCTCTCTTGCCGCTGCTCACTGATAGCTCTGCCCATCACAGGACACGGTTTTCAAGACATTTAAGAGCTGTTAAAGCTTCTTGCTATAATTAATCAAAATAAGAAAAGTACCCTGTTGATAGAACTACTCGACTCCTCGTCGGGTTTAAGATAATGGCTATGCTCTGTCGTGAGAGTTAGACAAGGGAATACCGAAAATGGATATAGACGAAAAGAGGCCCTCTATTTTAAGAGTCTCCGTTTCCCTCCCAAACAAATCCTATCCGGAGCCTCGAGTCTCCAGCTCTTCATAAATTCACTTCCGGAAACCCTCCGATATCCTAAACCTAGCCCCACGAAACCCCGAAGGCGGGGAAAGACAAGCCGCAGCAATCATGACGTGCACCTATCTCCTTAGCCCCTAATTATTCACGCCATCCTCATACATCTATTCGGGGTTCGGCGTCGTCTCTCGACTTCGGGTCTCCCGCTTACTCAGGAAACTCTTCCTGACAGCCGATTTGGGGCTGTCCGTAGGCGCCTCGGGATGCGGCAGGAACGAGCTCTTGATCGTCACGGTCCCGTCCTTGACCTTGACATCCTTCGCCTGGCCAGATCCAGAGTCGTCCACGAAGTATAGGGCTTCACCAAGGTCCTCGTCACTCCGGAGCGTGCGGTGCTCCTTGACCTGAATCTGGAAAGTCGCGTCCGGTGTGCAGATAAACTTGAAGCTCTCATCGAACTTAACTACGCCATCTGACGGTTCGTGGTGCTTCGTCTTGCCCACCGTCTTGGCCTTAGGCGCAGTTTGGACGATAGTGACGTAGATATCCGCCGAGGGAGGGAATCCGCTGGCCGAGATGACACTAAAGGTTGCGGTGCCAGCCCCCGCAACCGGGAGAGCGCTATTTATCGAGGCTTGGCCGATACTACGCGACCGGGAATGCCCGATAGTGCCGTTTCCCGAGGTGGTGGGGCGATCACTATCCCCATCGGTCCCGCCTAGGCCCGTGGCGCGCTTCATCCCCATGCCTGGGATATCGCTCCCGTTCGCCTGAATAGTTGGCACCTCCGGGATACTGGGCGTCGGCGAGTTGGAGACTTCTTCTTTCTTGGACCCCCTAAAGCCGCGCCGGATGAACGACGTACCCTTGCCCACACCGTGTCCCACTGCACCAACAGCCTTGATCGGAGCACCGGCTACGCCGGTGACAATCCGAGTGGGCGCGGCAAATGTTGACGTGCCCTGGCGAGTCCTGGTAACGTACGAGGGCCGGAAGATCATCCGCAGCCTTACTGATCCAGACTTGGCATCGAGCAGCACTTGCGTCTCCATAGGCCTAAATGGCTCGAGCTGGCCGAGGTCAATTGCTGCAGCACCCAGCGGGTCGGGTTGAGAGGCTAGGTCCCAGTCCCACACAGATATGCTGAAATCGGCTGCTATCCGAGAGGGTACTGCCACTTCGAAGTATTCGTTCCAGACCGGATTGAGGGTCTTCTTTTGTGTCTTGGACTTGAAGACCTCTTGTCCATTGAGCTCGAACTTGCAGAATGGATCGCTCTTGCCGTTCCTGTCCGCCGCTTGAAGGTCCTTGGCATCCAGCACATCGACACGAAGCGTACCCATATTGTTGATGCTCTCGCTAGGGTCGAGCTCCATCATTATGGGAACGTACTTGAGGCTGACCTTGACGGAGCTAACTCTGCCGTCATCATCCCTGAGCTTCAGCTCGGTGGGGTTGTTCTATCTCGTTGTTAGCTTGCAAATCCCGGCAACGTTACGGAAGCGTTTTCATGTGTACTTACCAAGCATTGCTTCAACGTGTCCAGGGTGTTGCCCGCGAGCCTGGCGACTATGTGGTCATCATTGTCGGCCTGGGCTTCTTGGCCCTTTTCTCGGATGATTAGGGTCAACCGAGAGACATCTATCTCTCGGACGATGCAGTCTCCAAGTTCCTCAAACTTGTGCTGCTTCGAATGCGCCACAGACGACACGTAGGACGGGAAGGCCATGTCGTCCACGTACACCTCGAGGCAGCAGTTGCTCTGCGCGAAATCTGCTTCCATGAGACGGAAAATCAGGAGTCCGCACTCATTCTTGAGAAGCTCCTCCGGAGTAAGGCGGATTTTCTTTGGCTCTGGCTTTTCGTTCTTTGATGAAACAGCCATGTCTGAAGTGGTGCTAAGACGTCCCTTGGGCGAGGTCGGCTCTTTGTCTTCCTTCTCCTCGCTCACGCTGCCCTTCGGGGTTTCCGGCTTGTCTTCGTCTTCGCCCACATCTGCGGCCTCCTCCTTGGCCTCCTCCTCTTCCTCGTCATCGTCAGGATCGGCCACGTTCATGCACGGATAAAACGAAATATTGTAGGTGAGGTGACCCTTCGCAATACCCTTTCCATGTAGACGAAGGCCATCCTTGCGTTCTTCCTTCTCGTCGTGCACAATGTATTCGCCTTCTTCATTTTTCCTGACGTACTTGTTCGTCTGGATTTCGGTCAGACCAAGGCTTCGATCCTTGCCCATCGTCTCCTCGTCCATGACCTCCACGGTCAGCCTATCGCGCTCCGAGTGCACCGGGACGTACAGAACCTCGTCAAACTCGGGGTCGAGGTTGTTCCGGAAAGTGACTGTCCGTGATCTTTGGACACCAGACTGGAGCACGCGGACGTACGGGTCAGATTTGCCCAGAGCCTCGAAGTTCCGCAGATCATTCGCCTGGCGTATGTGGAATCTCATGACACCAATGGGCGTGACGTAGCCGCCAGTGCCGGCCATAATACCCGAGATGACGACAGGTTTCCACTGCGCCTTCATCTTGATGCGGCCCGATTGGGCACCTGAGAGCTGGAACCATTCCTTTCCTTCTTCGGTGCACTCGATCAGGTCGTCGGCCTTAATCTGGTATTTGCCAAGAGTCTGGTCTCCAGTCAGATCCCTGTCGTCCATTACAGTGACTCCCAGCTTGGCGCGCTTGCGATCGGTGATAAGCATCTCCTTAAAGCCATTATCCCAGATTGGGTTGTTGGTTCGCTTTAGTTTCTTGGTTTGGTGAACATCGTGACCGTTGAGATGGAGGGTGGCATAAGGGTTGAGAAGGCCGACAAGACTCTTGGTGCCATCGAGATCCTTTGCCTGCTCGACGATGAAGCGGAGGATTCCTTGGTTGGACTCCGGTGGCGGCTCCTCTGAGCCGTCTTCGTTCTTCTGGCCTGTAAGGACAGGGAAGAATCGGACGTCGCAGGATAGAACACCGCGGGCCTTACCGTCGGAGACGACATCGATTCGCTGGTTCTCGTGCTCCGTTTCCTCCTCAAGATTCTCAAGCGCGAATGAAGCCACGCCGAGTTCCTTGTGCTTTCTGATGTCGTTGTAGTCGAAGATCTGGATGTCCAAGCTATCATGGAAAGTGGTAATGATGATGTAGTGCGTCTCGTTCCACCTCGGGTCAGAGGTGTCCTTGATCATCTTGGTCCTTGCGAGCTCCTGTCTCCTGTTGATCGTAATGACGGCGTACGGGTCGACTGAGCCCGCGAAGTTGTCGGTATTCTTGAGCGCGTTGGCACCGTGGATGGTGACGGCGACCACACCGATGGCCTGATCGACAGGGGTGCCTGCCAGCATCTTCGCGACTTCGATGGGGAAAACGTTGGGGGCATACATCATTGGCGCAAGGTTTCCATGGATCTGCTCCTGGATGAAGCTCTCCAGTCCCGGGATGATATTGATATCGAATCCAAACATCTCGCCACCAAGAGGCTTGCAGACGTAGTCAATCATCGGGCGGTCCAGGAAACACACTTCAACCCTTTCAATATGGGGGAAGGGAATTTGAAGCTTCATCTTGACACGCATGATGCCCGAGAATGCCATGTCTTCGACTATCACGTCAAGACCCTTGCTAATCATAGCCTTTCCAACTCGGATTTCCAAAACGACCTTCGGGTTGATCTTGTTCTTGATTTGACGTGAGGTCATATCCGCGGTATCATTCGGGGTAAAACTGAACTTCCAGTCCATGATCACCACATCGTCCTCGGCCTTCGGGTACGTCTTGACGTGTTCCATCCGGGGGGGCTTCGAACCGAGGGTGAAAGTCTTCAGCTTCAAGCTGTCGAGGAATGCCGGCGTGGCTGAACTGAGGACCTGGTCGACCGAATTGATGATGGTTTGCGCGAGAACGGGCTGGTAGATGGGCCAAAACTTGACGAGGAAGGAGTTGATCCACTCAAGGGACTCGTGATCGCTCTCGAGCTTCTTCAAGGCCATCTCACGAGAGATGTCGTCACGGAAGTTGCGCCGGACCCGTCGAATGGAGGTCCTGTAGTAGGTCGAGCAGAAGGCCATGACAATGAACACCCATCCAAGACCGCCGCCCAGGACCGCCACAAGCCAGGAAGCTAGGCAGGCAAAAACCATGATAGCAGCATTGTGATACCAGTCTGGACTCTCGTTAGCAATCACACCTAGAAAGCTAGGGTTATGTAGCCAGAAGGCGAGGGAGCTAACCTCCGAATAGCTTATCGCCAAGGCGCCCCTCTAACCACGTTGAATGGTCTAGGAGACTTTCGGCTTCCTGAGGAGCCTCATATGGCCAGCCAAGACGCGGCGCCCACCCCGTCTTCTCCCATATTTCGGGGTCTTCGCCCGGGTCTGCGCCATCTTTGATTGGCTTGCCCTCCTTATCCTTTGGAAGATCCAACACACCGGCCTTCGTCGGCGAGGGTAGGTCAGCAACTGGTTCGCCGCTTTCGCCCTGGTCTGTCACAATCGAGAACCCGTGCGATCTTTGGAGGTTTTGTGGTATGGCCTAGAGAAGCAATCGAGCGTTAGAAAAGGCTGATAAATGCAGTGCGTAGTTCAAACGCGATTTGGTCAGCTTACAGATCGAGCTTGCTGGCGCTTCTTCTCCGGGCTGGCGTCGGGGTCAAAGGTAAACGCGGCTACACCAGCATTCTCGGCCTCCGCCACCATATTCTTCTGGGCATCCTCTGCGGCAGCCGCATTATGGGCCAGCGTCTCCTCCTGCTCCCTTTTCTGCTGCTCCCGCTGGGCTTGAACAGGGTCTTGTTCGGCGGCCATGGCGCTGGCGGGCCACGCACGGCGGGATGCAACCTAGCCTGTCGTTGTGCTCCTTGGGAGGTTAATTGTTTGCTGGAAGGATAATTGACGCTGCTATTTCTCACGGTGGAAAGAGGCGAAGCGCTAAGAATAGGTGTACGTCGGGCAAAGAGGCGCAATTGAATGGAAGAGTTCGCCGCAGCGGAAGGAAAGAAAGAGGCTGCGATGAATTGGTAGCCTCACGAGCGATCCCACGGATCAGGTCGTAATCAGAGGGAAGAGAAAAAGAGAGGGGCATAAAAGAGGCCAATAGAGCTAGTTCGTGGAGCTGGCAAGCCAATATACTGCAAAGGGAAAGGCCAGGAGTGTCTAGTTTGGGAACACAAGCGTAATGACGTGAGCTTTCCTGACTTCGGCCCAAGCCATGTGGGCCAAGTAGTTACGCAGCTTGGGGAGGTCGGCGCAGGCTGGACGGGAAAAGAAGGAGGGGGGTAAAGGAATTGGGGCGAAGGGGAAGGTGATAAAAGGAATGCAACTAAAAGAGAGAATGGCGGGTTGCTTTGCAGGAGCAGGATGAGAGAAAGAAAGACATCGCAGACACTATGTTCGAGATCTTGGCCCAATCTAGCTGATCCCCGCCGGTGAGGGACAACGTAATTGCCAGTTTTCCAGCTGGCCAACACCGCGACACCTCATCGGGGCATTGGCCTGAGCTCCAAGCACAGGGGTACCCATGCGCCTGCTCTTCAAGGTTCCGGAGTACCCCGGAAGGGTACCGAATGATTTGCAGGGGAGTGGGTGCCGCTGCAGCAAAATGAAGCGCGGGAGGTACAAACTGCTGTTACCCGACGGAGGTACCTATGCCTGGCTTGGACATTTTCATCTGGGCCCACGACATGTTCCTTTGACTGACAGAAAACGATAAAGCCAACAATAGCAGTTAAGGTTTTTCGATCACTTCTTACCAAGGCAACGCCAAGCTCCACCTTCAGAAGTTATAATGGAGGATATCGAGTCCGCCAGGAGCCCAGATAACAGGTAGCGTCTGGCTCACGAAGTCGGCCATCGCTCATGAGATGGACATTCAGCAGCCCCCGTTGGGCAAGTGGACCCAGGCTTGCTCTGTTGATCTCAGCCCTGGCTCAGGTGGCCTTTGGTCCTCACCTTTGGGTTCTCACCTTTGGGTTCTCTTCCGCTAGGTCCCCTATGATTCAGGTGTTCGACAAAATTGCAGAAACTTTTTGGTGGCTCACGGGATTCTGCGACGGATGGCTGGAGAGTCCGTAACCACACCAACCCCACCATTATCGACCCTCCGCGGGAATTGCGTCGGTGGTAACCGATGCCCTGATAACAGGAATTCAGGACCCCTTCAGCTCGTCCGGGGAGGCTGGGCACTGGCGGAATGTGGGCGCTTGCTGTACCCTGGTTCCTGGGTGCCCGCCCCACACGACAGAAAACTTGGACACGGCGTTATATTGCGGTTCCAACCATGCGGTCATCGCTCCGTTCCTCTGGATGTCCAAAGATCGGGCCAATCCTCCTAGATGTAATTGGCTCGCACATGTGGCCGCCCTTCAAAGTCGCGCCGCCCTTGAAGAAAGCGCTCAGACGTTCATCCTACTCCGCGGTCTCTCCCTGTCCTTTTGATACGGAAGGACCGAGAGGTCGCTGTGGGCTCTTATGCCTGAATGACACCAATGCATTAGTCTGCGGCAAAACCAACCAACCCCGCCCGTGGCTAGCTCCGATCTCAGCTGGTCAAGGATGCATACTTTCTGCATTCTACCGTGCATTAGCATCCCACCGAGCGTCCACGAAACAACATCCCTAGCCCCTCCCCTTCTCCAAGTGTTCGCCCCTCCTGCCTTCCACGTCATGCTAAGCAGCCGCCCGAAACAGTATAACGCTTATCACATGTGTCTTCGCACGATGAAACTTAGCCCCTCCCGCGTTCGACACTTTGCCACTTTTGAAGTGATTCCTTCATCAAGCGGGTGGCTGGTGATGCCGAGGATGGAAAACATAGAGAGAACACAGGATGCGCCACCCCATTCCACAGGCCACAGCTACTGCTAAATGACCCTGCAAGTTGGGACACAGCCGCAGACCCCGGCCATCCTTGCACCACCGCCCGACAGACCCCCGTCTACCACTCCACTTTCGCTCTGCTGAGCAATTTGGGTGGCCGGGGTCCCTAGGCCCACGCAAAATCTGTGCGGGCGATGACCTCATCGACCTGCGGTTCTCAGCTCCAGAACGCGCGAGGTCCCAAGGACCCTTAGCCCCAGATCGCGTCTGGACCAAAATAATTAGCGCATAGTCTCATCAAACCTCCAATCCCAGTTTTGCCGAGTTTATCGAGAGCGATACAGATAGAGAGAGTAATTTAACTGGCACTTCTCCCACCGATCCGTCCATCCCGCTAACTCAAATCACTCCGCGCTGAACGCCACCATCGTTGATCCGCCCCACAGCATGCTTTGCGACCTCTGGCCGCCCGCAACGCCCGATACCTGAATCGAGCGGTTGCTGTGCCATTCCGTTTTGGGCCATCGGTCAGTGCCGTATCCGTGAGCAAAGGGGCCGCGGAGAAGGACACTCAGCGGCAAAGTCAAACTCTGGGCCGGCGCAAAGGACATTGACTTGCCACAAATTATCAAACCCTGGCGGATGGCCGTTGTGGCATCACTAGGCTAGTCGTAGACACTAGTATAGCAGTCGTCAACGTCGGAAGGGAGCACACTGAGACAAGAAGTCAAGTGATATTCATGTCTATTAACCACAGAATGCCATCCCGTCCAGCTCCAGACACCTGCGCCTCGAATCGACCCGTGCAACTGGCAAAGTAGATCCAATGTTAACTAACATCTTGAAGGAAGGACATCTATGAGTCGGATAACACAACTAAAACACCAACCCCCGAAACGCCAGACACTCCAAATCCAACAGGCTGGGTGAGACAGGCGCAGCCAATCCATCAATACCCGTAGCTATCGTGCTGGTGAACCGGGCATCGCCCCGGGTGGTTCACGAACCACGCCGATATGCACCGGTGGTGAAACCTGCAGAGACACTCCAGCCTCGCCATCGGCACCCCAACCTCGAACTCCTCCAGGCAGATCGTGCACTCCGCCGAGTCCACACAGTCCTTTTCCGTCGCCACGTACGGGAAGATCCCTGTCCGCCTTGCGGGCGCCGGTGGGCCGGCCGACGGCCCTTCCTCGCCCAGGTTTGGCGTGCTTGCTGCTGCTCCACCTCCATATGTGCTATGAGCCGTGATGCAGCCGTTGATATGTGCCTCCCGTAGGGACTCGAAGTTGGGGAGAGTGCGAGACGGCAGCTCTCTATGGCAGACGGGGCACTCGTCTTCCTCTGCGATCTGTGGGGTCGGCGGGAGGGGACGCTCGGTAGACGCCGAGGCGCCAGCGGGGTCACGTAGGGATCTGTACCGTAGGCGTGAGCCGGGTAGGTACTGCGAAGACGACGCCGGGTAGTACGCCGGCGGCGTGCCCGCAAGGATCTGATTTCGGGTTGAAGCGAACTGAGGCCTTGAAGAAGGTTGTGCCGGTGCGTTCTACACTTCTGTGAGCGACTGAACTCGAATGGCCACTCGCCTGCCGCGACTTACCATCGTAATGCTCCTTCCGCGCGGATAGTTCTCGTGGACAGGGCCTTGCAAAAAGAAGCCCGCGCTTGGACCCGACGAGAAGCCCCCGAAGCCACTACCCAAATTACTGTGCGAGCGATAATGCGGTCTGGGCGAGCGCTGTGTTGGTGAGGTGACTGAAAGAGGAGGGGTAGTATTGGGGTCGGGAACGCAGGGGTTGCAGAGCCTAACTCGCTCGCCTCCAGAAACGTAGGGTATGCCGTCATCTCCCATTAGCGGGTTCGAATAAAGCTGTGACGCTCTGCCTTGACCTGGCTGACGAACGATGTACTGGTACGGGATAGTAATTCGATGGGGAGAACAGGCATTGCAAACCACACGGCCGCATTTCCTACATTATGCCGTCATTAGCACGAGCCTAACTTTGTAAAGAGGACACTGCTAACCTGCAGTGATGTTTCCGGACAAAGAAGCTGAACTGGGTCCGGCAAATCGGGCAGAACGTAACCTCCGAATCCGGCTGCCACCTCGGCAGTAGTATATCAGAAAAGTTCCTTGGGGGCCCGCTCGGTCGCCGTCGGGAGGAGGAAGGGGAGAGTGCCGGCTCAGGTGTCTGGTGTGCCTCGGAATCATGGCTTCCATAGGGTGGGCTAGGACCCTGGGCTGGCGGAGGGGAATTCAGAGTCTCAGAGGTATTGGATAACAATGGCGGTGGGCTTTGAAGGCTCGATGATCGCTCAGGCAGGTTTAGATTGGATGTAGATGCCTCGCGAGGTTGAGAGGAGCTCGCGCTATCGGCGCTCGAGGCGGTGGGAGTGTTCGATGGGCCAGACGATACATCAACAGGAATCCGCCGCCCAGACTCCGGGTCAGATAGTGTAGAATCTGACCGAATTTCTAAGCGGGGGTGTTGGCCATCGCCGGTGTCATCTTCGCTTTCGGCCTCGACGTGCGCTTGTCCCGTATTCCCTACTGTCGCGGCACCACCTTCGTCGCTTGATGACTCCGAATCCGAAAGTCTCCGCTCTACGAGGTGGGACGGACAGTCGAAAAAACGAGAGCACTCCTGGTCGTGAAATTGTGTCGTTCTCCAAGCACAAGTGCTCGGTACTGGACTAGTCTCAACACTACCGACATAGGAGCTACCGGATTGAGAGAGTGCGTCGGTGATATCATTTTGGTAGTCGGGAGCGGGGAGGCTGGCCGTCCCTCCGTCAGAGGAACTGGCCATCTTGATGCATCTGCGACGAAGCCAATTTACTCGGCGGTTGAGATGGAAAGCTAGTTGGCGGCTGTCACTGCGGTCATGGTAAGGTTGAGCAGGTTGCTGGGTGCCCAAAAGCGCAGCTCTGGAGATGTTGGGTCAGTGCGGGCGTGTCAGAAGAGGCGAGGTGGGATGGTTGTAGTAAGCAGAACCCAACCAGAAGGTCTTACCAAATCAGCCCGAAAAGTTAGGGCCCGTACCGACGGTATGGTTCGCGAAAACTCGACGATGGGCGGGATGGTCGTGGCGAATCTACGAAGCAGGCACACGACTCGGCTTGGTCCCTAATAATTGTGACTATGGGGTTGGAATGCCTGGTGTTGCCTTACTGAATGTCACTGCCCCGCCTCATCCTGATATTACGCTAACCCTTTTCGTCCTGGGTACCTTATTAGCTCAACGTGTGAATAGCTCCGTCTAACATATCAAGCAAGGCATCACGCAACAATAATTTCATGTTCCTCTTCCTTGTTCCTCACTATTTATGAGGGAACTCTTGGTATAGAAAAGCATGTGGTTAATTTGTGCATTTATTGCTGGCTCAATGGGATGTTAGACTGATCTGTTTGTTAACATCACTGTTCTGACAACCATATCGACTTGGCTATGAGAGTAACCCGGACAAAAGGTCACATTCTCTAGCAGACTACAGGCAAATATGATAGGTGTTGTAAACTTGGGGTGAATGATGTCTCTATTCATCTAATTTGCTCCTTTCATTAGTTATACAGGAACTTACAAAAATCTTACACTCTCTAATCAAGTCCTACCACGTTTTCCTTCAAGTGATAGATCGGGCCGCGATTACGATAATGGGGTTATACCGTCTTGTTTATCTCTTAGGTGTCTTTGAAAAAATACCAAGGACCGAAACCAGGCCTTCGTGTTTCCGTTATGCCATTGTCATCATTGGATTAGGCTTGCAAAGCCGACTTTCACAAATGGCATGTTGAGTTGGGATTATAAATAAAACCTCGGGGAACACTTCGTTAATTGAGCAGATAGAAGGCGATGTTTCGGACGTCTTGTGGAGGAGGGATACAAATATTGAGGACAAATAGTATCTGTCAGACGTCTAACGGCGGGAAGGTACCTATCTTAAATCAAGATGACGGACTTTTATCATCTTTCATTCTATATCATCGGATACTATGTAATATTGGACAGCAGATTGAACAAGCTACACCAATTACAACCCACCGGTCAATTCACCATCCGCAGTCCTTCCAAAGACATGGACGTCTAATGCCTGTACATCGAAGTCCGAAGACCGAAACCTTAGGGTTCGCATCCTGAACACTTCACTGCTCATGCAAAGGTACAACGGCAATGCTTCTGCTGGCCTCGTGTGGTGTACAGGACCTGTATTTGATCCGGCAAGGCGACAAAGGTCTCTACCATACGATGTGACGACATAAGTGGTCCTGATACCCTAATACCAGCGGGGGAAGTTGAAGGTCGAAACAGGTCCGAGACATGACACAGGGGAAGGCCTATTCGGCTATGATGATGGCTCTACTTGGAAGTGGAGCAAAGAGCGATAGCGCCTATCCTCTCTCCTGGAGGCGGAGAGGCTGCGAGCGCTGTTCGGTGTCCGTTCTCCACGGATCAGGGAGCAAAGTTCACAATTACGGCTGGCCATGTGCGAAGGGACGTCTGAGGTGGGGCGGTAGGCGCCAGCGCGGGAAGGGAACGCTTTCTAGAACGGGAAGGCGCGATTCCCCCATGATTGACGTCACCACAAATCACCGCGAGACATGCCGGACCATCCGGGCAGGAACGAAGGGGGAACCCCGAAACTAGGCAATTCGAAGACTTCAGCCCGATTTAAGCCCTAATGGGCCTATATAGAAATTGGCACATGTCGAGTGCAGGCCTTGGCGGGCCTTGCCCCGTTGTGGTGTCAGCGTGATGCACAGCCATGCTGCTGGCCCAGTTTCGGTGCCTGGAATCGCCCCCCGACGTTCCGAATTGAATCTCGCATTCTCCTTCCCTTCGCCTCGCCCCGGCACTTTTTAATGGATTTCCCCCGGCTCATAGATGCCCAAGGGAGGCCTAGTTTGCTATTTGGACGCTTTAATATTCTTCTTCCGGTCGGGTTTGTCAAATTTTGCACTTCCACTCTTCGTCGCGAGATATAAGAGACCGCTCCGAGCAATTTTCTCAGCACACGGACAAATGGTGATGCGCCCAAGACCACATATCCCTGCATACTATCCCAAGACAACTGCCCGAACACCCCGCGATGCTATTCCTCGAGGATCTCCGCATAGACCTTGCCGATGAGTCCACACGAGCCGTTATCGCGCTCATCGCCGTGACGGCCGTCGCGACGGTAGCCCTCATGTGGCTAGCTCGCGTGGCCCTCTACCCACGTGGCCAGAGCGTCATCCCTAACCCGCTGCGTACCGAGATCCCACAACTCTCAGAGAAGGAGGTGTCTAGGTTGGAGTATGGGCCTAATGCGTATCCCGGTGCGCGAGATGTGCCCACGCCGGTATGTGCTTCGGTGGACCACATCATGTCCATTCCCCTGCGTGAGCCCTGTCCGCTAACCTCCTGTGAATAGTACGGAACTATACGGGTGTACGAGTGGGGGCCCGAGGATGGGAAGAAGGTCCTCTTCGTCCACGGCATCTCCACATCCTGCATGACAATGTCTAGGCTGGCGCAGGCGATGGCTGACCGCGGCCACCGTGTCATGATCTTTGTGAGCTCCCAAGCTACCCACTAATAAAGAATAAGTACTGACTTGTGCGAAGGACCTCTTTGGCCGCGGCTTCACCGACGGCGTCGGCGACCTCCCCCATGACTCTCGCCTTTACGTCACCCAGATCCTCCTCGCCCTCGCCTCCTCCCCGCTCTCCTGGACTGGCGCCGACTCCCTCCGCCTCGTGGGCTACTCCATGGGTGGTGGTATCGCCGTGCACTTTGCTTCGACATTCCCGCACATGGTCACCTCCCTCGTGCTCCTGGCGCCTGCCGGCCTTATCCGCGAGGAGAACTTCGGCCTCGCGAGCCGCCTACTCTTCCGTTCTGGGATCGTGCCGGACCGCTTGCTTACGGGGCTTACGCGCCGGAGGCTTCGGCAGCCCATCGCAAGTAGTGTCACGAAGAAGAAAAGCCCCACGCCCTCGCCGCACCGGGAGAAGACCCCCACGGGCTCGGAGGACGTAACCGACAGGGTGGGCGTATCGGCGCACAAGCTCCGCAGCGAGCTCCACCACCTCGAAGACAGTGAGTCCATGACTGACCTTGCCTCCGCCGAGTCCGCTGCCTCCGAGTCTGCGACCGCCCTCGAGCGGCGCGTCCTCGACTACATCTCCTGGATGACGGATCACCACCCGGGCTTTGTCCCTGCCTTCCTCTCGTCGCTGCGCCATGCACCGCTCATGAACCAGCACGATGCTTGGCGCGGGCTCGCATCGCGGCCGCCCGGCTCAACGTGTGTGTTGCTCGCGAGAGACGACGAGATCATCGACCCGGAGGATTACAGGGACGACGGCCTGGAGCTGCTTGGCGGGGAGGAGAGGGTCAAGTGGGGGGTTATTGGGGATGGACATGACTTTGTGGGGCACGACTTTGTCATGACGCATGCTGGAGATATCTTGAAGGAGCTGGACGAGTTTTGGGGTGCTTGAGGTTCTGATCTTCAGGGAACTTTTTCCGCCTAATAACTCTTGATTTGGATTTGTTTGTAGCGTTTTGTTTCTTTTGGCGTCCTTGATGGTAGGCGGGTTCCAAGCAAGGAGTTTGAAGATAGATTAGCATCTATGGCGCCTGTCACCCTTAAGAGATAATCGGTCTATCTATTGTATTCTTTCTTATCACGCCAACACTGGGAAACACTCGGTGAGCTGTGTTGTAGAAGCGCTCTCGCATCGCATAGCGGTTAGAAACGAAAGAGGGGTATTCTATTAGATGTAGGTACACGGAAAACCCAATATCTAGGGGATTTTTCTGAAAGGTAAGGAGATGTCGCACATTTCCGAGTGGACAAAGCTAAACACCCAGATATAGAAACCAAAACGGGTTTGTCTGACAGGGTATGCCAGGAACAAGCGCTCAGCTACCGATCCAGAGCTTGACTTTGACACTACTTGCTGTTAGCACACAAATGCAAACCCAAAGAGGGACCGAGACCAGATGGAAACTTACCATGTTCCAGTACACCCCCTTCTTCTTCAACAGCTCCGTATGACTACCCTTCTCTAACAACTTGCCTTCGCCGAGCACGAAGATCACATCCGCATTTTGCACCGTCGCAAGCCGGTGCGCAACGACAACCATCGTCCTCCCCTTCCCAGCCCTCTCAAAGGCCGCCTGCACAAGCCTCTCAGACTCCGAGTCAAGCGAGCTCGTCGCCTCGTCAAGAAGCAGCACGTTAGGTTCCCTCACGAGGGCTCGTGCGATGGCAACACGCTGCTTTTGCCCGCCGGACAGCGACACACCCTTGCTGCCCACCGGGGTGTTGTACCCCTCCGGCAGACTGGCGATGAAGTCGTGAATCGAGGCGTCCCGGCACACGGCGTGCAGGCGCTCCTCGGATATCGTCGACTCGTCGACGCCAAGGAGGATGTTCTCGCGCAACGTCCCCTGGAAGAGCGTGGGCTCCTGCGCTACGAGGGAGAGGTACTTTCGGTACGAGTAGACGTTCACGTCACGGATGTCCTTGCCGTTCGCGAGGATGCGGCCCTTGTACGGATCGTAGAAACGCTCAAGCAGGCTGATGATACTGGTCTTGCCGCACCCGGAGGCCCCCACCAGTGCCGCGAACTGGCCCTTCTCGACTGTGAGGTTCAGCCCTTTGAACACGGGGGTGTCGCGCGAGGGGTACTTGAAGTGCAGATCCTCCAGCTCGATGCGCACCCCACCCTCCGCGTCAGGTACCTCCTCGCCCACCGCCACCTTATCTGTGTTGCGGCTCTCGCGCATGTTGAGAATGCGGTTCGACGCTGCGGCCGCCTGCGCGGCGTTAGGACCGAAGCTGAGCGCCTGGCCCGCACCCTCCGCGCCCTGCACTACGGCCATCATGATGATGATCACGATGACTGGGTTGTACTCGCGGGACGCCAGTAGCTGGCCGCCGTACCAGAAGATGAGGGCCTGGCACCCGATCCCGGAGCTGTCCGAGAAGGCGAAGATGAGGCTGGTCCGGAGCGCCTTGCGGAAGGCGGAGGAGACGTGGCCTGCGAGCAGGCGCTCGTAGCGGGTGGCGATGGTGTTTTCTAGAGTGAGGGACGAGACGGTGCGGAAAGCGCCGATGGTCTCGGCAGCAAACTTGGAGGACTCCTCGAAGACGGCGTCGTTCATCTTGTCAAACTCCAGCTCGTACTTGAGACGGAAGAAGCCCGAGGCCAGCATTATGGGCGAGGTGACGAAGAAGGCGACGAGGGCGAGCTTCCAGCCAAAGTAGAAGCCGATGATGAGGGCGCCGAGGAGGCCGAATATCCTGCGCAAGTCAGCACTGTCAGGGTGGTTGTTTCATCCAGAGTACCACGGGGTACGAAGGGTAAGTGGGTATGGGAACTTACGAGGAGTACACCATAGCCATGTTGATACCTGACATCTCTTCCATAAGCTTGGGGTCACTGGAGACGCGAGAGGTGAGTGTCCCCTGGCTGTTCTCATCCTGGTCAAAGAACGACAGCTTCTGGAAGAGGATGGACTGGAAGTACTCGCTCCGATAAGCGGCAGAGACGTGCTTTTCAAGTAGTTAGAAGACGTGGGGGAGACATAAAGGGCTCTTGTTCCGCGAAGAGTGGGCTACTTTACTTACATAGGAGACATGCGTCGAGACTAAGCCCATGCAAAAGTACGACGCGCCAGAGCCGATGGCAAACACAACCCACATCAATGACCAAAATCTGCTCTCGGAGTCCATCTTATCGGGGTCCATTGCGTAATCGAACACCGCAATGACCTTCGCAAAGAGGTACGCCATAAGAGGCGTAATAGCTACAGCGGGATGTTAGTGGACTCGATATCAAGACGCAGTGACCTTGTCTACTCGTGGGATTATCTTACCTCCCACGCAGGCGGCGAAGAAGATGGTCAGGACGTAGAACGGCCACCTGCTCCGTTGCTCAACCAACAGTCTCCCAAAGCTATTCGCAAAGTTCCGGACCTTCTTGTCCCCCTTCGACGGCGGCGCCGCCGCATCCTCCTCCTCTTTCGCCGCGCTCTTCTCCCTGCTTAGGGCGGCACTAAGCCCTTTCTCTCCCTCATCTCCCTCCTCATCGCCACCTGCCGCGACCCCATCGCCGAGGTTCAACTTCTGCGCCTGGACGAGTCCAGCGTACACGCCCGCCGGGTCCTCAAGCAGCGACTGGTGCGTGCCCACCTCGGCTACCCGCCCCTTCTTGAGGACGACAATGCGGTCGGCTTTCTTGATGGTCGAGAGGCGGTGGGCGATGGTGATGGTGGTTCGGCCTTGTGCGACGCGGTCGAGGGCCGCCTGCACAATCTTCTCGCCGCGGACGTCGATAGCGCTGGTGGCCTCGTCGAGGATGAGGAGCTTTGGCTTGCGGACGATGGAGCGGGCGATGGCGATGCGCTGGCGCTGACCGCCGGACAGCTTGGCACCGCTCTCGCCAACGTGGGTGTCGTAGCCCTGAGAAGCGTTAGAGACAGATCAAGTATTGGCAGGCGCAAGGGTATATCTCACCTCGGGCAGTCGGTCAACGAATTCGTCGGCGAAAGCTTCAGTACAGGCCTCTTTGACAAGCTCGCGCTTCTTCTCGTCGGACTCGTTTTCCCACTGTGAACCAATGAGACCGTATGCAACGTTGTTGTAGATAGTGTCATTGAACAGGAAGGGCTCCTGCTGCACAAGACCGATCTGAGTCCGCCACCACGTCGCCTCAATGTCGTCGATTGGCGTCTTACCACTCAGGATCTTGCCTTTGAGTTCAATTAGTGGCCCTGCGTTCTCCTCTTCGTCATTCTGCTGGGGCTCGTCTTCGTCAGAGGAGTCGTCCGCAGGCGCTGTGATGCCCTTCTTGGCCCTTTTCTTCGCCTTCTTCTCCTTCTTCTTTCTCTTTTCGAGCTCTTCTTGGCTGATGGCCCTCTCAATGGCGTAATGGTGTGTGAGAGAGTACCACCGCTGTATTAGCCCCACGATGGTACTCTTCCCAGAGCCGGACGGTCCGACGATCGCGGTGAGCTTGCCAGCTTCGATCGTGAGGTTGAGGTCGTCGAGGACCTTGACATGAGGACGGCCGGGGTACGCGAACGTTACGTTCTCGAAAGTGATGTCATCCGTGGCCGAGACCTCCGGTTCCTTGAGGTGGCCTTTTGGCGGAGCCGGGGCGTCGATTACGGTGAAGAACTGGCAGGCGGCGACGGTGGCCTTGCCCATGGCAAGTGCGGGCGTCGATATACGCTCCAGGGACATGACGACCAGCATACAGGACATGAGGATAGTAACGATCGGGCCGACGCCATCCAGCCTTCCTTCTAAGAAGGACTTGATTCCGTACCAAAAGGCCAGACCAAAGACGGCATACATGGCGAAGAAAACAAGAGAAAACTGCAGAGCGATGAGCGGGGACAGCTTCTGCCCCAGCCTCCTCGCCTCATTGGACCAGAAGAGGTACTTCTCGTGGGTGCGTGTCTCGGCACCGCACGCTGCGATTATCCTCATGCTGCTGATAGCCTCGCTGGCGATAGACGTGGCCTTCCCCTCTGCCCTCGTCGTCCTGCTCACCCCCTTGACGATGAGCGGCAGCAGGATGCCGAGCGTGAGCAAGATGAAGAGAATCACCGAGAAGGAGACCAGCGCAAGGGACCAGCTGTAGATGAAGGCTACGATGATGGCGGCGATGGCCGTGGAGAGGAACTCGATGAGGATGCCGAACTTCTCCGAGATGCCGTTCTGCAAAACATTGGCGGTGGTGGTGATGGTTGAGGCGGCGGCGCCGGTAGGCATGGAGTCGAGGACGTGGATCGACTGGGAGAAGAGGGCACGCAGGAAATCGGCGCGAATGGCGGAGGACATGCGGATGCCGACCATGCGGAAGATGACCTGGTGCGTGTTAGTCGGCCAAGGCATAGGAGGTTGGGGGGCTGTAGGTTTTACTCAGAGTGTTTGGGAATGATGATACCTTGTTGATATAGTTGCAGACGAAGCGGAGCAAGAACAAACCGAAGAGGAAGAGGCTGAGAGCGCCATGTTAGTCTCTTAGCGTCTGGGGTAAGGAGAGGATAGGAAGGTCATCTAGTAGGACATACGAGAGCCGGTTTATCTCATCCTCGAACTCGTCTCGCGTGACGTCGGTGTTGGGCAGGAAGTAGCGCTGGAACTTGTCGATGAGTTGCCCTGTCACTGCGTTAGAAGAGCTGTTCTGTCTCCCTACAGAGCCGCAATAGGGCACAGGTTTGCTGAAACGACTTACCCATCAACACGAACATCAACGGCAAGGTCTGGTTGCAGTAGTCATTAGCACCCACGTCCAGAGTCAGCCTGGGGGAGCGCATAAACTCACCACACCGGCCACAATCGAGGAGACTGTGCCGATGGCATAGGCCACATAATCCCACTTCTTCGCGTAGTAGAAAACGCGCTTTATCGCCTGTTAGCGATCCTTCTTCGCTGACTCAAAGCACGGATAAACTTCTTACCAGGAGATCCTTTGGCACAGGCTCTCTCTCCGGCCGCGCTTTGGTCGCGGAAGCGTTCTCCTCCTGCGCGGGCATTGGAACAGCAGTTGAATCGGACCCACCCCCCTCCGAGGCGGGCTCGCCCGGGGGTTGGTCGCGCCTCTCAGCGGTAGCGGCGTCTTTCTCTGTCATGGCGACGTTCACGTCCAGGTCATCGAAAAATCACACATCGGCGAATATCTCAGGAAGAACAGGGTCCTGTAACCGACGGATCGGCGGCGTCCCTTTGCTCTTATACAAGGCAGTGTGTTTGCATATGGTGTGGAGAATCTTGCTGCCTAAGATACCTGGGGGAAGAAGGCAGAGCGGGATCTCGTAAGATGTCCCAAAAAGGAAAGGGGTACGACCAAGGCCCCGGGAAATGCCACCGGGTTTCAGAGGGGCGATTCGTCCCGTTTCCTCGGCGGCACTAAGAAGGTTCCAATTTGAGGTCTGGGGAAGGCGGGCGCAGGACCCAGGACAAAACAAGCCGGGTAATGAGTTTAGTTTAAACACACTCAACACTGGAGAATAAGAGAGGAAGAAAGGAAGGTATGGTGACAACTGGACTT
Source organism: Microascus cirrosus (assembly GCA_030271035.1). NCBI lineage: Eukaryota > Fungi > Ascomycota > Sordariomycetes > Microascales > Microascaceae > Microascus > Microascus cirrosus. The sequence goes on along the minus strand of JAMBUN010000267.1, from coordinate 184,410 downwards.
CGAAGCCGTAGTCAAAAGTGTCCAACACCCCATTGACATGCCGAAATTTTAGGCCTGCCGCCCAGTAATGGGGATACCTCCGCTGAGAGGCCAAATGCCGCCGATGAGCAAGTATCCTTTCACACCACGGCACAAGAAGAATCACGCCCAGCGTGACCGGGATGCGAAACTTCACACGAGCAATACGGCATCACAGGCACCATGTGCGACCACGGACCCCCCCAACCCAACCCAAAATCCCACCCCCCTTGTAAGGGTGGATAATAACCTTAAAATTTGACCTACCAAGGACAAGCCTGAAAAACGGAGCCATCCGTAACTTTCCAGAAGAGGAAAAGGCCAACTCTGCGGCGACTGCTCATCGTCATCAGACCCACTTTGAGGCACAAGAAGATCTTCAATAAGTCAAGTCATCCCTCATAAATGTATCCGGACTCCATCAGCTGGCCGCCCAGGTCGGAAGGGGGAGAGAGGATGGAAATTGCGCAGAGCAGAATGGGCGCAAGAGCCAAGCTTTGTCACGGGGAGCCAATCATGGGTCCCGTAAAAGTGGATGACGCCGTTTCTTGCGCTATGCAAAAATAGGAAATCAATCGTATCTTTCCTAATACGGAAGGGTACGAAGCAATCGACGCCCCTTGCCAATATTACATAAGGCGCGTGGGGTCCCAAGCTGAGCCGGTTGACCCACCTGTGCCGACGAGCTGCCGTCTATTTCGGGGTCGGAGTGATTGCGGATCCCGATGCGGGTTTTCGACTTGTTTTATCCAAACTCGGCTGCAGCTGAAGAGTGATTCCCAACGGTGGCATGGAGCCAATCTACTGCACGTCTGACAGAGCCTCGTGTTTCCTATCCTGGATGCCCAAAAGACCCGTCCGGTATCACGTAACCCCACCGGCATGGCCTCTGCGGAAGGCTCGCTGTTGAGATTCTGCCTGCTGCATCCGGCAGCCGGGATACAAGAGACGGGACATAAGGCTTTCCAGTGAGATGCGCGCCGAAGCTCTACCTCTGCACACCGCAGCGGAGGCCCACTAGCGGCGCTGGCAGGCGCACCGGTTGTAATTGACACCGAGTTCGTTGCGCCATGTACTACCGGTCTTGTTGCCATCCGCGAGACTGGAGGAATCAGGTTCGTGGTGTCAGTGGTATCGAAGCCCGCTGAACTGCGTTCCCAAACCTGTATCAACTAACACGAACAGGAAAGGATAGCAGAGCAGCACTGACACCGGGCCCCTGCAAGTAACACCCGGAGTGAGTCTCTTTAAGGGGGAGATGGGGATGGAGGGTCTTCGTATTATTTTATCTTAGACGGGCATCACCGGGTGGGAACTTGGGGGAGGTAGCAGTAATGTGATATGGGTAAGACCAAGCATATGACACATGTAGCCGTGAAACATACAGGGATCGTAGTAAGAGAGATTCCGCAGAGGTTTTTGGCCACGACCACATCGATACCAGCCGAGAATCGGCCTTCACTTCCTCCAACCACATTGCATCTCCTGGATGGTAATAGCGGAATACATAGCAGAAATCCAACGACATCTGCAGCACCACTCGTGGTCACCTGCAGACCCAACAGAGACACGACAATCAAGGAGGAGAATTTTCTTATTTATAAAACGATACCACCGCCATATCTCCGTCCCGTTCCGTGGTCCACCATATTTCCGTTTTCCGCTTCCTAGCGGCCCGCGGTGTCGAGCCCTCGTGTTATCGTGGGCTAAAACTCTCTCCCTTTCCGGGTCTTAGTATGACGTGCCCACACGAAATGGGATATGGCCAAAGAAGGTGTCCGGCTCCAAGTCCAGCTGTTGCAACGCTTGCAGCATGCTTGGGGTTCATCTCCCAACCCTCCTGGATTTTCCGCCCCCGTGCCTTAACGGACTCCTCTATCAACAAAAGGCATGCTCGAAATGAAAAGAAAATGTGAACGAAGGCGCATGTACTCATGGTATCATCAGTATTCATCTCCCGCTCCCGGAGAGACGCCCGCTGAATTATCTGGACCCCGAAAAGAACAAGGGAAAACCGCTGTCTAAAGAATGAAGAAGGACAGAGACGAAAGACGACTACACGTCGTTATCGTGGTAGTAGAAGTCTATGTCCCTCGGCCGCAGGCGGTTTCCCCTGACGAACTCCTCGTCCCCGGGAGGCCTCTCGTTCTTGGTGTTCCCTGTCAGCATACTCTGTAGGCTCATGCACACGCTCTCGACGTTCTGCACGGGGCTCCAGCCCTGCTGGCCGAGGAGGTCGAGGCAGATGATGCCGTTGGAGTAGACGTGGGGGTGCATTGGAATGGGTCTGTCGGGCAAATGGACGAAGGTTACCTCGGGAGGTTCTGTCGAGGAGCAATGTTAGTATCGAGGCTGAGGAGAGCAGGGTCGGTAGAAGGAAGGCGAGGATCAGGTCGTTCGGCGGCAGGGAGTTACGGACCGATGGGATAGGAGGCCGAGAATTTAAACTTGAGGCGATAGATTTGATTTTGGTAGAGGGGGTTTGGGTCAAGCACCCGTATGTCGAGGAACCATTCTTCAAAGTTGTCGGCCGACACCAGCTCGATTCCGGGCGGGAGGTTGTTGTTCAGCTAGACGTGGTACATCCATCACCGTCAGCCTCAACTGGGTGCCTCATGATGGCGGGCTGTGGAATGGAGGAGCAGGGCGTAGCATCAGGAACTCACCTTGCTGAGCTCCTTGCCTAGACGTTTTGCGGCGAAGCTCGTCATGGCCTTATCCTTGCGCCTGCGATGGGGCCCGCGAGTTGGGAGAATGGGGAGCCGCGAGTCGCTGGAGACGTGTGATGGTGGGGATCCGAGGATGATTAGGCGAGGCTCTTTCGAGGTTTAGGTGGTGGTCGTGTCGGGCTGGTTGAGGCAGCAGGGAGAGGGGAGCGTGTGGTTGGCTGGCTGCGGGGGGTTTCGAGCTCGAGGTGGGGGTGGGGAACACCTTCCAGGTACTACACGGCAGCGCGAGCGCGGTCCTTGAGGCAGCCCTGTGGAGCCGAGTGCGCCTGCCTGGACTCGATTTAAGCGCCCTATTAATATGCTGAAGTTCGGTAACTGGGATTTTGAATACGTAGGACCCGGCACGCTGTCTGATATATCAGCTGCCACCCTTCCTTCATTGTGCTTTGTGTTGCGGGGCGTTACACAGGCAGGTCCGCGCTCAAAAGTGATGAGCTACCTGTTGGCTGACGTGCGTCAAGCAGCCGTATGGAGAGGATTACCGAAAGAGTGGCACCATGAGGACAAGAGAGCATAAAGCGGAGGCATATAGGTTCATCTTGAAGGTTTGAAGGCTAGAGACAGGAGACAGCGAGAAACCCTGCGCTTGCTTCCACGTATCTCAGCTATATTCACTCATCCTTAGGGAGGCCCCTCTCTCGGCGACCAAATCGTCCGATGTCCTTATTCAGAGGCCGAGGCCATCCTAGATCACGCTCACAACCCCATGTTTCGTCCAGATACCTAATTTCGTCCCAGAATTTCTCCAGCTTCGATGTAGAATTGCTGTCCAGGCCGTCTTAGCCATGGAGTCTGCCCCGTCCCACATGTGATTGCGATCAGAGGAGGCCGCCTAACGCCGATGAGGCCCCGGCAATGACAATGATGCGATTACAATAGAACATATCCACTTCCCCCGTCAAAACCAACGGACCGACCGAGCATTAAAGCCCTGTGCAATCGAGAACAATGTGGCAGCTCAGCCTTCCTGGTACGAGGCGGCGCCTGATGCAAGCGCTGAGCCACTCTCATGGCCCTATCGGAAGCCCGCTCCACTTGCAGGGTCCCTCCTTCGCGAATGAGCGTCTCCACCTCGCCGTGGATCTCAAGCTCTGCTCCCTCCCCCGCTCATGTGCAAGCTGAGGAACTGGAGAGGGGGAGGGGGAAGAAAGTTCCGCCTGCGCCCCCTGTTTTCTCTCAGAACCCAACAAACGGTTCTTCAACCCCAAGTTGCCCTTCCTTGAACGTTTCGAAATTTCTTCTTCTACTTCCATTTCGGCCCACAGCCGCAATTCATAAAACCCTCTTGTTAGGCTCTCCCTCACCCCGCGAAGCGACGCCAAGCGGCCCGGCACCCAGCAAATAAGGCTGACTCGACCCCGCTCTGAGGTTGGGACGGACAAAGTAATAGCGGCCCCGCCAACTTCGACCTGGAAATCGCGAGACCCCCAACCGACTCCCTTCGTGAAAACCGCCGGATCTATATATCAACGGGACCTGGTGTTCCCTTAGTCCCTCTCTGGTCGTTAGAAGTTAGACTTTCAAACCCTTTAGGAATTGCTTCGCTTTTTTCTCCCTGGAAGCGCCCCGATTCTTCTCTAGGTAGCCCATCCTCCGTATCTCGACGGGCCGAGCCCTTTGTTCGAACGCACGTCATCGAATCGCCCTCCTATATCCAGCAGGATGAGCTGTGAGTAGTATCAGGAGTGTTTGGCTCTTTCCCCCACAATCCCGGTGTCCGGGCGACATCATTGACCCGGTTCGCCGTGTTGCCGTGCGGGCGTCATCATACCGCGCGGGCTCGCAATGGTCTCACATTGGACAGCATGCTAACGCAGGCTTCTCTCTATAGTCTCTAATATGCTAAACCGGCTTGGCGGCCAGCCGGAAAGCTACGATAAAAAGTAAATAACGCCCCGAGCGAGTGGTGTCTCCGCCACATGTCTAACCGACGGCTAGATCGAAGTACAAGTTCGGCCGCACCCTCGGCGCCGGTACCTATGGTATCGTTCGTGAGGCCGACTCCGCGGAAGGCAAGGTAGCCGTCAAAATCATCCTGAAAAAGAATGTCAAGGGGAACGAAAAAATGGTGTACGACGAGCTGGAGCTACTCCAGCGCGTCCAACACCCACACATCGTGCAGTTTGTCGATTGGTTCGAGTCGAGAGTAAGCAGTGGCCCATATTGGCTCTGGTGCAGTGATGTTTGCGGTGGGAAGACGGGACGGGACAGGCCGTAATGCTAACGATCGATTCTACAGGACAAGTTCTACATCGTCACTCAGCTGGCCACTGGCGGCGAGCTCTTTGACCGCATCTGCGAGCAGGGCAAATTCACCGAGAGAGATGCCGTTCGGACCATTAAGCAGGTCCTCGAGGCCGTAAACTACCTTCACAAGAAGGAAATTGTCCATAGAGGTGCGCTCTTACTGATACACACTCTAACTCCCTTGGACCCTCGCTAACCGGTATGCTCCCCAGACCTCAAACCTGAGAACCTGCTCTACCTAACAAAGGACCTGGACTCCGACCTGGTTCTTGCGGATTTTGGCATTGCCAAAGGCCTGACCAGCGAGGGCGAGGCCCTCACCACCATGGCTGGCTCATTCGGCTACGCAGCGCCTGAGGTTATGCTAAAGCGCAAGCACGGAATGCCCGTTGATATGTGGTCCCTGGGTGTTATCACCTACACGCTCCTCTGTGGCTACTCCCCCTTCCGCTCTGAAACGCTGCAGGACCTTATCGAGGAGTGTACGCGCAACCAGGTCGTCTTCCACCAACGCTACTGGGGCGGCGTAAGCGAGCAGGCCAAGACCTTCATCCTCCGTCTCCTGCAGCCCGAACCTGGACAACGACCCACGAGCGAGGAAGCCCTAGAAGATGTGTGGCTGACGGGCAAGGATGCCAAGGATCAGAACTTGCTGCCTGAGATCAGGACCTACCTGGCACGCGCCAAGCTCCGCCGCGGCATCGAACTCGTCAAGCTCGCCAACCGTATCGAAGCCCTCAAACTGCAGGAGGAGGACAAGGAGGACTCGGACTTCCCTGACGACGCCACGCTGGCTGCCGATCGGTCGCGTGGGAACGTCCTTGGTGGGCTGGCCTCGTCCTCAGCGAACCAACCTGAAGGGGAGAAGCGGAGCCTCTCGAAGACGATCAAAGGGGCTATATTCCGCGAAGTAGTGCTAGCCAAGGTGAAAGAGATGAGGCAGCAGGAGGAGGCGAAAAAGGTGGCGGAGCAGGCAGAGCAGGAGGCGAAGGAGAAGGGAACGATGTGAGTTGGCTCGGGATACCCAATGGAGAAGGAACGGATGGGAATTGCTGGGGTGGGAAGAGTAAGCCAATTCGGAGGCTGCTTCTGCTGAGATATGTCGATATTCAAGAGAATGCAAGCTTTGGTTTTTTAATATGCTTTTTTGCTTCTTTTTTTCATACTGAACTGCGAGGGATATCCTGGCGATAAGCGACGCACCTGGTGGTTAGGGGGATTGTGTCGACGCTACATATACTTTTGAGACCGTGGCGGGTCTCTAGGGGTCTGCCTGCGGCCTCCCAAATCCTCTTAACGATTGTCGTCTTCGGTGCCTCCCGGATATCTGCGACACCGGATTATATCCGTCAGATACCATCAGTTTATTCTATCACCTGAGTCCCATGCCTAGGCCTCCCGGTCAAGAAAATGGCGACTTACATACACCTTGCCGCGAGGACGGATAGGAGAAGTCCGAAACGTGGAGCTGAATTAGTATATAACCACTGTATCTCGCACACATAGCAGTGTCGTGTATGTAAAGTTACTCCTTGGTATGAACGTTGGGTGTAGTTCGTTAATCTAGGCGGCTTTGTGTTACTCCCTCATAGCCTACAACAGCAGCATTCAGGAGAAACAGTTGACCTTAAAATAAACCACATCGACCTCACTCTCTTGCCCTATGTTGCATAAGCTCTCTTTTAATATCTTATGGCTTCATCCTAAACCCTCGCAGTCATATATAAAATGCTATATATCTAGCCAATATGATAAAGCTGCGTCTGTAATGTGTTCACAGGGAACGACCCCCTTCCTTGCCCGGAATCTTGTGCCTTTTATGTATGGATTTATGTTATATATTTGCTAGGTTTTCTTTCCCACTTTCTTCGCGAGTTCTTCCAGGATCTCATCTCTATGCCATTGACATGACCCGTATCTCTAGCATAAATACCCTGCTTACAATTCGGCTGTTTCACTTCAGTCACATAGATACCCTTCTTCATAGATATCCATGTTGCCTCTCCGTTCAGTAAGCATGCGCGTGTTCTCTGGCCCTGTCCTCTCTTAATATCCTGCAGGATCCGATCGTAGTTCCGGTTCCGCATGGTCTCCCCTCAGACTCTCTACCCTTTCACCTCCGTGGTGTCGATAGTCTCCAGCCTGCCCCAGATCCCGCTCCCCCTCCTCAGAGAACCACCTAGCCACAAGTGTTGACCTTTTCTCTGAGTTCTGGGCAATGGTGGGACTAGGGATCGCACTGGTCTGGCGATGAGGTCCCATTGAAGCTTCAGTCTCGCCGACTTACTCCTCCGAGGCGAAACCGATGTTGGTTCTAGCCCGCTGGGAAAGGATCTCCATAACAGCCTTTTGATTGAATCGAGTAGCCCACAGTAGTGGCGTACGGCTAAAGACTTTATCCCTCGTTTCAGCATCAACCTTGCCAGTAGCAAGGAGAAATCTAACCATGGCCGCCTGTCCGTTCCCAGCAGCATATGATAGTGGCGTTCGACCCCACTCCGTACACTTCGACTCGATCTCGGCCTTGCCTGTAGCAAGGAGTATTTTGACAACTTCCTCATGGCCATTCTCGGCAGCAAATGCCAGTGGCGTACGACCACACTCAGCACCCCTGGAGTCGATGTCGACCTCCCCGGTAGCAAGGAGGTCCTTCACGATATTCACGCATCCACTTGCGGCAGTCCATGATAACGGCGTCCGAATAGGCCCTAGGTCGACTTTGATCCCTGGAGTGGCGAGGAGGACATTGACAAGAGCTTCGCATCCATTGCCGGCGGCCCATGACAGCGGTGTCCGTTTAAACACTTTATCCATGGCGTTGATATTGACCTTTCCCGTGGAAACAAGAAGCCTGGCGACTTCCTCATGGCCCCCCTTAGCGGCCAATAATAGCGGTGTCCAGTCAGCGCTGACTTTTAGGTCGACCTCAACTTCCCCTGTATTGAGAAGTGTCTTGACAACAGCCGCATGGCCGCTCTGAGCAGCCAGTAACAGTGGTGTGTACCCTGTCTCCATCTTCGAGTCGGCCTTGGCCTTGCTCGTGCCATAAAGCAGTCTCACAACTGCATCATGCCCATTCTCTGCCGCTACCGATAGTGGCGTCTGGTCATGCATATCCTGAAAGTCGATCTCGACCTCGCCCGTGGCAAGAAGAATTTCAACACATGTCGCGCGCCCCTTCTGAGCGGCCCAATATAGCGGCGTCTTGGTATGCTTGTCCTTCGAGTCGATACCTCTTGTAGCTAGATCTCCTCTTTGTAAAAGGGCCTCCAGCGACTTCGAGAACCCATATCTTGACACGATATGAAATAAATTTGTCCCCCTTGGTGGGAATCCGCTGGTGTACGTGTATTCTAGCGTGTCCCAAACCCGGATCCACGTCTTCAAGAGATCATCTGGTAGCCAAGGAAAGGCTCCCAGAAGGTCATTTTGGGCTGCGTAGCAATCTTGTGCGTGTCTTATCCAAAGGCTGGTAGCGTAGCGCAAGAAAGGAAATTCATCGTGTTCGTAGATTGTTGTCTCCGTCGATTGACTTATCTCCTCCATTGCTAGGTAACGGAGGCAAATTCTAGCCAGCCGGAAGTGTGCCATGCCAACCGCCATGTCCGGTGTCAAGTCATTCGTGAGGAGCTCCTTATCCGTGTCGGGCGACGGCGAATTTTTCATGAGTATTGTGAGGCCCTTCTGATTCGTAAAGAAGTCATCGACGGACTGGTGGGTTAGCTGGACTGTTGCTGACTCCGTGACCTCAGCAAGACCACGGCTTAGCGTATGGACTTGCTTTCTCATCCTGTCACTGTCAGGTATATAGTCTCTCGAGTTTCGACATTCCTGCAGAGACCGGTGCGGCGAATCCACATCGACCAACATAGCCCACCGCAGTTCGTCCAACGACAAGGGCCGCTTGGAAAAGCAGATCCACTGTATCAGTTTCGACGAGGCCGGATCCAAGTCTCGGGCAAGGTCCTCGTAGAGCTGATCAAGATCAGGTGGGATAGAGACCATTGCTTCCGCGATTATTTCTAGCGGGGCGCCTTCTCGGTCAAGGTCCAGAACTTGTTCGACCACGAGACGGGCCCACATGAAGACCCCATAGGAGTAGTCTGTGATTAGGCCCGGAATACAAGACTCAGCCAACTCGGGAGAGTCCGAGAGCTGAGCTCGCACGTAAGCAGAGATGTCCTGCATATTCTGGCTCTCAGGGCATATCACAAACTCGCAGTCCCGGTCTAGAACTGGATAGTGACGACAGGAAATGCAGACTTGGATGCGACAATGTGAGCTGGTGGGCCAGAGCGTGCGGAGGAGGGACCTGAGCCATCGGAATAAGAAGACCGCATTGTCCTTCCCACATTCGTCCAAGGCATCGACGAATATCCAAACTGAGCTGGTTTCGAGGACCCTCTGGAGAGATGAGTCCACGAAAAGTTGCAGCTCTTCTTGCTTCCAATTCCACGCTTCGCCCGGATTCCCTATCTCGTTATACTTTTTCTCAAAGGTGCCAACGAGATCCAGTAGCGAGCCAGGGGCTTTCCCGAGTATTTGATGCAGGAGAGACCGGAAGAAGCCAAGTGGATTCCGCTGGAGCTCGTCGCCTCGGCCGTGGAAGAAGAAGGATAGTACGAGGTCGCCGTCACCAACTTTGTGATTGTCGAGAGCGTATCTCAGTAACGTTGACTTCCCGGAGCCTGGTTTTCCTTTAATCCACAGGAGGCCGCGATCGTGAGCGGACCAGGCCTTGTATGTCTCATGCTGAAGCAGCCAGTCACAGGTTCCCGGGACGGCACGATCAATTTCAAGAGAGCGATCCTGCATTTTTGGAAAGGCGAGCGATTTGAGGCAGCGTTGCGTCGGCCCTGGAACGGCTATGGGTGCGTTTTGGACTTTTCGAGGACGTTAGCTCTGGCCGTATTACTATAGAGTCAAACTTTACCAATAGTCTGATTGATGGTCTGATTCTGCGCAACGTACGCCGGGCCAGAGCCGGTAGTGATGTTGTTGATAATCTGGGTGGTGTTGGGGCCGCACGAAGGCGACACGCCCGGCAAGGAACCCCTCTGGCTATCTCTGATTTGCGACTCCCATCTGACCAGCTCCCCCAAGAGCCGCTTGAACCCGTTCTCCTCCGCCGAGGCGAACCTGACCAAGTTCCTGTGATCGGCATGAACGGTGATTGAGGTATAGCCCTCAAAAGTGGCAGATTCCTTGGGCACGACGATCCCGGCTACTGGCATCGGCAGCTCCTCGAAGAAACACGTCACCTCGAGAAGCCTCCCGTTCTCGCGGAGGCTCCGGACCATCTGCAAGAACTCGACCTGGACTGCCTGGAGCAGCTGGCTGTCTGTCTCTAAACACGCCAGTAGTGACGTGTTCGCCATCCCCGCGAAGCCAAGAGCTGAGACCGGGATCTTAGCCCAGTGGGCCGCCCAAGAGCCCCTGTGAGGAGTACCCATGAACGCGATGCCCTTTAGGCACTCGAATACGCTCCTAAGGTGTAATTCTGGGTTATTCCGCGAGAGTAAGATAGCCTGCTTGCACACAAGGCCACCTAGGCTGTGGGCGACGAGAATGAGAGGGCGGGACGACGCGTTGCAGCTGGCCCTATCCGCTGTTAGGTCGTGCAAGAGGTTTAAGGCATGGTCGATCAGCCGGTTCGTCCCTGTAGCCCGTCGCTTGCGCACCACGTACGCATCATATCCGTACGTAAGTATGCGAGCCTTCTCGAGTTTTGGTGCAAGGATGGCCTTTGGCCAGGGATCATCCTCTCCGGGAACGGTCCAGGTGCTATCCCGATTTCCGGTGAGGCCGTGGATGAAGCAGACGTCGATTGCGGCATCAGCGCAGTCGTACAGGACCTTGACTCCGTCCGGGAAGACGGCTGAGTCCTCGGGAAGAGGAGACTTCGAAGTCCTCAAACTCGAGCGTTGGTCGACTCCAATCGAAAACCGCTTCTCGCGGAGCCAAATCCGGAGCCTCCCCATCCGTGCTGTGTTATCGGGTCGATCAGGAAGGTGACCTGAGGCCGAATAAGAGACGAAGACCTTTTGTCATAGCTACCAAGTTCTTTCATCCAGAAAGTGGATGAAGGCGTTGAGAGTAAGGAGTTGCAAAGCTGTGAGGCAGTGTCTCCCGGGACGCGAGCCGATTCCCGTGAGACCCCGGTTCGCGGATAGGCGCCGAGCCAACAAGACTGCCATGTCCACTCGTTTAGGTGCCCTGAAACAGGCTCCAACATGGTCGTGCGGTCTGGGCTGTGTGATTGGAGAAACATATCGGCGGAAGGATGCATGTGAGCAAGATGAAAGCTCCGCTGCTGTGCAGGAGAGTAACTAATGATATATGATGGATGCGTTTGACAGGTCCACGACAAACTTTGCAGGGTTGTCGCTTTCACAATTTGATTCAGACGGCAACAAGGCTAGACGTGACGAAAAATTTAGGGAATCAGAAAAAAAGGCTTTCCTGGCAGCGACGCAATGCATCTTATAACTGCAACGAAAGAAACAAATATACACAAGAATCGAAACTCCAAAAATAAGGGTATATCCAAAACCACATAAACTTATCACTTCCCTGCACCCCCGCATAGACTTACACACGCCAAGTACCAACAACTCACTCCAACTCGGCCAGCACGCTTTCCCTTAGCGCCTGATACCTTCCGGGATCAAACCTCCTCCTCCGCCACCCATTCAGCCTCAACCTATCAATCCTCTCCCTCAGATCCTCGCGCCCATCTTCAGACCCAACGGACGCGGACGAGTGCGAAACCACCGACTCGGGCGTCGAGCGCCCCGACGGCGCATCGTCGCGTGCAAGCTCGGACTTCACATCCGCGAGGTGCACGTTCACCTGCGTGAGCAGGTCGCCCAGCACCGACGCATACCTGTCCGTCCCCGGATCAAAGAACATGCCGCTACACCTCTCCGGTACAACCTCCGCGGGGCGGGCGGAAGGCTGCAGCGGCTCCGGGACGGCCTTCGCCTCGGCCACCCAGTCGTCAAAACCAAGAGTCGGCGAGTCCGGCCGTATAACGGGCTGCGCGTCGGAAAAGGTAACGCGCTTCTTGGGCGCCGAGGATGTGCTGGAGCGCATGGCGGAGGGGAGGCGCTCCTCGCAGAGGGAGGGCGTGGGGCTCGAGAGGCGGGTGGAGACCGTCGAGGCGCGTGAGCTGATGGGGCTGAGGGGCGAGTGCGCGGAGATTGTGGAGGCCGTGGAGGACGAGACGCGCGAGAGGCGCCTGTAGGAGGTGTCCTCGGACTGGATGATGGTGGCAGCGCGGGTGTAGTGCGTCTCGGCCTGGTGGAGGAGGTTGGTGCGGTGCGGGGAAGAGCCGAGGGCGCGGGCGGACATCTCCATCGAGAGGGCTGCGTAGAAGTGGAGGTAGATGAGGTAGGCGGGTTCGACGGTAGACTTTTGCTTTATTAGCAGACTGGCTTGGGGAGTCAGTGCGTGGAGAGAAGACTCACGGTGTCCTTGATGTTATCTAGGATGGCCGAGCACCGCGCCGAGCAAGGTCTGTACCGCCGGTGGAGATATAACCTCTTCACCTCACCCACAGCCTGCACCCACTCGGCTTGTGTGTAAGGTAGCATCGGCAGGGTACTGGGCGTCGTCGAGAAACGCCTCGTGAGCCTCTGGAAGGCCGCCGGCGCATACTGCGTACCGGGCAGCGGCGGCGATGTGAGCTGCTCGGGCGAGTCTTCGGACGAGGCGCTCTGTGGGCTCGGAGCGATGATGCTGCTCCTTGCGCCCGCGGCAGCGGGGTTGAGCATCAGAGGAATGAGCCCCGGCATGGTGTAAGTGATGGGATAGAGACGGCTGCTGCCTTGTATATATTTCAGCCTGTGAGGCTCCGGCTCTCAGGCAAACGTAGATCTTAGACAAATTCCTGAAGCTCCGCGGAAATTATCTTTGCTGATCCGGGGACACGGATAGCTGGCAGGGATAGGCGCTCGAGATGAGTAAAACAAGATGGTGTGGAGAATCGTAAGTTTGTGGGTGCTATGATGATGAAAGAAACAACACAAGTCTTGTGTGTGTAAGTTAGAGAAACAAAGAAGGCCGGAAAGCGATCAAAAAAAGGAGCGGGAGGTTTGAATAATATCCTGTTTTTGCCGCCGTTGCGTCTGACGTATCGATGTCTCAAAAAAGAGGCTCTTTCCCGGCAATCGAAGCACGGGTCGATCGGTTCCAGAATGCGGTCAGAGTTGTTCCTTCGATGACGTGAACCACGGGAGGAAGCGCCGCCGATTTTGTCTTAGACTTGAAGTCGTTGGTTTTCCAGGACAGCCACGTTGAAGAAAGCCCCGTCGTGCAACGGCGAGTGTCTTGAAACGATGACCTTCCTCGAATTTCGTCGGAAATCCACTTCGTCCCAAGGGCGAGGTATTTACCCCGTCTGATCTCTTTGCGAGAGCCGGCGGATCGTAGAAGGTAGTCGGTGGCCGCCCCGGCGGGGAGGTGATCGCCAACCGGGTTTGAGGTCAGGGCGGTGGGCCGTGCCGTTGTGTGAGGGCCCTTTAGCCTGTTTGGGCAGGGGGTTTCGAGGACCGGGAGACGGGACGGTGAGCGTTCGGTCGGCGATGGCCGTTAGAGAATTCGGTTATGGTTAACAGGAGACTGAAGGAGATCGGGACGCAGTCAATGGTCAGATGTTCTTGCCCGAAGAAGTCGAGGAGGTAAAGACAGTAAGAGAGAAGAGAACTGAAGTGAGGGAAACAATGCGTCCAGCGGAGTCGGAGCGTCGATCAAGACCAGCGTGTGAGCTTAGAAGTACAACATGAGAGAAAAATCGCACACGGTGAGAGCACACTCAATCACAGTTCAGGTCCCCATCAGCGAGAACCTGATTAAGAGGGAGAAAGAAATCGTGGGTGACGTCGAGCGTAAATAGCACTTCGAGTCCCCCCAACAAGAACCGCCTGCCCCTTAGACCAAGTCGGAGTGGCACGAGCTGCCAAGTTCATCCTGACAGGCCTGAGCCGGCCTTCTTGAAAGCTCCCAAAGGGGCATAGCTCCAGGTACAGGGTGACCTGAAAGCACTATGGGGTGGGATCGTGGGCGGGGGCGCAAGCGCGAAGGCAGGGGTATGCAGGATTACGGACAGGGCTCCACCCACTGGGAACCGTGATGGTGTCTGGCCCCGTATTGGCGTGAGAGCGCGCGCTCCGCTCGTTCCGCGCAATGAGCTCATGCGGTGGGATCAATAGCTGGATGTTAGCAGCTGAATTCCCGGGATTACACCAGTAGAAGGGTCACCGAACGGGGGGAGCGAAGCGACCGAAGCAGCCACGTTCTCGGAGAGGCCGCCTTCTTTTGCCTTCCGTGGAAATTTTCATCCAGCCATCTCGCTCTGCGTGGCGTCTGCTGTCAACGCGTGGGTGGAGTTGAATCGCGCGCTGCAGGCCGTCTACCAGGGGCCGGATTCCAGGGGCCCGGTCTCTCCCTCTCATGGGATGGGCAGGGGTGGGCTGCTCCGTGCGGGAGGACGTCGGATGTCGCATTCTGGGAGGATACCCTTGTCACGACGATCTTGCTTTTGCCACTGTGCCTTGCACACTGGCTGGACCTGCCCTTGTCGGAGCGGTTATCCCATAGTTGTCACCGAGAGATTTCTCTCGAGCTAGCTCATCGATGACGACAAGGCCGATTCAGCGGTTCGCGTCATCATACTAATGGGAATAGTGAAATGAGAGTATTATGCAGCGCCGTTGGGGCTCTAGCGAGCAACCAGCGCCCTGGGACCGTTCCCAATCCTGGACGCCCCAGGGAATTAGCAGAAATTTCAGCCAACCAGCAGGAGATGATCGACGAACGGGGCCACGAGCCAGAGCGCTTCTGCGAGGACCGTTTTAGTGTTGCGGAGAAGGAACAATTGCGAGAGGGTGGGTCGAAACATTTGGATCGGAAGGAAGCCTCGGGGTCCGCCTCCCCGCCCCTCCGTGCCGTCAAGCCCGTTATGTGCCCGGAGTGAGGGCTGCTCCTTCTTTGTGTAACATTGAGACTTTCCACGCTATTCATTGTATCAGGATGAAAGATCGAATTAAGGCGCGCCACGGTCTGGAACTCTGATGCCGACATCTATGCTTTATCCCGAGTCTCAGGAAACTTAACAGAGTCCGGATGATGAACGTCTCGGCGGGTCAGCAACCCAAGCGGAGCCATCCTCCGGTTCCAACACCGGCTGTCCCAGCCTCTTTAGCCAGCACCACCACACTTTCGTCTTTCTTTTTGCGCTCTGTCGATCTGGGCCAGCCACCGGGTCCGGGCCTGGGGATCTGCCGGAGGGGAGAACCAA
The DNA here is from genome assembly GCA_030271035.1 of Microascus cirrosus. Lineage (NCBI taxonomy): Eukaryota > Fungi > Ascomycota > Sordariomycetes > Microascales > Microascaceae > Microascus > Microascus cirrosus. The sequence goes on along the minus strand of JAMBUN010000267.1, from coordinate 169,116 downwards.
AATTCCGGGGACTAAGAGAAGTGACTTCGACTTACGATTCCCAATTCTGGGTGAGGGAGCGGTGAGCGGCGAAGTTCACCGCTGAAGGTTTTTCCCCTTCTATCTCGGGACTAGGGACGAGTCAAGCTGAGTGTTCTCTCCGGTGGGTACGTGCATCGCGTCAAGGCCCAGAAAAAACCCTCTCGCCTCACAGGTAACACCTGCAGCGGAGTTTGCGAGTTTGCCTCACCTGGAGCTTGCAGCCGCACCTGGAAACAACACATCCGCCGCATCAGACTTGCCCCTAGCTCCTTCACCTGCTACTTTTTCCTACTGCAGGCTACGCCTTGCGCCTCTCGTTCGCCTTAGTGACACTTAGTTTTTTTTAATCTTTGGCCACCTCATGCGTCTCGCCGACACAACGAGTTTGGCTTCAGAAGCAGTTGCAGGTAGCTCTGATTGGCGAACATAGCTCCAGAACGCGACCATAATTCCGGAAAAGCATGCCTGCGGCATTCTCACCGGGAAACCAAAAACACACCGAGGCTGTAAAAGCACTTCCAGAGCAAAAATATCGCCAGATGCGCCAAGTCCTCCCATCGTGCCATTGAGTTTCCCCGCTCTATTCTGCGGATCCCCTGCCTATATCACACCCCATATACCCCGCTGTCCTTGCGCTCGGGCTGCCCCGAGCCAACTTAACCTCGACCGTCACATCGTCAGTGCGCTTGGCGCTCAGATAGGGGGCCTGGGCTCTTATGTCACAGAATCCCAGTCATGAGGCCTGACCACGAGCGACCTAAGAAGTCCGGGAGGCGAGAATGGATCTCGTGTACTTGTATAAGTGCCTCAAGCTAAATGTCCCCTTTGCCGACGCACGCACCGCGTAAAAGCAGGGAACGGCTGCTGGCACGCTCCGTGACCTACCGCACATATACGAGCCGCGAGGCCCGTGGAAGCCCGTCTTGTGTCCCCGCCTGCAAGACGTCCCTCGACGCTCTCATAGTAACAAGTCCTCAGTAATATTCTTAGATCCAATTCTAAATATCTCTAAGAGTCGCTACGCGGGCATGCCTCGGGCCTCCCCATGCAATCTACCACCTAGCAGCTGAATCCCTTCCCGGCAAGTCTCCGCATCGCGTAGTTGTCCCGCCGCTCCAACATTAGAGGTCTATATAGTCTATTGAAACGCCAAATGTTCATACCTCCGCCTGCCTCGTTTTTATCGCTACAAACCTTCCATTCCTCCTTATCGTCCTGCGTTAGCAGCTCAGTCCGTCTCTCCAACGACTCAAACGGCCCAAATTGCCGCTAGTCAAGAAACGTCCACAATATCTCATCGAGCATGAAGCTCTTCCTCGCCGCGAGACAGAACCGGAACGTCCTGTCATCTCTTGACCTTGCCTCCCACCGGGAGAGTCTCTGTACCTCCTCCTTTAGCCTGCCGCCACCCACTTGCGCGTCCTCGCGTTCTTTTAGGACTTTTAGCCAGATTTCAAGGCGCGGTGTGTAACGCTTTCACGAATTCGTTGAGGTCCGACTCCCAGGACTTGGAATTCTCGGAAACAAGCCACTATGGCGAGGCGTGGGTGAATTCCTATTCGATTACTCCCTTTATTGGGAGATCGCCTTCCGAGATTAATCATTAGATGACCGGAGATCCTCGCAGTAGAGTCTGAAAGGCACCCCTTCTGTTTTGATCTTTGGTGCCATCCGCCCGAAGAGGCACCGCGTGACGTGCTTCATACGGTAGTCCTCCTCATCCCTAACCGCGTCGTTAACTGGAACTTCGGGTGGAAGAAGCTATGTCTCGTCAGCTCGTGGAAGAACTCCGAGATGGTGTTGAAAGGTTTCTCTAGGAACGGAACTCGCTACTCGGGACGTTTCCGACGCAGATGGGCTCGTTCATATTGAGAGTGAACCGCCTCTTGCAAATCCTTAACCTCCTATCTGTAGCCCGAGGCCCGCTAATCCTCTTAAATGCGAGCTGCGGGAGATCCAGCACGATCTGAGACACCACACGATAGGCCTGCTCCAGCTCGCCTCCGTAGCGTCCGGCCTCAAGCTCGGCACATCGGACTCGGGAACCTGCACACATGTGCCCAGTGTCGTTCCCTAGATGGCTTTCAGGAACATATATGGTTCCATTTCGATGGGCCTATATGACCTTTGGAATCGGCCCGAACATGTGGTGGGGTAGGTACTGCATCACTCTGCACTCGTCCTCCGGCTTCTCCATGTGGAGCCAACTGCAGCCGGCGATGGGGAACTGGGCGCGCACTTTGCGCGCGTCCTCAAAGATGACGGCGCAACACATGTTGTGGGACCCCTTACTGAACTGTGGCGCCTCGAAGGTCTTACACTCGGTTAGGTGGTGGCTCCTGACGCGCATCATCATCGTCAAGGATGAGTCTGAGTCAGGCAACGTACAGGCGTTGTAATCTTCCCAAAGCTAGCTGGTCTCTTTCCATATTGGATTTCTCAAAGAGCGGCAAAGGTTGGGGTATGTCGCGAGAGTGGTGACTACTTGAAAATCTATAGCGTAGTATTTCATGTTGAAGACCAAAGGAGAAACATAGGGAAGATAGCCTCCACGTTGGGTATGCTGGACCATACAGAAACAATTTTGACGGGGTCGAGGTATCTTGCAAAAACGCTGGCTGAGAGGCTCACCTGAAGTTGGCGTTGGGTGTTTGCTTGCCTAGCAATATCCTCTCATACCAACAGCCTTGACCTATCATGCGTAAGATACCCAACCGTAAGCCGGATTGCTTCCATACCTTGCCAAGCCCTTCGAAGGCTTCGTGGTTCACCTCTAGATCGGTGCTCTACGGGGTGGGCTTGCCGCATGATAAATCTCAGATACGGACAGCGCGAATAGGCGAGAGCACTGACGGACGAGATTAGGGGTATATAATCCTATAATACACTACGCCTCCCCTTCACTCCCCTCGCTCTCCGCATAACTAACCATCTTCGTCCTCCTCTGTTTCGCAACAGACCCCTCCAATACCCCCTCTCCCATGCCCTCACCCCCCTCAAAAGGATGCTCCCGAACATATTCCCCCTTCACCTCCTCAGCCCTCCTATCCCACTCCGCCGCCCTCCCCTCCCACTCCACCAGCTTTACCGCATACCCGCTCTTCGCTGCGGCCACCATCTCTTCAAAGGGCTTCTTCTCCTCGGCACCCGCCTGCTTCCACATCTTCGACACCATGTGCCGCACCTCGTTCGGCCCAGCCCTCCCCTTACGCTTGCCTGGCCGGATGTCCGCCTCGCACCGCTCCCTCGCGGCGTCCTGCTTCGCGGCGTAGTAGAGACGGTAGGCGTTCGCCGAGACCTTCTCCGGTGGGGGCGGTCGTGGCCCGACCTTAGAGACAATGTAGTCGTAGAGGCGCTCCTCGTAGAGCTCCCAGGCGTCCTTGGGGACCTCGACCACCTTCCGCTTGAGGGACTGGGATTCCTTGGGTATTAGGAGCGGCGTGGGCACGTCGATATCGCCGATCAGGGAGTGGAAGATCTCGCCCGCCGCCCGCAGCCCAGAGAGGTATGCGCCGTGGACTGTCGCGGGGTGCGTGCCGATGGTATGCTCGCCGGCGAAGTACAGGTTGCCGACCCGCTTAGCCATCGTGTCGTAGTCGGTCTGTTGCATAGAGGGGCCAGATGACGAATAACTCCCCCTCGAGAAGCGGTCTTTTGACCACCTAGCTACCGTTGCTTCGACTGGCAGCGGCACATCCTGGCCGAATATCTTGCGGAGCACTTCGGTCGCCTCTGAGATGAGCTCCTCGTTAGACGCCGTTTCGGTGTCGAGAGCAGCATCCCCTGCCATCAGAGCTACCAGGCATGGTACTCCCGACGTATTCGTGACATCGAGGAACTGAAAGAACCGGCCGCGCTGTGACCGGTAGTCAGCTTGGTCGAGGCTGCGAGCGTTGTCAGGGCTTCTGAGTGCTCCGAATATGTGTCGAGATAGGTCCCAGAAGGGTTCCTGATACACCAAGATGACCTTGTTTAGAACCCCGAATCCAAGTCTGTCGATAGAGCCCATCTTCCAATCTGGAAGGGGTGGGTTAAACTCGACGTCTCCGTGCTTTAAGACGCCAAGCGGTATGGTAGAGACGACGGAGTCCGCCTCGATCGTGGACCCGTCTTCGCAGATAATGGTCGCCGGACCAAATGATTCCTCTGCATGATAGTTTACAGCACGCACAGGGGTATCCGTGCGGATTTCTAGTTTTGAGGGGCATTGCAAGAGGCCTCGTGCCACCCGTTGGTAACCACCCACGATCATGGTGTGCTTGCCGATCCACTCGTTTCCAGCATCAATATCCCATCCGCCGAGGCTGAGATTCGCCATATTCGTAGCATTGCTGTACTCAAGATTGGCAATGTGCCAATTTAACAAGCGGAAATCGCGGTCCGTTAGGTCGACGATCTTCTGGTATTGTGAGATGCAGGAGTCAACTACACTCCCGAGAGTTGCCCCGGGTGCTGATGTCGGGGTTTGCAGATCGAGGCTCTCGTCAGACGACACCCCAGGCCGAAGGCTCCAACCTATGGATTTTGCGGCCTGAGCGGCAGCAACCTTCACCTCGCTCTGATCGTGGGCTTTGTTAAGAGCCTCGGGGGTAAAAGACGGGTGAGACTCTTCCTCGGCCCTGATGGTCTTGTATCCATCATTATTCGCGTCTCGACCCTCGAGCATGAGGTCTTTGTTACCCCGTACTACCTTTGGCGGCCTGGACTTGAACTTGAACTCGCTCACCCTGTCCAAGCAGTCATTGTAGAGCCTCTCAACTAAGAGGTCGCGATCCTCCTCCACTGGCCGGCCATCCGAGTCAAAGATGGTTGTCCGGGGATTAAGAGCAACATACGGTAGGCTGAGCTGCCCACGCACAAGAATATTTAGCGGGTTGCCGATAAAGCCAGTGATAATCATTCCCCCCATCTCTGCTGTATACCGCTTGCCAGTAGACTGAGGCGCAGCCGTCGGTTTCGTCTGGAACGGCCGGGAATAGACCCTTCCGCCTACTCGGCTCCTCGCCTCCAAAACTACAACCTTCGGTGGCAGTTCGCCAAGCTCACCCAGGCGATCTGAGTATTGCCTGGCTAGCCCCTCAATTTGTCTGGCGCATCCGAGTCCGGCCATCCCGGCCCCAATAACAACGATTGTCTTCTGCTTCTGCGCGGATACCTTCGTGTCCGAAGGCTCTACAGCAGGGAAGTCGAGGCATCCAAAGTTGATATACCCATTCCGGGCAAGCCAGTCGTAGCATACACTCGCGACGTTGGCCCATCTAGCGCCCGCGCACCCAACAGCCTCATCCCGCGTAACGGCCACGCGAGGGTTCTGGATCCATAGCCGGAGGATACCGTTCCGGATGTTGAGGTACGTTGTCACCTGCACGTATGAAAGATGGTCTCTTAGGATTTCGTACTCTTTGGGGTGTAGGACGAAGGGGTTTAGTCTCGAGTTTTCCGCAGCTTCTATGCATTGGCTGGCGTATTCGGCGGGACTTATATCTGACGGTATTGATGACTTGGGTTTAACGTTGAACTTGCGTCTTGAGACTTCTGACGATTCGGCTGGTGTTGAGGTAGGGGACCGGCTCTGACAGGAGAACTGGTGTAGAGGAGATGCGGGGGTACCGACCAGAGCAGGTGTAGGAGATTTAGCAGCCGCGATGCTTTGGGAGCGTGAGGGCCTTGAGGATGCTGGTGGAGGGGGCGTGGTCGAGAGGTCGGTGAGGGATGGGTCCCGCTGCGGAACTTGCAGTCCAGGTACAGTTATGGCGGGATCAGTCGTAGCGGTCGAGTTATCTGTGACGGGAGAAGGGGGTTGGACGTCCGGAGGAGCAGGCAGTTGAGCCGCCGCGGTGTGGCTGATTGTCTGAGTAGACTCATCCTTGTCGACAGGAGTGGTAGCCCTGCTAGACGCTACTGACGGCACGGTGGACAGGACCGAGTGTTCAGATAAAGTGGACAATGATGATTCGAAAGCCTCTCGGTTCCGCTCAGGCTCGGTGTCATGTTGCTGCGTTTGTGGGTGTTCGACAGCTGGAGGCCTGCGTAGCGCGAATTAGACGGATATAGCCCACCAAAAGGCAAGTTCGCGTACAGGGCGGAAGAACAATACGAGGCCATGTCACATGGAAGGGACACTATAAGGGTACAACAAGGGCCATCACATACTCAGCTGCCACTGACACATCATCACCGCTTTCGCCATTGGCTGCCGCGGACGGTGTGGCATCCATGTTGTCGGTGCAGACTACTATCTCGGCAACAATCTCTGAGACCGCCTCCGAAGATGAAGGGCTTGCGGGCGTGGAGAGCTCGACCTTCGGGTTCGGGGTCGAAGATGGGCGCCTGTTGCCCCCCCAGAGAGTAGCTCGCGCAGAGCCCTTCACGGGCCCGGATGTGACGCCGTCCCCAGACCAGCTTTCCTTGCGCTTCCTGGTCTTGGCCGATCTCCCCATTGTTCGGGGAGGAAGCCTTCTTCAAGTGGAGCAGCAATGGACAGGTTCTGCAGGACAGTATATCAGATCCTGTGGGGGAGGCACCTCAGGTTGAGAGAATGAGTCGGGGAGGGGGGGGGCGTGGGCCTGTGTAAGCGGAACGGGGCTTTCCTGATACTGGCCCATTAACGAGCGCAATCCAGCAATTGAAGCCGGTCGGTCAGCTGTATTAGATGTGTTAATACGTGTACCTTGTTTCTCGATGACCGTGAGCGCCATTGGCCTCGCATTCACCTGGAACGGCCTGTGGATACTCACCCACGACGTGGCTGATGCATTGGCCGCGTCTGGGGATAAATTTCTGCCCCCTGAACCGAGATCCGCGTCGGCCGGTCGATTACCGCAAACAGAGACGAACACGGGAGACGCTGGCGCTATACAGGTCGATTGCAGGGATTCCGTCACGTACGAGGCCGCAAGGAAGCAAACGGAGTATTATACGCGGACCTCTGTTGTAAGCCGAGGGGTATTCCGATCATCTCGAACCACCCCAGCGCCACCTGATTGATGCTACGCTATAGAGTGGAGGTTGCACGTGACCCCGCAGCGAATCGAATCCCACCCTGCGCTAAATAACTTCGCCATTCAGCATGCATCAAGGAGCGCAGCGACACTCCTCGTCGTCAGCCTATTGGGGTTTTCTCATCCTGTTCTACTAGCTATCATGATTCTCCGTCAAGAAACGGAATTTCGGCAAATGAAGAAAGCGGAGCTAGGTCATCCCCCCGGCCTTCCGCCGCGGCCACCCCGATAGCCCCGCTCAACTCGCCCTGCCTCATAACATCCGCCCTGGAGGATATGGCTATTCGTTGGCATTGGACACCGGGCACCGGATATCACAGCCCCCTGAGTCGAGGAGAGTCCCTTATATGCAATTAGAACAATGACGTTTCGCCTTTACGATTAATCACCCCTTAGATCTCAATGAACAGAGCCCACATCGCCGCGACACTCCGGATCGGGAAACCTCGACTCGACACTTATCCCTGCCCCTGTGTCGGCCTCGCTGGTGCCGCTTCCTTCGCATATGAGCCCGTCTCGATCGCCGCGTCCATCATCCTGTTTCCGCTGATGATTGAGGTTGTGCAAATGACGATATTTCTCCGCTCTGCCCTAGCAAGTTAGCTTAATTCCAGGCAAGGCCTCATCCATGCAAACCAGGGGACGGGCCTATACAGACCTTTCTCTTGCTGCGCAATGAAGCGAAGTGCGGCTATCTCTGTGAAAGTAATTCCGCCCACGAACACAATGAAGACCGTCTGCTTTTCGCCTCCACCCGATAGGAGAGCCCTCGCTTTTACGGCCTTGTCTTCGCCCTTCTGGAGCTCGTAGAACGTCCGCCCTCGGACATGTTTGACCGCGTCGTCGAACCCGTGCCAGCCTTGGGCAGTGCCTGCAGATATCGCCGCACTTGCACTCGCAGCATTGTTGCCCTTAGTGATCTTAATAAGATGCTGTTTTTGCAGGATAGACTGGACCAGGCGAATGGATAACGGGGCGTAACCGCTGTATACGTAGGCAATGTCGTTCGGGTCGTCTTCCTTGACTTCATCAACTATCAGTCTCAGCTGTTGACGGAGGTACGTGTAATTCGTCTTGCTCCCCGTTGCGTCAGTATTGCCGGCCATGGGTATCATCCCTGCGAGAGGGGAGGATCTGGGAAGAAGGAGTTGAAGTTTCGCCAACTTGTGCAGCGTAAGGATATGCTGGTATCCGTAGCCTTCGAGAATGAGGCGTCTAAACAGGTCGAACTCCTTCTGTTGGATGCCGCCAGAAATGCAAGAGTAAATGCACAAGAGCCTTAAGACCTCCTTCAGCGGCGTGTCGCGAGCTACTAGTTCCTCAATCCTTTCAAACTGCGAAGAAGGGTCCGCCCCAGCAGCCAAGTTTTGCTGGACTTCGAGCAGCCCCTTGAACAGGTCGGACCTCGTGTGCTTCATTATCTCTTCGGCCAAGCCGCTGTGTATTCTCAACCCTTGCTGCTCGGTTTGGTACGCCGGGAGATTTCCAACGAACTCTTTCAGCTCAGCAATGGTCTTGGAGCTCTGGTTCACTTCGTAGTCCTTTTGGACCTTCTGCAGTCTGAGGGCCACTTTATTGAGCAAGCTGCCGACGATGGCAAAATTTGCATCTCGGAGCTGTTCATACAGCTTATCTGAAGAATCCACTTGCACTGGGCGCTTGCGTGCCTGAGAGTTCGCGGAGGACGGTTGAGAGGAGCCCCCAACAACGGTGGTATCGACTTTAATTTGGTTGTTCTCGATCCCGAAGAGTTCGTCGATGAGACCCTCGTACGTCAGCTGCGTAAGAAGAGGTGTTACAAAGTCGACTTCTCGGTCTAAGATAATGACGCTTTCGATTGTGGTACTAGGGCTCAGGCCATTCTTTCCGTTCCCGTCATGATCGCCTTCGGCGAGGGCTTCCTGCCGCATACGGCCAAGTAAGTCTGCGACTCGCTTCGCATTGTCTCCCTTGCCAATGATTCGGGGGAAGAGGCCATGGTTTTTCTGTATCTCCATGAGAGCCCGGGAGACCAGGAAGGACGGCGTAACGTCCTTGTTGAGATAAAGATCTTCGAACGAGTCGAGCAGCTCCAAGGACAGGACATCTCGCTCTAGGGGGAAGAAGCTGAGCGGGAGTTCCGATATTGTCACGTCACCTAAAACACCCGCCTCCTCGAGGATTTTGTCGGATACGGTCGTGCGCCGAGGGACCCAAAAGATGTGGAATTCATGACCGGTCTGGCTTTCGCGTTGAAGCTGGTGTATCTGGTCTAGAGTGAATACAGATGTTAGCACGATATGATAGTATTAGTTTCATAGAAGCAGAAGGAAAAAAATACTATAGGAACGTGCGGTATGAATGCTTCATATATGGCTGTTTGACTGGCGTCGTAGAGTGGAGGCAGCTGTCCACGAGGCCTACTGATAAGCCAAAGGAGAAGGGTCGCCTGTAACAGGAGCTATCTACGGGCTACGCCCGTACGGGGATACAGTGTACGGTTGCGAATCAAAAGACGACTGACCTGCTATTGTCTGAGTGTGGCGACCGCATTCCCCTCGCGCGATGAACACAACATTGCGCTGGGTGGTGTCGACATTCTTGTTCTCGAGGACGAAGAACTTGTCGACTCCGTACTCCTGGAGGGTAGTGACCTTGACTATTACGCCAATTGGGCCAACTAGGCTTCGGTCGAGAACGACATTCTTCTTGCCGCGAACCTGGCATGGAGCAACAGTGTGAGATGGCCGATCGGTAGGATCACGAGATGGGCAAAAGCATCTGAGGTACATACCCCCTCAAGCAGATGGAGCAGGTCTCTCCTGGCCTTGTCCCGAATCTGGTCAGGGTTGAAAGGAGCTCGGGCCACCATCATGAGCACGCCATGGGTGCATGAGGCGTTCCGAGGGCGGGTTGGAGGTCGAAGATGGAAGTGGGAGAGAAATTCAGCTCTTTCGTCGGTGGGGAGGTTGGCGGCAGCTCTCCACTCGCTTCAATTTCGGCGCCTGGCGCTCTCGGAAGCCCAGGAGCGCTGTTCAGTACGTCATTTCAGGCACACCCTGCTGGACAGGCCAATCACAACCCCGGCGGCCCTGGGACAAGTACCCAGCCTCGTTGCCCATCTGAGCGCAATCTCATTTTCTCGTAAAACCAAAGCCGTTTTGTGACGCGGTCTTGATTAGCGGGAGTTGCCAGAAGGGGAGGCCAACTTCATCCAAATCCCTACCTCCGTCCCAGTGCGCCTGCCGTAGACTTTGGATGAAGGGCCTGTGCCACTCGTCCTGCCGGTCTGCCAGGCTGGCTAGGGGAGTGACTCATCAAGCGCGCCCACACCTGCACCTGCGACAGCGCCTGACAAGTGCCCCTCGCCAATTGCTGCCAACAACCACGATCCGCAAAACTTTCTCGACGGCATCGCAATTCCGAAAATCCGCGCCGAACGCCATGGCTCCGAAGACCAAATTCGAGCTCAAGGTCCCCAAGGGGACGAAGGACTGGGAGGGGACTGACATGGTCATCCGCGACAAAATCTTCAGCGCCATCACCGGTGTCTTCAAGCGCCATGGCGGGGTAACCATCGATACGCCTGTGTTCGAGCGCAAGGAAATCCTGGCGGGAAAATACGGCGAGGCATGTTAGACCATATCCCGTGAATGTTATATGGGCATGCGCATTGTCTGCGTGCCTATTGTGTGGCGCTGGCTGCTAATACCCTAAAAGGACTCCAAGCTCATCTACGACCTGGCCGACCAAGGCGGCGAGATTTGCTCCCTCCGATATGACCTGACTGTGCCCTTTGCGCGATGGCTTGCCATGAACAAGGACGTCCAAAACATCAAGCGGTACCACATCGCCAAGGTCTACCGGAGAGACCAGCCCGCTATGACCAAGGGCCGAATGCGCGAGTTCTACCAGTGCGACTTCGACATTGCCGGCTCCTACGACGCCATGGTGCCCGACGCCGAGGTCATCAGGATCATCAGCGAGGTCTTCGACGCGCTAGGCTGGCAGGACACCTACACCATCAAGCTCAACCATCGCAAGATATTAGACGGCATCTTCCAGGTCTGTGGCGTGCCCGAGGACAAGATCCGGACTATCTCGTCCGCCGTAGACAAGCTGGACAAGTCGCCATGGGCCGACGTCCGGAAGGAAATGACCGAGGAGAAGGGACTGCCCGGGGACGTGGCGGATCGCATCGGCGAGTGGGTTGTGAAGAAGGGCCAGAGGGATCTTTTGGAAAAGCTGCAGAACGACGACAAGCTCGCCGCGAACGACTACATGAAGCAGGGCATGGCGGACCTGCAGCTATTGTTCGACTACTTGGAGAACTTTGACGTGCTCGGCAGGGTCTCCTTTGACCTGAGCCTCGCGCGTGGCCTCGACTACGTTCGTCTCCCCCAACTCCCAGAACCATCCTGCGCAGCTTTTTAACACGTTGTATAGTACACTGGAGTCATCTATGAAGTTATCACGGAAGGGTCGGCACCCGAAGTTGCCGCATCTGAGGCGGCCGCGCAAGCGAAGCCGAAGAAGAAGGCAAAGAACGGTGAGGACGAGGACCGATCATCAGACCCCACTGTCGGTGTCGGGAGTGTCGCGGCGGGAGGTCGCTATGACAACCTCGTCGGCATGTTCTCGGGGAAGACGCAAATTCGTAAGTTCACTTGTTCAGGTTTCCTCCTGGCCATAGTACGCTAACCGTCTGCGTCTTATCAGCTTGTGTCGGTATTTCCTTCGGCGTTGACCGCATCTTCTCAATAACAAAGGCCCGACTCGAGGCGGATAAGAACTCCGCAGCGGTGCGGAAGAATGAAGTTGATGTCTACGTCATGGCCTTCGGCGGCAAGGGCTTCACCGGCATGCTCAAGGAGCGAATGTCAATCTGCTCCCGCCTCTGGGACGTCGGCATCAAGGCTGAGTTCCTTTACAAGGTCAAGCCAAAGCTGCCCGCGCAGTTCAAGGCCGCCGAGACTGGTGGCGTGCCTTTCGCCGTCATCCTGGGAGAGGATGAGTGGAACAACGGCAAGGTGAAGGTCAAGGAGATGGGCCTTAGGGACGGGCACCCGGAGAAGGAGGGTGTCGAGGTAGCACTGGACGACCTTGTGGGGGACATCAAGACGAAGCTGAGCCGGAGGGCGGCGCTGGAGGATATGACAAGGCAGGCGGAGGGTCTTAGGGTCGTTCATGGGATTAAGGGTGAGGACATCGTGTCTGAGGCGAGCGGTAGCAAGCCTGGCGCGGTATCTGAGGATGGTGGCGCTCCGGTCTCTGAGGTGCCTCCCACCGAGAACAAGTGAGTGGTTGAAGAAGGCTAAGCCAAAAAAAAAAAAAAAAAAAAAAACAAGAGATAGACGGAGTTTAGCATGAGAGGAGTTCAAAAGGGACCACACGTTGACACTATCTGGACGAACCGCAAGTGGCTCGTCGGCCATGCGGGCTCGCTATAATCTCGGGTGCAACTGAGCAGCCGTAATGTCCTTTCCACCAGACTCGGACCGCCTGACCCGTGGTGAGACTGATTTTAAGCAAAGGAGATGTGGCCACTATCGGCGGTGTCATGGTCGCCGACAGCGGCTTGGACCATGAATTATTGAACACGGCCGGCGGAGTTGTTCTCAGCGGCTTCCAACACAGCTGGCAAATGCCACAAGAACGGATGTACCTCGCGGCTTCTCCATATATGTGCTCGCCTTCTATACTGGTTCCAAACTCTAGAGTATGGGCCGCGTAGCCGAATGTTTCATGATTACACTTTTGAGAAGGCCGGGTATGTGGAATTTATATGGTCGAGGGAACCCACGTTGAAGTACAAGTTGGGTGGCCGACCGGCATCGCTGATGGATTCACTGGTGCAACGGTTTGGAGCCGAAGTCTGTTCCATACAAACGAAAATATGATGTTTTCGATTGATCGACTGATTTACAAGACCCCACCGAAAACAAAGTGGATGATATGTCTAATGAACAAGTGATGGAAAATTTTACATATCCTCCGAAGCGGTGGCACCAGTGATGATCTCGACCAGCTCTCCAGTAATGACGGCTTGACGGGTGCGGTTGTAGAGAATCTGGTACTTGTTGATCATCTCGCCGGCGTTCTTCGAGGCGTTCTAGAAGGCGGAGTCAGCAAAAGTACATGGACGGGCAGAGTAGGGGTCGGATGACCGGGCCAATGGTTGCCGAGAAGGGGCTAGGTAGATACTCACGTCCATGGCGTTTCGGCGGGCAGAGATCTCGCACGCGTGACCCTCGGCAAGAGCCCAGTAGAGAGAGTTAGCGAAGCCGTACTCCCTCAGGTGGGAGACGAGCTCCTCATCAACCTCAAAGGCGGAAAAGTTGGCTGCAACATTAAACATGTTAGATACAAACTCCTCGCATCAGACATATCGGATGGGAAGGACCTACGAGACTGGGTAATGGCCTCCTCGGAAAATGCCTCAAGGGTGGACGGCTCGTAGCTGGTGGCGTTGATGAAGCGGTTGTAAAGGATCTGGACACCGGCGTATTCGCCAGAGAGCGCAAGGATCTGCTCGGAAATGGCCTGAGCCTCAGCGAAGGACGGGACGTCCTTCCCCACGCCAGCAAAGCTGAGCTGGATGTCCTTCCCATGCGTACGGCCAAGCTGCGCCTTGGCCTTCTCGCCAATGACGACTAGGTCGTAGTGGTCGGGCTTCTCGGCAGTCATACGGCGTACGGCACGGCTGAGGCCGGAGTGAACACCACCGCAAAGACCCTTGTCGGACGAGCAGACGATGAGGAGCGTCTTCTTCTCGTTTTCGAGGGGCTTGGTCTCGGCGGCCTCGTAGACCTCGTTGGAGGTCTCACCGTACGCGCGGGACTCGGTCATGGCCTTCTGAGCGCGGTTGAGCTTCGTTGAGGCGACGATCTTCATCGTCTTCGTAATCTTCTCGATGTTCCGGATGGACTTGAGGCGACCCTCAATCTCGCGGAGGGTGGCATAGCCGGCGGCGTTGGGGGCGTTGGTAGCGACCCTGATCGAACCGTTAGCCGAGCTGTCGATAAAATCCCTTTGCTGTGATCCATTGCGCCGATGGCCCCTCCTCATGGAATCCCCCATTCACATCTTGTCGTGACTCGAGGACGCAGGGTTTGAGGACTCACCTCGGAGCCGAAGCGGCCGCCCGCATGGCCGGTCTCGCTGCCCTCGAAAGCATGGTGACTGGGTAAATGAGTGGATTCTAATCCTCTTCCGAGAGCAGGTCAATTGGCTCGAGTAGCAATTGACTGACGAGGTGGATTCCAATGGCGCTCGCTTGTTGGTTAGGCGAAGGTGTGGATTGGCTCTCAAAGCGAGGTTATTTTCAGTCTGCTGCCGGGTCCTCGCCAAGCCAGCTCGGACAACCGAGCTGTTAGTCACGTGCGAAATCACTGGGTCGCTGGACAGCCGGAATAGCCGATGACTAAGTTCAGTGGCTGAAAGGGGACTCAGGTCCTGAATGGGCAGGCCATTGAGACATGATCCACCGGGCTTATAGGGGGTCACGTGGCCTTCTCGCCTGGAATTTTCTTCCAATTCAAAACGGCAGGGGCGATTCATTCATTGATTGGGGGAATGCGCCAATCCGCCTCAGCCCAGGATAAACTCGGCGTCAGCGAGGCATGCTCGCTTTGCGGCCCGTCACGACTGCCTCTCAAAACTGGCGCCTTCTAATAGTTTCGTCCTCCCGCCCCATTTCCCCCTCCTGTTTTCCCACCCTTTTTCTCTCCAGACTTGGCCCCCCAGTATCGCTCTCTTGGCCTCTTCCGTATCCCCCATTGGCATTCACTTGCCGCTTTTCTTCTTTACGGCTCTTTCCTTCCCGATTTCGCCCATCCTTACCGAGATCTAGCCAGTTACACACGTCTTTTCCACCTGAACCCCCCAAGACCACCTTCACGTACGCTGAAACCCTTTCGCTTCGAGACGCGCAAACGGCCCCTCCAGCTATTCACGCCACCATGAGTTCCGATTCTGAGGATGACATGCCTCTTTCCCGTTTCAGCGGGCGTGGTAAGTGCCTTCCTCCGGAGCCGCACGCATCGCCGCTGCCGTGCAGGCCCGGCAGAGGTGAGGCTGGCGCGCCACGCCTGTATCACGCCTATCGAACTCGCTCAAAGGCGCCTCAACCTTTCCCTTTGTCAAACCTTCAGTTTAGCTGACCTACGCCCTTCCTCAAACAGGATCGGCGTCCACGAAATCAAAGCCCCAGGATAACACGATGGATGTCGACAGCCCGCCAGTCAATGGGGCCGCCAAGCGGAAATCACGATCTTCTATCACCCACGTCTCCTACAAGGACGAGTCAGACGACAGTGACGATGGCCAGCCTTTGGTAAGAGTCGGCAGCATCCTAGCGAATACGCCTACCTGTTCCGCGCTGACCACCCGCTGCAGGCGAAGCGTCAGCGTACCAGAAACGTAATAGTGGACGACGATTCGGATGATGCGCCTCTCAGCAAGAGCACCAGGAAGAACAATACAGTCGTGAAAGGCAAGAAGACGCCACCTAAGAAAGCCGTAAAGGACGAGTCCGATAGCGAAGACGACAAGCCCCTGGCAAAACCAGCCGCAAAGCGCCGGTCTACAGGAGGAACCCCTGCTGTGAGAAAGGTTAATGGCGTGAAGAAGGAGGCCGAGTCCCCTGTGCCGTCGAGCGTGAAGAAGGCTGCTGCCAAGGCCAACTCGAAAGCAGCCGCCATGGCCTCAACAAAGAAAGAGGCCAAGGACCCAAAGAAGGAGACGAGCGAGGGCCTCGAGGAGGAAATGGAGGAAGAGTTCCAATGGTGGAATGCTCCCAAGACCGAGGATGACTCTGTCAAGTGGACTACCTTAGAGCACAACGGTGTTCTCTTCCCTCCCGAGTACACCCCTCTTCCTTCTAACGTCAAGTTGTACTACGATGGCAAACCTGTCAATCTGCACGTGGAAGCTGAGGAGGTCGCTTGGTTCTTTGGGTCTATGCTCCACTCCACACTCAACGTGGAGAATCCGGTTTTTCAGAGGAACTTCTTCGCGGATTTCAAGGAGGTTCTCAAGAAAACTGGTGGGGCCACCGACAAGGATGGAAAGAAGGTCGATATCAAGGAATTCTCAAAGCTCGACTTCAAGAAGATCCACGAGTACTGGTATCAACAAAACGAGGCTAAGAAGGCTCGTCCCGCGGCTGAAAAGAAAGCCGAGAAGGCCGAGCGAGACAAGGTTGAGGCGCCCTTCGCGTACTGCAAGTGGGATGGACGGAAGGAGAAGGTCGGCAACTTCAGAGTCGAACCTCCGGGTCTGTTCCGCGGCCGTGGCGAGCATCCCAAGACTGGCAAGGTCAAGAAGCGTGTCATGCCCGAACAGATCACGATAAATATTGGAAAGGGCGCCAAGGTACCTGATCCACCTCCGGGTCACAAGTGGAAGTCCGTGCAGCATGACAACAAGGCGACCTGGCTCGCCACGTGGCAGGAGAACATCAACGGCAATTACAAGTACGTCATGCTTGCAGCAAACAGTTCCATCAAGGGCCAGAGCGATTATAAAAAGTTCGAGAAGGCGCGCGAACTGAAGCACTACATCGACAAGATCCGCCGTGACTACCAGAAGGACCTTAAGAGCGACGTCATGGCGGACAGGCAGCGTGCTACAGCCGTTTACCTGATCGATAAGCTAGCCCTCCGAGCCGGAAACGAGAAGGATTCCGAGAACGAGGCCGAAACCATTGGTTGTTGCTCCCTCAAGTTCGAGCATGTCACCCTGCGAGAGCCCAACACCCTCATTTTCGACTTTCTGGGTAAAGACAGCATCCGATATTACGATGAGGTTCAAGTTGAAAAACAGGTCTTCAAGAACTTCAAGCACTTCAAGAAGCCTCCGAAGTCAAAGGGTGACGATATCTTCGATCGCCTCACGGTAGGTTGTCTCTGAAGCATAAATCCGTCCGTGCACACTAACTCTTAGATATAGACCAGTCAACTGAACAAGCACCTCTCCGGGTACATGCCTGGACTGACGGCCAAGGTCTTCCGTACTTACAACGCCTCTGTCACCATGTCGAGGCTGCTGCAAGAGCTTAAGGTCGATGACCGCCCGGTTGCTGAGAAGGTCAAGCTCTACAATGACTGCAACCGGGAGGTGGCCATACTCTGTAACCACAAAAGAACGGTGGGAGCGAGCCACGAACAACAGATGGAGAAGCTCGGGGACAAAATCAAGGCGTATCAGTATAAGAAATGGCGCGCCAAGCAGATGATCCTAGACCTCGATCCCAAGATGAAGAAGAAGAAGGGTGCCGACTGGTTCGCCCTCGACCCCGAGCTGACGGAGGAATGGATCATCGAGCACCAAGCGCAGCTGGTTGAGAAGGAGCGCGAGAACATCCAGAAGAAGTTCCAGAAGGAGAACGAGAAGCGCACCGCTGAGGGGGAGAAGCCCCTGCCCGAGAAGGAGCTTAAGGAGCGCCTGAAGGCGGCCGACGAGCTGCAGGCCAAGTACAAGAAGGAGAACAAGTCGAAGAAGGTGGCCGCTGAGGGCCGGGGCGTCACGGTCGAGAAGCTCGAGAACCAGATCACGAAGCTCGATACGCAGATCACCAACACGACACTTCAGGCCCAGGATCGTGAGGGCAACAAGGAGGTTGCATTGAGCACCAGTAAGCTGGTAAGTTTTTCCTCTTCGTCAACAGTCCACTAGTTCCACCTAGCTAACGACTTCAATAGAACTACATCGACCCGCGTCTCACCGTCGTGTTCGCCCAGAAGTTCAACGTCCCGATCGAGAAGTTCTTTTCCAAGACGCTGCGCGAGAAGTTCAACTGGGCCATCAAGTCCGTCGACGACCCGAACTGGGAGTTCTAAGGTGACACGTGAATCCGGGAATGGAAAGTTGTGAGGCGGTGAAAGAAAGACCAGTATTTTGTACATCAGGCCAAGGACGGCCGACTATTTCGCGTTTTTCTCGAATTTCACTGTAGTTTAGTGGGGCCGGGGCGTACGTGCACGTAAGGGAGAGGCGCGCCGGAAACTCTCCCTTTTGGTCTTTCCGGCGATGGGTATAAGACGAAGGGTGAGAAAGGCGCATTCGCGGAGCGAGGAAGCGATAGATGGGAGGGCTAAACATGCTTTCACGAGGTTCTTCGTATTTCGAGTCGATCTCTTAGTGATTTCCTTGCACTTAACTTCCATAGAGCAATAAACAATGCGTCATACATCACTTGAGCTTCGGACCACTTGGTGCACGCGTGCATATCGAGGAAGAATTACTGAACAATGCTTTGTTGAAGCTGTGCTATCTATACCCGTTCGAAACAATCCATCCCTGTGCTGTGGAGACTGCGCTTTGTGCGCTTCGTGTATCCGCCGTCTACCCCAACGCCGCCCATGCTAAAAAGAAGACAAAATGACGTTCCGCTCAAGTATAAATGCCCCCGATACCGTCAACCGCTCTCCCATTCCATTACCTTCCGTTTGTTCCGCGGACGTATGAGTATCGTTTTCATTCCTCCGTGTCATCCCATCATGATGCTGTCGTTAATTAATACAGTCCATAACCGACTCGCTGGTAGTCGACTGGTTACGCGGCGTGACCGAGAAAGGCAACGACGCCGAGGAGTAGAGAACCCAGCACGGCCATCGACGGCTTCAGAGCACCAGAGCCCGCGGGAATTAACTTGCCCTCCTCCGTAATGATCCATCCATCCGGGGCGTCGTCATAGTCAGGAGTCGCATCAGGATCCCACGGCCACCCTGTCTGCGTCACGGTCGCCTCGCCTCCTGCCGTTCCGATACCGCCGGGCGGAACCTGTGGGCCCTTCGTGCCCGTCGGCGCTGCAGCGCTGCCGGTGATACTGATGCCGTCGACATTACCCTCGTTGCCATTGACCTTGCCGTCAACAGCCTCGATGGACTCCCAGGAGCCAGAGTTATCCGTGTAGCGGTACTCCTTGCCAGTAGAGTAGTCCGAAATAGAGATGGACTTGACAACCATCGTATACGGCCCGTTGGCGTAATTGGTCTTCCCACCAGCCCATTCGATGGTACCCGGCGGGTTACTAGGATCACCGCCGGCCCAGGATCCGAACTTGATCTGCATCGGGGTCTGGGGATACTGGCCTTCCTCGGCAGTGTCGGCCGTCTGGGTCCGGACCTCGGTGTCATCGACAGCCCAAAGAATGCGGTCCTTGGTCCAGTCGATCGTGTAGGTGTGGAACTCAGCCTGGTTGTTCTTGGCCGGATTGATCTGACCGCGGTTGTAGGTACTAACTACGCCTTTGCCGAAGTAGTTCGTCTGGACCTGCGCATCATCGGTGCCGAGCCACTCAAAATCGATCTCGTCGAGACTCGCTGATTGGAGCACGACAGACGAGACGATGCCCTGACCAGGAGCAGCCTTCATCGTCACAGAGACGCGGCCAAACATGATGTGGAAAGCCGACATGAGCTGCGGGGCATCGCCCTGGGACACCACGCTGAAAGACACACCGGAAGAGTCGTATTTAGGACGACCAGAGGCGACGAAGGTGTTCACTTCTCCTTTCGTGAAATCGACGTTGATAGTCCTCCCCAAGGCTCGCTCAGCGGGACACGTACCTACAGCACGTTAATACAGTGTGCCTGGAGGGCGAGCAGACTGAAGAGATTAGCTTACTCTCGAGGGGATTACAGTCCGTGAAGGTCTGCGCTTTTGTGGGAGAGAGGAGCGTTGCGGCCATGTAGGCCAGCAACGTGTTGGCAAGCCTCATAGTGGTGACGCTTCAGAGGCGTTGGTTCGAGGTATGCTGCTGTGCTATAGGTCGTCGGAGTAAGACAAAGCTGTGGTAGGATACCGGTAGTAGAATACAGTCGGCGCAAGAGGAAGACTTAGGACGAAAAATCAATGGGTTCGACGGATGGAATTCATTGTCAAACCATTAGAACGGGACGATGCATGGAGGTGCCAAAAGCAGCGAGACATGGTCCTTTAAGAGGACCCCGAAGCGGAAGGGGCTACCAAGCCGCCCAACCACCGGAAGGTGCGGCCAAGAATATCTGAGGAAGCTGCAAGTGGGCCACGAAGTCGGCCGAGAAGATGCGACCAGGATTCCCCGAGCAGAATACGAGGTCACGGCCAGGGGCAAGGCTTCATATTGCAGGATATTGCAGGGTCGCCTGGAAGACTCCCCTAAATCAGGGCAGTGGGGGTCAATGTGGTTTATGGGAGGCTGGGGCTCCTAGGCTCTCTTCCGACCTGTCCTGAGCTTGGGCAGTGATTGGGCAGCGATGCAAGACTAGTGGGGTAGGGCAGCGACTGCTGGAAAATTAGCGCTCCTGGTGGGCAGGAGAGGTTTTGCGACTGAGAAAATGCAGTGGCTGGGTGGCAAGAGCACGCGGGTCGTCCCTCACTTCAACGGGCCTCTGGGGTATCGCCTTCTCTGAAAATTTCACAAGCAGCCAGGGTAACGAGCAGGCGTGCTCCGTGCTTCCTGAATACAGACTTGGGTGCTCTGCTACATGCCATCTCATCATCACCGTAGCGTCTTGCTGCTGCAGTGAGGCGTCCTGATCGTCTGGCAGCAACGACTCAGCATTATACATACAGGCTTCTAGCCCAATTTCGGTCCTGCTCGGTAGCCTATTTCAAATGAATTGTCACATAAACATCCAACTCACGGCCCAGTGAGCCCAGTTGAAGATCCCGGCAGGCGCTTCCATTGTATCTAGTATTCTAGAGGCCACCTTCAGCGAGACGCTGTCGCAGCTGGTTGCGTTCTCCAAGTCGACTAGGCGGGAAAGATTTACCCAACCGCATTCCCCGGCCTTTGGCCGGGCCGGAGCATACCTGCGGGTGGTGGGGCCCCCATGACAGGTGCCGAGATCCGGATCCGCAGGTCCGCCGCCTCAAGCGCATAGGTTGAGCTTGGGTGGTTTGAAAGCTGGACTCTCAAGGGAATAACATCGCCTGGCGGCATATGCATGCTGGCGGAAAGGTGATACAGGTCCACATTTGCCCACGACGTGCACGAGTATTTTCATGCTTAGCGGCAGCGGCAGCGTCGTGTTCTGGCTTCTAGGTAGTAGGATGGACCGAGTGATGATGGTCTTAGGCATCCGGACTGACGGTGGGTTTCTGTAGTAAGAGATCCATTGTTGCGACGGCCATTTATTCGGACTTTAACTAGCCCTCGAAACTTTGCCAGCACGCAGGCGGTGTCATTCGTCAACCTTGCCTCGCCCAACACAAACTCGAGAATCCTAAGCTAGACGTGAGGGCCGAACACCACATGGCGAAGTCATACTACAAGCCGGAATCACCCGGGCTTTCGACGGAGATGCGGTGGAGGACGTTTCAACCGACTTCGTCCGAAGTCCATGGGTAGTTTGACTCGTCAGGTGAACACAAGGACATGTCGAGTGACAACGCTGTGTGCGATGTGACGGCCAAGGCGCCAAGCCTCAATTGCTAATGGTGCGCACGATGCACCTCGCCCTGTTTTTAAACGTCAGAGACAGTTCGCCCTCTATGAAGAAGCGCCACGCGGCTCAGCGCCCAATCGGAGAGCCTGGCATGAGTCATCGAGAGGAAGAGACTCAACAACAGGAAGCGTGCTTTACCGTCAAGTGAAACGGGTCGAGGTACGACAGCCTGAATCACACCACCTCATTGAGGCCTGAGAGCAGTGGCAATGGAGCTTCAGGGCGGAAGCTGGCGAAATGGAGGGCACATTTGTGCCTAATGAACCACACTACAACCACCCGTGCCCCTGTGCCTCGTTGCTTTTATACACTTTGCCCAATCTTACTGTGGCCGGTCTCCGTACTCTAGAGAATCGAAAGTTCATTGGAGAGCCAGCTGCATGGCGTGCGAAGCGAGCCATGCAGCCGGCTCCGGTCCCCGTATATTATAGGAAATAAGAAGGCACATTTTATGCTCATTCTCTTTTCCTTCCAGTTCAACTCCAAACTTCAAAATCGGCTCACGTTAAAAGGGACCTACTCTCTAATCTTCATACTCGACGTCAGTGGGGCAACGACCTAGGAATCCGGGTCCTGTGTTGTCTAACTCAACATCGTCCTTCGTGTTATTTGCCATGCTCGACAGACTCAAAGCCAGGATGGTGTCGCTAATACCGAAGAAGGACGGGGAGGCATCACTGGTCATATGGATCTTGGGCAGCTTCATGACGTGTCTTGCCGTGGCCATCGCGCTGCTCGGTAACAACAACGATCTGTGCGTCACACTGTCTTCACTCCTCCCTCGAGGGCTCACCATGTCATGAACCTAACACGGTCAGATATTCTCTCTCATTCATATCCATCTGCTCCTTATTCAACCTACTACAGTTTGAGAGAGTCAAAACGTTAAGCAATCCCTCCGCCTCCTCCCTCCGTCCCCGCTGACAACATCCAGTTACGGGCCATACGTTTTGATCTTTCCTGTCCTATCTGCCCTCTCTTGGCCCGCAGACAGCGGAACTCCGGACCTCTCATGTCGGCTCCCTCTAATGGGCACTCTAACGACCCTTCTAATCTGGAACGCTCCAACCATGGCTGGCATGCTGAGGAGTCCTCAAAACAACCGATCTACCGGAACCAATGCCGCCCAGGCGCCCCTCTCCAGCCGCGCGCTGTCTCGCGCCAGCTCCATGGCACCTCATCAAGACGTGGCTTCCTTGGTGAGGACGCTGCTGTGGGTAAATGAGTCGAGTCAGCCTTGGTCCCGAGCCGTTTACAGGACACGGTCAAGTGCCAGTGGTGGATTCCTCTCCGACGGCTCTATTAGCCTTCCGGATAGCACGCCCCTGTTCTGGACCGGGACCTTTCCAAGGAGACATACGGACCCCACGCTCGTCAATGATGGCCCCATGCTATCTGACTATGCAGCAAGCCTGCGGAGTCATGTTCCTGGATTTAGCATGAGCCATCATGAGTCCATTAGATCCATCAGCCCAGTATATATGGAAAGGTAGGCCTACCTCGGGATGGCCTCTCTATGGATATTTCACCTCGTCGCAAGAATTTTCTTTCGATTCTGAGGCTTTTTTACAACCAGTTATCAGCGGTTGTCAATGTCTACTTTTACCTATTATGTCGCGATATGTTTCAATCCCTAAGCTGGTGGGAGGACCGCGCTCTGCCAACGACGATATGATCGAATAAGGGCTCCGGAGTTCCTATAATCTTTCATTTTCCAGGGGTTTTCTGAAATTTCCCGAGTTTCCTTGTCTCCATTCCCATTCCTGGTTCCGGTTCTCCGCAGTCTGAGGGCTTCGCCATAATATACACCGTTGGCTTCCAACAATCCGGCTGTCCACATACTCCTGTCTTTCACCCTGTGGACTCGTCCTCACTATCAGGAAGGGCTCTGCCAGACTCCAATAAGCTTGCGCTTCCAACGGTCCCAGAACGGAAGAATAGAACGGCTGGGTTCTTTGAGGGTTTCTAGACCAGCTTTCTCACCATACCGTGGCCACTTCCATTGCGGCTAGTTGCTGCTATTGATTACATTTGAGAGCAGTCGGATGGCTGCGAGTCGGATCCCACGACAGATACCAGAAATCTTGTGGTGATTTCGGAGCGACGATACGTGGTTTGGGCTCGGAACACTATCTGAATCTAACATGGTTGGTCGCGTAGCAGCATACTCCTGGGATAGCGCTGCCTATGCGGACAACAGAGGATACATCCCGTGTTGTCCTTCGCGTGGTTGAGAGTCAATGAGTTCGAACGAACGCCGGGACTGCCAGTGGACGAATATCCGCAAATATACCGGTGTCTGCCTTCCTGGAAGGCCAAAAAAAGAGCTAAGAAGAAAGGCAGGAGAGGTTTGTTGCATCAGCCTGGAACGCCGTGTCGTGTCAGTGGAACGGAATGGGGGCCCTTCGTTGGTCACTGAATGGCAGCGAGGAGTCTATGCTACACGACATGCCGTATGGGGAATCATCCGAGCGCTGTTCACCCCAAGGCAATTTGGTTCTTGTGCGTTGGTCCCTTTTGGGCACAGTCAGGCGTGTAAGCCAGCATTGGGGGAGCTAACGTTGGTGGAGCGAAGTGTACCTGGGCGTCGGGGCCTAAAGCCCACGCCAGGAACACCCTCTCCCCCGCAGCTCAAAAGGCCCTTTTGTCTTACGGGCTCGGAGCTCTTATCGGAAGGTTTACCGCACGCCAAAGCGTGGCCTGCCGATCCTCGGCGCGGCAGGGTTAACGCCGGCTACCAGCGGCCCCACTGCTCCGCCCGGACTAGCAAGTGGGGTCCGGAGGTGCCGCAGAACCTGGGTGTCACGCTAGCGTCTCACATGCCCTCGCCTCTTACGTATCGAAGTCTTCCCTTGCGGGGAAACACGAAGTGGCTAGTCTCGGGAGCTTAGGGGTCTGGAGGGGTTTAAATGGGGTCTGGTCCCTTTGATTGGTACTTCCCAACTTCAACTTCGGTGTGGTTTGACTTGGATGTTTATTCCTCTTGACAGGTTTGTAACACGGATTATGGAGCCCTACGAAGGCCGTATCAATGGTGTTCTTGAGAGGAGGGCCAAGGCCGGCAGGTTCGCGCCGGGTGTAGCCGCCTATTCAGACAGCGACATGTTTAAGAAGCATCCAGTGCGTTTAGCCACCCATATGCTTTGATATTCGTGTTGTTCATAGCTGACTTTTCGAAGAGCCCGGACACACCAAGAGCTAAGCGATGGGATAGTAAGTTATCCACACCCGTCTAACCAACTTACACGACCACCACTAACACACGCAGACCACTTTACAGAAGAGTGCAAAGGCCGCCGCCAATGCGTCTTAAAACAAGCCGCCAAGCACCTCAAAACACCGGGCCTCATCTCCCTAGGAGGAGGTCTGCCGTCCTCCACTTACTTCCCCTTCAACTCCCTCACCCTCACGGTCCCCACAACCCCAAACTTCTCCCCGCCAGATACCACCAGCCTCTCCGTCGGCAAGAACGACATTCGCGAGGGCACGGCAGACTACGACCTCGCCGTGGCGCTCAACTACGGACAGGTAACTGGCTCCGCGCAGGTCCTCCGCCTGGTCACAGAGCTGACTGAGGTGCTGCATGACCCGCCCTACGCGGACTGGTGGTGCGCGCAGACGACGGGGAGCACAGGGGCGCTGGAGACCGCAGCGCGGATGTTCCTTGAGAGGGGTCGGGGCGATAAGGTGCTTATGGAGGAATACACCTTCTCCACGGCGCAGGAGACGATGGGCGCCCTCGGCATCGGGGTCGTGGGCGTAAATATGGATGGCGACGGGATGATCCCTGGAGCGCTGCGGGAGATACTCGAAGGGTGGAACGAGGGCAAGAGGGGACGGAAGCCGCATGTGCTATACACAGTCCCGGCCGGCCAGAACCCCACCGGCGCATCGCTAAGCGCCAAGAGGATAAGGGAGATCTACACTATCTGTGAGGAGCACAATATCTTCATCATCGAAGACGACCCCTATTACCTCCTCCAAATGGGACCCTACAATCCCCACACCTCCAACGGCACCCCCCCGCCGAATCCTTCCCTCCCCTCCTATCTCTCCTCCCTCCCAACCTCTTTCCTAAGCATCGACACCTGCGGCCGCGTCCTCCGCCTTGACTCTTTTTCCAAGGTGCTTGCGCCGGGTTCCCGAATGGGCTGGGTGACTGCGTCGGAGCAGGTCGTCGAGAGGTTCCTGAGGCACTGCGAGTCGTCGCAGGGGCCGAGCGGGTTCTCGCAGGCAGCGATGTACGCGCTGATAGAGAAGGAGTGGGGACATGAGGGGTTCCTGAAGTGGCTTGCGAGATTGGGGTGCGAGTATAAGGGGAGGAGGGATGCGCTTTTGGAAGCGTGTGAGGAGTTCTTACCTAGGGACGTTGCGAGGTGGGATGTTCCCAGCGCGGGAATGTTTGTAAGTGTCGCTTACCTTTCACCTCTTTCCTCCTAGTCTTTAACTGAACTGAACCTCTACACCAACGTTATGTACAGGGCTCAAAGGAGCTGCGGACTAACACCCAAAAGCTCTGGATAAAACTGGACCACACAAAACATCCGCGCGCCGACCGGGGAATCCTCGCCCTCGAAGACGAGATCTTCACCTCCTGCATAGCAAAGGGCGTCCTCGTCGCCCGCGGCTCGTGGTTCCGCGCTGAGGACGACGGCGCCGAGCCTGGTGCCCTGTTCTTCCGCGCGACGTACGCAGCGGCCGAGTCCGGGGACATGCGGGAGGCGATGAGGAGGTTTGGGGGCGCGATTCGGGAGAGCTTTGGGATTAAAGGATAGAGACGCATGATGAATTCATATATATACTTTTGTATATTAAGAACCAATTCGTCAAGCATGAAATGTGTGTGAGATGTTGTCCTAGGCTTACATTTTCTCCCAAATCCAGACTAGCCTCCCAGCCAAGTGATTCCCATAAGCACAAGTCGTGAGACGTAAATATCTCCCACTCACCCATCTCCCACTTCACCCTGGGCAGGACCCCCTTCATTTCTCCGTCTCATAGAAAGCCACCATAACCGGACTCGCCGGCTTGACCGTCAGATCCGTTCTCAGAACAGGCTTCACCGCGAACTCGCCCTCCATACGCCCCTCCACCCTCCCATACCTCTGGAACATCCGGCAAAGTACGTACGCCATCTCCGTCAGCGCGAACTGCTGACCCACGCAGATGCGCGGGCCCGCGTTGAAGGGCACATACTCGTGGCCCCTAGGGTGCCAGTTCTCCCACCGCTCGGGCGAGAACACGTTCGGGTCCGCGAACGTCTCGGACACGGGCGGGTAGATATCGGGGCGGCGCTGCATGATGTACGTCGACCAGCCCATCACCGTCCCCGCGAGGATTCCCACGGGCTGCTTGCCGTCGGGGCCACCTCCCACGGGGAGTGTGGTGTCGCGGAGTGCCACGCGCGTGTTGTACGGGACGGCGGGGTACATCCTCAGTGTCTCGTTGATGACCGCCTTCAGGTAGCTCATGTCCTTGAGGTCCCTGTACGTCGGCTCGCCCTCCGGCCCCACCATGCTTAGGATCTCCCTCCGCAGCTTAGCCACTATCTCCGGGTGGCGCGCGAGCTCGTACAGCGCGAAGCTGAGCGTTGCGGCCGTGGTGTCGCGGCCCGCGAGCAGCACGGCGAGTATCTGGTCGCGCAGGACGGTGCGGTCGCGCGTGAAGGAGGCCAGGGCGTGCAGGAAGTTGTAGCCGGCGTCGGACTTGGACTTGGTAGCCAACTCCGAGGGGCTGAGGCGGAGGGCGCGCTCGATATAGTTGTTGATGAAGGCGTTGATGGTGGCCATGCGGCTGCGGAAGGTGGGGCGGCGGAGGAACCAGGCGAAGCCGTTGGAACGGATGATGTTGGACTGGATCTCGGAGGCCTCGTCGAAGGCGTCGGCGAAGGGCTCCTTAGCATGGCTGGCCGGTGTTAGTCTCGGGCGTCGCGAGTCATCATCCTCCCGTCCTCCTGCATATAGGCCCGAGAAGCGGGGGGGGGGGGGAAGACTCACCACCAGGAGTCGACTGACTTCCCGAGAAGGAAATCTGTCGAGGCATCCAGGGCAAAACGGAAGAACAAGTTGCTCACATCAACCGTCTTGCCGTCCCCACCAGCGCCACCAACGGGGATCCTATCCGCCCCATCAGGGCCCCCATTCTCGATTGCCCGGAACAGATTCTGCGTATGTGTCTCAAAGCAATGCAGATCGCTCACCCGGTCCTTGATGAACTGCGGACGAATAAGCTGGCGACTAGCGTGCCACAGGTCCCCGTCGGTGCTGAAGATGCTGTCGCCGAGGAAGTCGCGCGTGTAGCGGTTGAACTCCTCGCCCTTTCCAAAGTCGGCGAACTGCGTGGAGAGCATGGCCTTGATGTTCTCGGGCTCGGCCGTCAGCACGATGGTGGTCTCTGCCACCTTGGCCTCGATGGTGTACGTGCCCGTGTGGGCGAAATACATGTTCCATAGTTCTTCGGTGCGGTGCTGCGAGTTGAGGCGGAGGCCGCGGACGACGAAGTCAATGCCTGCAGGCAGGGGCTTGTTAGTGGGTTCCAAAAGGTTGGGGGGGAAGGTGGGGGGTGGTGAACTCGAGGAGTATATCAGGGTCACAAAGGGAGGCAATACCCCATGGGAGGCGGTACGGCGCGCTCGGGGCCGGGGGCCCGAGCTTCCTCCGCCGGCGGCGGCGCTCGAGCCGCACGAGGACGTAGTACAATGTCGCCGACGCCGCGACAAATACGGCGACTGACTCGCCCGAGACCTGTTCAAAGGCCTGGTCCACGAAACCCATGATCGCGGCGGACGGGAGAGGAAGGCGTGGTGCAGCAAGGGAGGAGGAATGGGACCAAAGGTAGCGACAAGCGGACGACAAATGTAGTTTTGGGAGCGGGGATTGTTGCGGTTACTCCACAAGAGGTGGTAACCCAGTCCGATGTTGCTTATATACCATTTCCCGACATTCGGTACAGGTATGCGGGCATTAAAAAAAAACAAGAGAGCCGCCGTCTGAGGACCTCAGAACGACCGGAGACAAGAGTCTCTCTCTTTATACGTAGTCTGCCAAACCCGGAAACCGCCAGCTTCTCCACATGATCGCTCGCCCTTGACCCAAGTACACCGTTACGATCTCTGCCCTGTCACACCATCGACGTTGCCAGCCCTCCCAGCGCTCGGGACACAGCAAATTAGCGCGCCGCAAAACCGTATTACGGCACGGACCATGCAGAATGCCCTTTCCCGACGCTCTCAAGGAGCCTATCATGGCTCAATTACCCCGGATCCAGATCGGTTGATGCTCGCGCACATGCCACGAAAGATCCCTGCAGCCCGGCGATCCCAAATCGGCGCCTTTCCACAAAGGGGCACACCATCGCTGCTTCTGCCGAGGCAGATCGAATATCCCCGCTCCATTTTCCAGTGTCACAGGCTTTTTTTTGACGTCACGTCGAGACCCCTGGCGCTCCTCTAGCGCCCCTTTAGCGTACCCACCCGCCTCCCCCAGACCCAACCGTTTTCGTCAAGAGAGTCAGCTTCGGGCGGTCTTCGCTCCATATGGAACGGGCCCGGACCTACTCCACAGCGGGGAAGAGGAAACGGGCATTGGGAGGGAGGCGGGGCATAGTGGCCCCGACGGTCCGGCCTGCGAGTCCGGCTCCTCTCCGGGTCCGTCAGTGCACCGAACATGCCAACTCCACAGGTGTGATCAGATCTGTGGATGCTACCTCTCCTTATACTTAGTGAACGAGGTGACCACGCTGTGCTGATCCCTCAATCTATGCTGAATACTACCTGTGCCGGGTCTCCGATAGGCGACGCCAAGCATCGGAGGCCTTTGACTCGCTCGGAAACTGGTACCTTTTAGAGTAGGTTGGGTTTTTAGCGAGGAGGCTGTCATAGGGTCAGGGCGTGTGTTTATGACACACTACGCGTAATGCTCACAGAGATAATGCATCCGGGAACCAGCGTCGTAAACATCACCATGGCAGCAACATGCACTGCAACCCTTTGGCACGCCCAATCATAATAACTCCCAACTTGTGCGGTAAAAGCCAATAATTCACATTAAAATCAATGCCACAACTCCCTAGCAAGCATCCAGCATGTCGTCTCGGCACGGAGCTCGCTAGAAACCGTCTACGAGACCTGTTGACACGCCATCGGGTCTTCGTTCTGCAGACACCAGACCTCTGAGAGGTGCTCCACTCTGACGCCCCTGGCCACCATGCGCTCTCTCATGTCCGCCAACCTCACGCCCGCTTCTACAAGGCTCCGGTTCTCCCCCGCCGCGTCCTGCCTGCCACTCCAGAGCACCTCGCCCGCCACTCCAGCCCGTGGCCACGCCGTTGTGTCGAGCTCCAGCGGGTCGAGAGTCTCCGACCAGATCGCCACCTCGCCTCCCAGTACATTCTTGGCCTCCTCCTCCGAGAGGCCGGCTACCGGGTCGTGCGAGTACACGAGCTTCCAGTTCTTGAAGGGTCCGCACCAGTCGTTGAATGGGTAGTACGTCTGGTAAACGGGGCCGTTCTCGAAGTCTAGCCACTGCCCCTTACCGCAAGAGAGATACTGTTTTTAGTGGGAATTAGTAAATGTCGATCGCCTGCTGACACGAGGACGAAGTAAAGACAGACTGTGAGACGTCGCTGGGGATAGGAACAAAGAAAAAAAAAAGGAAACGGGACAACGCACCCAAGCTTCCGAGTTGCTGTCAAAGGCCTTGAAACCTTTGGACGTCACGTTCTTCATACACCCCGATCCAAGCCAACACTGGATAACCACGTCCTTCCCGAGATCTAGGCCCCACTCGTTCGTCATTTCCTCCCACACGATCGGTGTTAGTCCTGCTTCCCTCACAGCCTTGTGGGCCACGTCGATAAAATCCTGCAGGAGCGGGCGGATAACACTCGTGTCGTTGGACTGGACACCGTCATCGAGTGTCATGGAGTTAGGGTTGAGCTCATCGCCCCCGGTGTGGAAATACGACGTATATGGCGAAAGCCGCGGGAGCAGGTCGTTGAAGAGCTCCTTGACAAAGTCATGCACATCAGTGTTACTCAGCTTGAACATGCCGCAGGGCGGCTGGGCGCAATAGTTCTGGTATGGTCGCGCATCGTACGCGATGATGAGGTCTGAGCGGGTGTCAACCACGCCCTTCCCGAGATGCGTCGGCATGTCGATTTCTACAATGACCTCAACCCCGCGATGCGACCCATATTCCTGGAGGCGGGCCACATCCTCCGGGGAATATGTTAGACCCTTCCGGTAAGAGCCGTGCTCTGCGAGCCCTGGTATGGAGGGGATCTCGATGGGCCACGACTGCGAGTCTGTCATGTGGATGTGGAACCGGTTCATTTTGTTCCACGATAGCGCGTCGATTGTGCGGAGGAGGTCCTCGACAGGATACCAGCTACGCGCTACATCGAGTAGCAAGCCGCGGTGCGCGAACTTCGGCTCGTCCGTGATCGAGACGGGAGCCACTTCAGTGTACCAACTCGTTTCCGACGAATGTTTGTAAAAGAGTTGGACAAAGGTCTCAAGCCCGCGGAGGACCCCAATGGATGTCTCAGCTTCAATGGTGGCGGCCCCGTCTTCGGTCAACTCCAAACTGTAGGACTCATCGATGGAACCTGCTAGTGGCTTGTAGCAAGTCCCATCACTGTCGCTCGAGTGGTTGATGGTCAACGACGTCACCGACCCCTTGCCTCCGTCTAGATCTGGCTCGAACGCTTCATGGGCCGGCCGGAGCTTCCAGGGAACAAAGTTCTGCTCGAAGATGGCTGCCATCGCACGGGAGACACCGCCCTGGACGACGTCCTTGTCGTTGCAATTCGATCCCGACGCTGGTTCGTAATTGTATGTGTAGGCGAGCTGTAGGTTTAGTATCTCTGCGTCAACGAAGGTATCCGGGCATGAGAAGTCAGGAGAAGTCCAGCATACAGGTTCCCCATTGTAGGTAATCTCCAGGCTCTTCTCTATGAAGAGAACTTTATCACCAGTGGATATCTCTTTCGGCACTGGCCACACGGCGCTGACAGCAGGTAGGAGGGAGAGGGCCCCCAAGAGGAGGTTTGATAACATGAGTAAGAGTGGTGAAGCGCTGTCGCAAGGAACATGCAAGGGATCAGAAGGAAAGGGGAGGTAAGACGGCTGCAGAGCCTTCCGAGTGAAATTGAATTAGGCCTATGTTTGGAAAAAAAAAAAAAGGAAGCGCGCCTCTGAGAGGTTGAGACAAGGTGTCCTGCGCGCCTTCGTATCCGTGGGCGCAATGCGTTTTTGTATCAGCTTCGCCGCCTCACGAGCCAGGTCACACAGCAGCAACTAAATTAGCTCTGTAGGCGGGTGGCAGATGGAATGCAGCATGAGCAACGGCTCATCCCCGGGCGCAACCTTGCGCGTACAAGCCGACGAGAGATTAACCCGGCTCGGCCGGAGTATGTGGACTTTGAGACCTTGACAGCCCCACACACATCGGCCGGTTGTAGGGCACCGGAGAGGACACTGGCTTGGCTCCCACAGCGTGCGAGAGACGTTGGGGTGCCCTTGAGGCTGATTCTGTGCTGACCGAATATCCTGCCTGCCTTTTCAAGCTTTCCGGCGCTCGGCGCGCAACGTTACGCCAAAAGCCGGCGTTGCATGCACCCGCCCGAGATCCGGCGTCGGGAGACAAGCGAAGTTGACGCGGCGCTGAAGGTGGGGTGCGTGCTGGAAGGCGAACTAAGCGGAGGGCAGGCACGACTTCAGCTTCTGGTTGGACTAGCGTTTGGTAGCGTCTGCAATTCGGACGGCTAATTCATGTAGGCACCCTTGGACGCTTCCGGATAGGAAATGTTGATTACTATGGCACGCGGATTGCTGCTGGAATGACAC
Source organism: Microascus cirrosus (assembly GCA_030271035.1). Lineage (NCBI taxonomy): Eukaryota > Fungi > Ascomycota > Sordariomycetes > Microascales > Microascaceae > Microascus > Microascus cirrosus. The sequence continues at coordinate 136,834 of JAMBUN010000267.1, read as the reverse complement.
GCGGAATGATCGGACGGTGTACCGAGTATGAGAGCAGTCACCGCCAATTGAGATCGATGACTGACCACCAGGGGTCAATGCCGGGGAACCCCTGATTCGTTCGTCGGTGGCGTCGAGAGCCGGTTTCCGGGGATGCTCTGCTTTTCGATGCAGTCGCTTGGTCGGGGCTCGGGATTAGGATCGACGATGTATTGTCTTCAGGCATGCGTCTTCCTCTGTCGAGAGAGGCAGTGCCGGCGGTAATTGGATATTGCTCATATTCCCCGGCACGGCTTGAATGGAATGGTGGTCTGCCGCGGGGAATTGCTGACGGCCAGACCAAAAGTAACTGGGGATGCGATGAAAAAGCTGGGATGATCGCCGTTATGGTTCTGTTGCAGCTGAGCTCGCACAAATGGCCTATTGAAGCCACGATGATCGGCCCATTCTGGGGTGAGGAAGGGAGGAAGGCACGTTGCGGTGTTACTGCCCCGCCTGACGAGGGTGGATGCAGCGTCGTTGCCTCCGCATTTGGAGGGTTCTGGGTAGGTGCGGCAGAGGATCCAATGATGACAGGAACCAGTCGGTCAGCCGATCTTCATCGCCAACCCGAGCGAGTTCTCCAACAACTGAGAGCTCGGGATACTTGTATGAAGCGTTTACGAGATCCCGGTGGCTGGTGCGAACCTCCTTGGGATATTTGAAAATGTCTTCCGCACGTGAACTGGCATCAAGGTGGGTGCTGAGGATACTGGAAGGAACATTGGATGGAAACTCCAAGAAACTGGACTCTGTTATGATTTGGCAGGCTTGATCGCGAATCGTCCGCTGTCATTGAGGAAGATAGACGAAAGCAGCGGACAGAAACTGGCGATCACTCCCGATGTGGAAAATATTGAAGTGACCAACTATAACCTGGCGTTTTTTATCAATTGCAATACTTCGTATAAAGGCGAGTGGTTAAAACACACTCTTCGCGAAAATCAAGGGATTATGGAGTCTATCAGGTAACGGCGGAGGCCTGCTGTCCTGAAGCGCCTGGTTAAGGGAGCCCTCAGACGAAGCGAGGAACGGCCAAGTCGTCACGTAGTGTTGGGGGGGAACTCATGAGACCCCTGAAGGTCCATAATAATGCAGGGGTATCCTGCATTATTTTCGACTGATACATAGTGATGACATTATGTTGAGTTGGAGCGGTCTCTTGGGCGTACAACGGCAGCGACAGCCTCTAGGCAGGGGGAGTGGGTAGAGCTCTCCACAAGCTTGGTGGCGCTCGGCGTGTTTTCGAGTCGTTTCTATCGCGCTTACCTATTGGCTCAAAGGTCGCTGGGTCAACAAGGGCGGATGACTAATGTAATTCTGTTCCTCAATTGTCACGTGATAAGCCACCATTCTCGCAATATGCGCGCTGCCTGTTACCCAAATGGGAGTGGCGCCTCGTGCTTTCGCGGACGTGATTTGCATTTTGCCTCTGCCGTCATCTCGCCTCGAAACATCTCCACAACCATCACCAACCTCGCTCCCTCACCAATTCGTTCGTGCACTCCGCATCTCCACCTATCGTGTGTTGACCCCCACGCGATCGATCTTGCCGATTTTCTACTCCCCAGAACTCGGATCGTCCGGGCCTACCTTGATATCGTGCGGCTTCGGTGAAAAAGGCAGGGACCCACAACATCGACGTATCCTACACAGGAACCTCACCTCCACACTGTCGCATCTCGATCAGCATCTGTTCACGCGACCGCTATACCCATCTAGCTACCTTGTCTATTGCCCACGATGCCTGTCGAAGTCCACCCCAACACGCCTCTGGCGGACGCCATCATCTCCTCGGTTCAGCCCAAGCTCCTCGATGTCGGCTGGGGCACCGGAGGCCAGGATGATGCCGCGCTCGCTGAGTATATCGTCCTTATGCTTGTCAACGGCAAAACCCAGGAGGAGATTGCATCAGACATATCGGGCGAACTCCTTAACTTGGGCCCCGATGACCCCGTCGCGAAGGAATTCGCCAGCTGGTTGTTCCAGGAAGTCGACGCAATCAACAGCCGCTTGAATGGTGCCCCTGAACTCCAGCAGGGCGCTCCCGATGCGATGCAAATATCAGGAGAAGATCAGAACACAGCCAAACCCGGCGATGACCCTGTAATAAGCGCGTACGTATCGCCTCCGAATCCCATCCCGGGAAAGCGTAACAGGAAGCTAACACCATACTGCAGTCCTACCGGTCCTAAGTCGATGCGGAACCCGGGAGGCATGAGAGGCGGACGCGATAAGAGGATGTTTGGGCAGATGACAAAGGCTATGGACCGGAGCCAAGACGTCCTTCATCGGGTACGCGGCCACACCGGAAACGAGCGCATCAACACGCACAACAGAGCGCCCCCGAGCGGACCCAGAGGCAACATGATGCGGCAACAACGCAACGCTAATGGGCGCGCTGCCAACATCCAGGCCGGGCTTATGGGAAGCATGGGCGGGGGCCCTCCCGGTGCGATTCCCGGCATGCCTGGCTCCAACGGAATGCCGTGGGGCATGATGACGGAACAACCATCGTCGGCTGAGTTGATGAACCTGCTACAACAGCAGTCGCATATGATGCAACAGATCTCAAGCCAGATGATGTCCCAATCCAACGGCGGCTTTCAACATAACCGTGGTGGACGCCAGCGGGGTCGGGGACGAGGGCCCTACCAGCATCGCGGGCAGACCCACGACCAGTCTCAGACGAAGGACTCTACAGGTGAGGGTGGCGAGGATGTGGACATGGGCGGCGCTAAGACCGAATCGACCAACCCAGAGGACCAGATCTGCAAGTTCAACCTCAAATGCAATAACAAGGACTGCAAGTTTGTACACCAGTCACCAGCCGCGCCGCCGGGCGTCACAATCGATCTCCAAGACGTCTGTACTTACGGCGCCGCCTGCAAGAACTGGAAGTGCGTCGGTCGCCACCCCTCACCTGCCGCGCGGCTCGCACACCAGAGCGAGCAGGACTGCAAATTCTTCCCCAACTGCCAGAACCCGCGGTGTCCCTTCCGCCACCCCTCGATGCCGCTTTGCCGCAACGGGGCGAATTGCACGACGCCTAACTGCAAGTTCACGCACGTGAAGACAAAGTGCAAGTTCACGCCCTGCCTGAACCCCAACTGCGCCTTCACGCATGAGGAGGGCCAGCAGGGTGGATTCAAGGACAAGGTCTGGACGGCGAACTCAGAGAAGGAGCACGTCAGTGAGCGGAAGTTCGTGGATGAGAATGAGGAGACGGAGATGGTCGTGGCAGAGGGCGCTGACGGCGCGCAGGAGGGGGCTGAGGCGATAAGCTGAAGGGTCATGCATTAATGTTGAAGCGAAGGAGGAAAGAAAGATTAAAAGGAAAAAGAAGATGATATTACTGTTACGCAATTATGCCAAAACTCGGGAATACCTTGAGATGGTTGGTCGCAGAGAGGGGACATGGGCGATTGTTCACTGCAGGCCATCATCGGGTTGTTGACGGATATCAAAGCCTATCAAGGGGGAGGTGTGCAGGGCCATTCTTATCTGTATAGTAGGGAAAGATGGGAAGAGATGGCTTTCTACGCTGCGGAAACGAGAGGAGGAAACTGCATGTTAGGGAGTTTGGGGATTGGAATGGATATTTCTTTTGCTTTCTTGTCTTGTTACGAAGCTTTCTCTAGGCTTGTTTTCCGTGCCGGTGGTAGGAGTTTGGGGGTTGCCTCTAGATGGGTTCGGATGGGGGAGTCGCGGCTGAGGAGGAAGCGGGATGAGAGATGCGGGAGAATATAAGATGTGTGACTTCGTCCCTACGGGGGCTTTGCTTTCCAACTTTGATCTTTGCGCTGTCTATGACTTGAGTGAGATATCTGATATCCTGTGAGCTGTGATATTGCCGCCTGCTCTCCCGAGCATTGCCACCCGTCGTAACGTGTCTACAACTGCCAGCGCGCGATCGTCCCAAGTCCGAGCATCGCACCATACCACGCCATCTCCGATACTAACGTCACCTTCTCCATTCCCTTTTTCTCCCACGAGGCCAATGCCGTAGTCTCCTAGTACTACGAGCCGACTGTGGTCGAGGCTCCCACCATGACACTAATCCGTGCCTGCCCGGCGCGGTTCCCGCACCCGATACGAAACATCCCGACAAGCCCGCGACGCTTCGTCTCGACAGCTGCCCTCCGATTCCTCCAGCCCGCTTATACGAACGACTGCTGGCAAAGAACACTGCAAACGCGCCATTACTATGCCACTCCGCCGCCGGAGAATATCGCGGTAATAGGTGGCGGCATAACGGGCCTTACAACGACCTACTACCTCGCGCGCTGGCTGCCTTCGTCCTCGCGCGTGACACTCTACGAGGGAGCGACCAGGCAGGGTGGGTGGATACACACTGTGAAAAAAGAGACGGAGGGGGGTGTAGTGCACTTTGAGAATGGTCCGCGGATGCTAAGGGGTTTGGGAAAGACGGGGTTCCGTGCGGATGATTATGTGTTTTATGACCTGGTATGGAATTGCTATGTTTCTCTTTGCTCTGTAGACTTGGGATATGGAGCCTGCTGGTGCTAACGGTGGACTAGATTGCGGACCTGAAGCTGCCCCTCAAAATCTCTCCTCCTCGAAAGAAACTGCTCTGCTACGACGACAACCTTGTCCACCTTCCCCCCCTCCTCACTCCCTCCTCACTCCTCCGCACGGCATGGCAGTTCGCGCGCGGCAAGCATATCCTAAGCGGCATGCCCACGGCTGCCCTTCGCTACCGCCGGCACCTTATGCACGACTTCCCGCCCGACACGGTAAAGCACGACGTCTCCATAGGGAACTGGCTGCGCATGACTCTAGGCGATGTCCCCGGCCCGCGCAACGTACTTTCGGGAATGATTCACGGGATTTACGGGGGAAATATCGATGAGCTAGGCATGGGCAGCGTTCTGCCTGCGTTTTGGTACGGGATGCACATGAGGAGGGGGTATGAGGAGGAGCTTATCCCAAGGCAGGACCATGAGCTGCTGAAGGAGTTGGATCCGCGCAAAAGGGGGATTGAGGAGAATGTGAGGGAGTGGTCTGTTGCGGAGGTCATGTCGTTCCCGGAGGGGATGGGCACTCTTGTGAAGGCTATGAAGGGTGTGCTAGACCAGTGCCCGAATGTTACGGTTAAGGCTGGGGCACCAGTCACTGCTCTCCGATATCGCGGGGAGCATGATAAAGTCGAGGTAAGGCATCCGTCTCATCTCACTAATTCTATTCAAACGCTTACGTCTACTAGCTCTCCACCTCGTCCGAACCTCCTTCCCTCCACGACAAAGTTATCTCCACAACTCCCAGCGCAACCCTCTCCTCTCTCATCCCCACCATCCCCCTCCCCACCTCCTCCGTCTCCATCATGACCGTCTCCTTCTTCTTCCCCCAAGAAGGCCTCACTGCCCACCATCAAGCTTTCGGCTACCTCATCCCCCTCACGACTCCCAACCCCGAACAGGTCCTCGGCGTGTTCTTCGACTCGGACACCTACGGCATCGCACCGCAGGAGACGCGCGGCACCAAGCTCACCGTCCTCATGGGCGGGCACTTCTGGTCTGACTCCCCCGTTCCGAGCAAGGAGGAGTGCGTGCAGAGGGCGAGGACGATGCTCGCGCGCCACCTGAAGTTGACTGCTACCCCCGAGCTCACTCACGTCAACTTCGCAGAGGGCTGCATCCCGCAACACAACCCCTCACACCGCTCTATTCTGTCAGACGCGCACACGGCGCTCCTTGACTCTTTCAAAGGCCGCCTGGCCGTAGCTGGCGGGTCATACACACCCGTGGGAGCCATGCCCGCCATGCGCGCCGGCTACGACGCCGCGCGACACGTCGCGGGGTGGGCACAGCCGCACGTTGGAGACACAGGGTTGGCGCAGTTCAAGAATGGGCTGGATGTCATTCGGGTGCCCAGGAGGGAGCTGAATGAATTGGGGAAGCAGCTGAGGGGCCCTGGAGCGGTAGGCAGGTGGTTTTCGGGGACATGAAAGGTGAACCTCCAGGTGGCTTGTATTATATTGGGATATTGGGCATTTTTGGCGTTTAGATAGCATTGTATAACACCCACATCGCATATTAATGGATATATCTTGATTGGGATAAGCGTTGAACTCCAGTCTTTCACGGTAGGGTGCCACCACTGGCAAAGGTAACTGACCAGATGCCATTTCTTCCTCGATGGGCAGCTGTATATGTTGGCAGACGATCGTCCGCCGTCCATCCCACAAACCACATCTCAGCATGTCTACCAACCGCACAACACACAATCAAAGCCCCGCCGCACGATCATGAACAACCACATACCAAGACGTGCCCAAGCATTAAAGGAAAAGTCTATTATCTTGAACATGAGGTATCATAACATCGCTAACCTCCCCTTACACACAGCCAAATCCGGACCCCCTGCTCCTTTTCTGTAACCCCCCCCGTTCCGTCGTTGAAGGACCTCACGCCTCAAAAGAATGGACCCACACCGCTAAGCTTACATTCCCCCTCGGCCCGCTGGCCTAGTCAAGCATCAAGGGCTTATTCCGACTCCCCGCCTGCTGTCCTTGTTGTCCTTGACCACCTTGCTGGCTTTGGCCTCCCTGGGCCACTTGCACCCCTTGGCCTTGGACCTGCCCCGCCTTCTGAACATTCCCCGCGGGTCCCACACTCCCCCCCGATATATCCTTAACCGCCTCCCTAACCGTTTGGTCCAGTCCCAGCAGCACTTTCAAAGCCTTATCGTCGATCCCCGTCGCTGCCCCTGTCCCCAGCGCCCGCCAGGGCGCGTTCCTAGCTTCCCACACCTTGCGCAGGCGCTGGTCGAAGAAGTCCGGCGGCGCGTTCTCGACCTCCTTGCGGGACCGGAAGACGTGCCACCAGAGCGTGCCGTTGCGCGAGCGGATGCGTACGTTGATGAGAAGGCTCCGCGGGCCGTTCTGCGAGGGAGACATGTCGTAGCGGAGCGTCATCCAGTCGAGTGTCTTTGCCTGGACAGTAAGGGTGCACTTGCCTGCTTTCGCCAAGTCGCGCCAAGTGTTTTGTATCCGGTCGAGGGTCGTGAGGACGGGGAGGGTTAGGGGAAGAACTTGGGTGAGGGAGGAAATACCGCTTGGACTGTTGGCGAGGCGCGTTAGGTGGTCCTCCACGCGGAGGTGGGGGTTCGAGTCTTCGAGGTGGATAACCACGCGTGGGTTGGACAGGTCTAGCGTTGCGCGCCACCGCTTTGGCTCTGCACCCTCAGGGCGCGCGACGCCGTCAGTGTATGTGAACACAACCTTCTCCAGAGTGATCTTCTCGCAGGTAATCAGATCCTTGGCCCTCGCCATTGCATCGACCGACTCCACAAGCCTGTCGACGGCCTGTAGCCGAGTTTTCAAGGTCTGGAGAACCGGCTCGCCCACCTGGCCGCGCAGCCGAATGCACAGCTCTCCCCTCCTAGGGTTGTAGAGGACGTCCTGACCGAGTTTTGAGTTCAGAAGCGAGAACTTCTGCCTGTCCGTAACGCGGACGATAGCGTCCATGTTGTTCATTAAATGGCGTCCGTTGGCGTTGGACTTATTTAGCACTGACTGGACTCCGCTGTACTTGAGCTCCACGAAATCCATCGCCCACAGCCTCCGCGAATTGGGACCCAGCCTTTGGGGCTTCGCTCCACTTTTGTCCAGGACTGGCGCGGGCTGCCCGGCCGTTGTCGCCGGGTTGTCTTCCCGCGGGACAGACGACCGGCCGTCTGTGCCCGCCGCATACTTGACGCTGGCGGCGCTCGGTAGAATATCTGCAAGCTTGATGAAAATGGATGGGACATTCACATGGTTGGATAAAGCGCCCTTGTTAGAGACCATCTTGTCGTAGTGGAACTTGTTGGCATGGAGTTCCTGCAGGTCTACCGCGTGGGCAATAACCCCGGCAACGTAAGTCGTCAGGTTATTCCAGAAGTCCTGGCCCAGTGCAGGTTGGCCAACGCCGAGGTGCAGTCGTGCCATGAGCTTGATCGAGCGGGGAGAGGGCTTTTGTCCCGTTCTAGTTTATCCTGTTAGCAAATGCTGCCGTACGGAGGTAACGAGGTTGTACGTACATTTGGAATGCCCACCACTCATCGCCATGCAGGCTCATCACCAGCATGACATACCAAGAGGAGTTGACGCCCTGGCGCTGGAAGCAGACGGGATGGAATGCGTCCCGAGGCTTGAAGCTCAACCGAATCTCGTCGTATGTTAGGGGGCTCTTCACATGAGTCCAGCCCTGAGCCCTTCCTTTCCGTGAGATCTCCTCCGTCAGATGATGCCACCGCAAGTTCTCGAGACAAGCTGCGCCATCTTCGGACGGATCCTTGCCGCTGTTGTTCAGTCGGTGTTCGCCCTGCAGCGAGAACTTGGAATGGGGGTGCAGGGCGAATCTGCCTGTGGTGGGCTCCATCTTCAACGTGAGTAGCTCGTCTGGGCCAAGCTGCATCGTCAGGTATGAATCTCCTGGCTCCGACGAGGATATATATAAGTCTATGGAAGACTTTCCGTTGGTGAACCGGGGCGCCGGGCGTAATTTCTTGTGCACAGATGTAAGGATGTGCTCCACATGCTTCGCAATAACCGTCTTAAGAAGCTTTTCGGTGCAGAGATTATTGTGATCAAACTCGATTTCAACATCCTTCATCTGTTTGCCGTCCCGATACCAGGTCGCGGTGAGGTGGCTGGGTGTCCTTGGGTCAATGGTCCCATCAGGCTTCCGGCCACTGTTGACGGAGATGATAATCCAGCTTTTCGGGGTAGTAGGTACTACAGGCACGGCATACCTCGAGTATACCGGCACGGAGGGTGTGTTTTGAGGTTGACGGGTAAGCCAGTACTGAATCGAGACTGCGCGATCCAGGGGCTCAATGGCAATGGTGTTCGCCCAGGACGTCCGTCCGAGTTCGTATGCTTGTCTCCGCAGTTCGCCAATTTTGTGGCTCAGGACGAATTCATGCAACAAGTCATAGCAGCCGGTTAGGCCGTCTTTAGCCAACGCATTATTCACGCTCGCTTCCAGCATGGGCTTGAAATGGTCGCTGAGGCCATCCGCAGCTGGCAAGAAGTCGAACCGGAAGTCGATAAACCAGAACTGTTTCTCTGGGTCGTCGTCCGCAACTGTCAGGTCCACTTCGAACTCGCCTTCCACAAGAAACATAGCTCGACCTGATCCGATGGAGTAGTTTTTGAACTGCCGGGGTATCTTGCCGTAGTCGTCAAGGTTCAATCGGATCGAAAGGCAAGTGTCAAGCTCCTCGAGCCATTTGGCGTGATCCCGAAGTGTCAAGGTTGAAGGCTCTATGTATCCGAGCTAGGACAGGTTAGCTGACATGTCTCTCTTGCAAGGGCAAATAGGCTTACATCTGGCATCCAGTCCCCATTTCCGCATGACAGAACCTGAAGTGCTGTCCTCAGGTCCGGGCTAGGGACCCTCGCAAAAATGAGATTCCGCTTCAAGTCAATGACCTGGTCCAGCCGCATATCAAATTGCATGAGCTGCTCGTTGATGTGGCTCTTCAGATCGATCAGCTTCGTGACCATCTCGCTCTCCCTACTCCAATTCGCTATCACCAGGGCCTTCACCCATTTTCCATGAATACTCTGAATGGTCTTGAGCAAGTTGACTTTCTTCGAGAGACTCTCCTGGGAATTGTCGAACTCCTCCTTGTCCTTTGCTGGTGGTGATGAGTTGCCGTTGAGTTGTGAAGCCGGGGGTTGTGGAAGCGGCATTCTCGCGAGCTGCTGCACCTTATCCTGTATGGAATTGTGGGTTTGCTGCGCCAGGCGGGAGAGAAGCATAGATAGAGGGATGTAGCCTTCGGCGATGTGAACGATCTCGTCGGGTAAGTCATTCATCCTCGATCGCTTCGCGGGTACGGGCGCGAGAGAGTCCGTTGCGGCGGGATGCTGCGCTTCTCCTCCATCCGGGCCGTGGCCGTTCGCCATGTTTGGCGCCTTGGCCGAGTCCAGAGCCTGCATCTTTCCGAGCACAGAGGCATCGCTCGTTCCAAGGCTGCCGTTCGGGCCGCGGTCCCTGTCGTGATTTGTCAAGTCGCCGTTCCGGGAACCGTCTTCGGTCATAATCACTCCCGGCATCTGGAGCGCAGCTCCAGCCTCTTCAGGCCAGCCCGTCAGCTTCTACCTCCGGGAGGAAGCGAAAGTGCTGGCCTTGCCAGCAGTCCTGTCGACTACGGAGGCGGCATAAACTGAGACAGAAAGGTTGGTTGCAGCGGGCCTAGGATTGTTCGTTGAGTACGGTATGATGTTTGATTGAGACGAAGTATGACGAAAGAGGTTGCGGTCGTGGCGTGGAGATGCGGTTCGCTTCGCTTTCGAATCGGCGGTCTGGAAAAAGTGGGCGGGTTCCAAAGGTAACGCGGAGAGGGCAAATTTCAGAGTTAACGTATGTTGAGGATCAGGCGACGCGCCGATAGGAGGCTGTCGAGATCGCGCAAATATCGGTCGCGGTTGCTGTGGCGAGTCGAGAAGCCAGAACGCTTGCTGGGCGCGTAGGACATGAATAGATCGTCGCGGCCGGCCCCGGAAGGAAGAAACGGTGTCGCGTGACGGGTCTGGAATTCCCATAAAGGAATGCGCCGCTAGCGTGGTTGAGGGAACAAAGGATGGCGATGGACCTGCTCCGCGCCGTGAGTGAGGTTCGACCGAAAGAAGGCTCCTCACTGTTCGGAATCAGCCTCCCAATTTTCCACCCATACCAAGGAAGCTTGTTCCGGCACCAGCTGCTGAATCACGTGCCCTCAAGCGTCAGCCGACACGTGAAATGACTGAGCCGCATTTGACTACTAGCCACATTTCCTTGCCCCGCACTTGAGGCTGGGGCAACCAGATGGAGCCCCTTCTACACGTGACTATGCCCTAGGGAGAGCCGGGCGGGCAGAAAATTTTGTGGCTCTACCAGGCCTTACTGCACACTAGGACTCCAACCTCGAAGCAGCATCACGAACTCCGGTTGACGACACCACCAACATACCCAGCACACCTCCGACCCTCATCTATCGAGTTCCGTGGAGGATCACACAGCCAAGATGCCTGAAGCTGGTCACAGACGTGAGTTTTGCCAACCATTTCGACTGTCCGCGACTGAGTGCTCGCAACACAACACTGGACAACCCTGTTGCCGACGCGGTTGGGATGGTCTCAGGCAAGAACGAATTGTGTGCTAACATGGATTGATTTTAGTATACGTCAAGTAAGTTGACCCATTGAAGACATTGCGAACCCTTTGCCGAACGAATTCATCGCCGATACACACCGCACCCCGCCATCTCCAGACCGAATGGTGGAACGCGCTGGGCGTTCGACAGTTTTGCACTTGGGAGGATCGAGAAGTTGGAACGGAAGGCTAACGCGCGGACTACTTTAGGGGTCGCCACCTGAGCTACCAGCGCAGCAAGCATGTTGTGCACCCCAAGACGAGCTTGATCCAGATCGAGGGCGTTGAGGACCCCCAGGCCGCCAGGTATGCCGCATCTTGAGAAGGCCAGGGAAAACACGGATAGTCGCTAACCAATCCCACAGCTTCTACCTCGGCAAGAAGATCGCCTACATCTACAAGGGCTCGACGGAGAAGCGGGGCACTAAGATCCGGGTCATCTGGGGCAAGGTCACCAGGCCGCATGGTGAGTCGATACTGCCCCCGTCACGGATCAGAAGGGAACCGCCGTACTGACCAGCGTAACTTAGGCAACTCTGGCGTCGTCCGCGCCCAGTTCTCCCGCCCCCTCCCCACGAGGTCTTTCGGTGCTTCCGTTCGTGTCATGCTTTACCCTTCGTCGATATAAAGAGGCTTTTCCGGGTCGGAGTTGGTAGTGAGGATGGTTCATGATTTCCATGCATCGGTACTGGCAGGGTGAAAAAGAGGATTCTAGCCTTGCTCTAGACACAACACAAATTCAACGCCGTCAAATCCAAAACCACCGAGAGGGTATCGCATTGAGGCCGCGGGAATGTTTCGTGAGAATGAGGACACGTCTTCACACAAAAGGGGATACGGTTGCCCGGGGCAGAGGTTGCTCGATTTTGCGAAGTATCCCCGGTATTGGCATCAGTGTAGGATCACAACTCGAGGGCAAGGAGAACGGTTCTGGGTGCGAAGTAGATAATGGTATCAAAAGTGCCCATGGTAATCAACCACAGCCTCGATCTTTCTGCTGTCTCCAATTCCTGGAACGATTATACCGGAGTCCTCTCAGAGCGTTTATGCCCGCCAGCCGCAGTGTTTGGGTTTGATTATGGACCGTCGCTGTGCAGCTTAGCCCAAAGGTTTATGAGGTAGCCCATCTGTTTATCTTGCCTTCCCGTGTCGATGTCACCACAGGTTTGTGTAGCAGCTCTGATAAACTGCTGTACATTTTTATAGGTATGTTACTGTTCATCCTCGACGCGCGGGCGCAGTGGCGTCAGGTCCGCGTCGATGTAGTCTCGCGGCAAGATCGCACCGAGAGACACGGATAGGGGCTTCGCTCATTAACGACTCCTGTACGATGACCTGGGAAGCGAAGCCATGGCGTTCACGCCCTCATTTATACATGCAGGTATTACAATAGGTACCAGAGACTGCAATTAGCAAGGGGACGAGTATGTTACACACCCTGGCGCAGCCACCCATTGTTGGAAGTAAATCGACGAACGTTGGCGACACAAGGACAGGAAATTATCGTCGGCAACTAACAACACCCGCAGCTTTAAGGCAGCCGGGACGTCTGTATCGTCTATATCTCCCCCGCCCCAGAGACGTGTGGCTGAACGGGCAGCCGCCTCGGAGGAGCTTGGGGGTGTCCCGATACCGTACACGTAAGTGGAAGTGGCTCAAGACCAAAGACTGCGGGGTAGAAGAGATGATAGGGAACGTGTTGGCGTCCGCGGTGTAAGTGGGTGGCCTTGATGCCATGTGGTGATAATGAGATAACAGAGGTGCACAAGGTTTAGACCTGCCGCCCGGAATGCTGTTGATATTAGATATTTGCCGGGTGAGACGGTGCGGCCTCCCGAACTTAGTCTCAGCGACACCACCGCACGGGATGGCGCGGCTCAGGGATTCCTTCAGGCATTCGTATCGTTTTGCATACTCTCCCATCGGCTTTCCGTTTCCCTTGGGTAACGCGGCAAGTAATACTGTGTTGTTCAACGTCGAAAGATGACTTCGGGATGCTATTATAGAGAGAATCATACGCTATATAATCCGTTAGAATGGTTCAGGGCATGCGAGGTGGAAGCTTCTGGGTAGGCCAAGAGAATGCCGGACGTGATATCGCAGGGTAAATATGTACAATATGAGATGTTGCTGATAAGATCCCACGCTAGCCATATTGGTGGTGTTCGTCCGCTCGGGGTCCTGGGGGCTGTGCCCGGCCGTCAGTACTGTAGGGACGGTCTTCGGATCGATTGCCGCGTAATAGCGTTTTGGGTACCCGCCTGGTACAAGAGACTACGCGCACCTTGATGGGGGCCAGATATCAGTCCATGCGGCCGACGAAGGCGCATCGCCTTGGTACGTGTTGGTCCAACCTTTGGTCGAAACGTCTTTGTTGCCGGCGTGGGGATCAGTGGAGGTGGAGCGGGCGCTCCTCTCGTGGATTCCGGGTAACTCGGTGGCCAAAAAAAAAAACCGACTTGGGGGGCCACATCCTTCGAACCACATTCCAAGATGAAACATTTCGTGTATTTTTCAAGACCGTTCATTTATAGCCACCCGCAGTATCACTGAAGGAACCAGACAACTATGTTGCTTCTCGTGCGAAAGCACGATTCACACGACGTCATTGAGACGTCCAGTGTAATGAACGACGTGACAACGGAGCCGGGATTAATACTCGGTACTGGGACCGTCCAACTTGTTTCTTGGCGGGCGTCTGCTGATCGGAATCAGGCCCCCTGTTGGTTCTGTGAGTCCCCTGACCCATGTGCTATAATTACGGAACATAAGCTTTTCCAGGGTGCAGGATATGGAATCAGGGAATGTTCCGTTCCCGGCTTCCGAGACCAGCTAGGATGATAATAAGAGAACGGTGCGATCCTTGGGTGTGCATCGTAACATCCATCTTGGGCATGGGTTCTCATTACCGGCCGACCTTCTGATGCTACCGTGGGGCTACAAGATCTCGCATATTCGCGATGAGCCTTGCCAACCCAGCGGGACCCGCTTAATTGAGTTCGTCCGCGTAAGCACCCCCCGCCGCTTTGGCGATATTGCAGAAAGCAAAGCGGCGGGCCCTCAAAACCAGACCAAGACAAGGCTTTGCTGTTCACGCAAGGAAAACCGGCAGGACCCATGCCGGTTGGGTGTTGATAAGCCCCGTGATAGATCCCGTTCTAATGTTCTCCCTCCTCAGAGCGCTTCCGGGAAAAGCCTACAGGCTGTGGAGGGAAAATGTATTAGTTAGGCGGGTTGCCGGCAGTTTTCGACTTGCTTCTCCATGCGAATACGAGGACGGTGGCGAAGCATGTGCCGCCAGTTAGCCCACTGGAAGTCAGCGGCTGCGTGTGCATCAACACCGTTGACCCTCAACCGAGAGAGTCACAACCCACCTGAGCGATGCACTGAAGGGATACGTTAAGTAGACATTCTGAAGCGACATCCTAACCAGTTGTCAACGTCGCTGCTCGGATGAGGCGGCTTGGGGATGGGGGGCTTGAGCGGTTAAATTGGCCAGCCGCCCGTGAGACCTCAATGTATCTGTGATGCAAAGGGGTCTTGGGGTAAGAGGCCAAGTCGTTCTTAGTGCACACACCGTAGCACTTGTTTTTGTTGATGACAAAAAAAAGGCGGAAGAATGGTTGAGGTGAGCATGGATTCAGCTGAACACCTGTCGTGCTTCGTGTTGTGTTTCTGTATGCGGGGTTCGTCAAAATTGATGGCTTTCAGCGTGCTGCAGGCGCTGTCGATCAAGTGGGCTTGCTAGGTTCTGTCATGGGTTTGGTGCCTGAGACGGTGTAAAAGTTTATACAGGATTGGGTTCTTTGCAGGCCAGTCCCAGCTCAGCATGGGTCTCTTGACGTGTCTGTCCTGTTTGTACCGGCTGGAGGTGACCCGCTCCGCCTCGGTGGGGATTCCATCTCGCAAACTTGATGATAATTGTGAGCCACTGTCTCAGAGGACTTCTCTCCACGGTAACGGCTTCCGCCCTTGGAATCGGCGAACACCCGCGGGGAGAAAGTCGTCATGAAGACGCAGTCCCTCCGAGACGGTGGGGGTATGCGTACAAATAAGAGGGGCCGCCCCAGGATCTCACACAGGGGCGATCTTCATCCACATATCTCTCCGCTTTTTCGCCTTCCTGATGATCGCGACATGGTGGAAAATCACTTCCTAGTTAGCGAAGGCGAACCCACGTCTTGCCAGGAAACGAGAGGACCAGTTACTGATCGATGGAAGCCGACGTAACACTCACAGTCGAGGACCGTCACCCACCAGGTTCGTACTATCGAGCCACCCACCTTTCTCGATCCACGCCACTATGTACCGCGGGCGATCCCACCACGGTGTTCCATCCCAGTGTCCCATGTTTGGCGGCATGTCCTTCGGACAATAGTGGCAGGAAGGTTAGGGGCTGTGACTACTTCACTGGTTAAGGAGGACTGCACAAGAAACGCCGCTAGCGAAAATGCTATGCGGGTGGGCCTGGGGCCGTTCGGTGATGTTTCTGAAGTCTGGTATTGCGCGTCTTCAGTAGGCCAAGTCCAAGTCGCCCTAAACTATCGGCATACATGTAAAAATGTTAGGTCCTCATCAAACGGAGCCGGCCGGGGGTCAACGAGGTATTCTATACATTAAATCTACATTGGGTACCTCCATCGTCCAATGCGGCAGGATCTATCCCGAACGAGGAGGAAGGTGCGCCTCGTATTCTGCAATCCGCCTACATGACGACTCCGTCTCCCGCGTTCCATGCCACTGGCCAGGCCCGCAGCTTGATACCCCGAGCGAGGTCTTTTGTTGCATGAACTACCCCTTCGCCGACACATTCTCCTTTCCTCCTCACATACCCTAAAAGGATCGCAGACCCCGGGCCTTTGTGTGGCTATCCCTCTTGTCTTTTGAGCGAGATTCCAATCACCTCTCTGCGACGGAATCTATCCGTGGCTTGGCGACTAGACTTAAACCGCATAGGGAAAGCGGCTCGAAGGGAGACCGGACTGGGCAGCGTCTTGCAACAAGAGGTACGTGGCAGCAGACAAATTCGGCATCGAGTCTAGCGAAGGCTGGGGCGCCAGATCCTCCTCATAGGAGCAGAGTCCTCTAATCGCGTATCCAACCGACTCTTTCGTCCTGTCCTATCTGTTTTTGCACGTCTGCACGAGCTAGCACTATGAGGTGCATATCTGACGTATAACGAATATCAGCAGCGGGGCAGCTTGTTCAACGTACTAAAACCCGGCCGCGAGGAAACTTCACCCACGGGGCGTCGAGTCGGCTTAGAATCACTAGTCAGTCGGCCGTGACGGGGACACGATCCGCTATTCATTGCAGAAATCAACAGTTTGCGTTTGACGGCCTGAAGCGAGCTCTGCAAAGTCCTCAGCGATTGCGGGTACCACTGCTGGCATCCTGACCTTCCGTAACATTGGGTTATTTTCTCCGGCCCCGAGTGTCGATTTACCGTTCGGCATCACTGCGAAGAGCACACAGGACATAAGAAGTTGGAGGGACCAAGCATAACGGGCCACATCTTCCCACGTCCTCTCGTCATCCCACTTATAAGCGGACCTGACACTGGCGACTGCAGCGTCCCAGAAACCCACCCCGTACACATTGCCGGACCTTCTCACCGGCCTATTGTGTTAGGCCATTGCCCTCAAGTCTTCAGACAGTCTCGAAAGAGTTGAAAGAAGTCCGCAGGCACCCCGGCCTTGTCTTTCGGACCGGGTTCTGAAAGTGAATGACGCTTGCCGCCCGGGACCCCTGTCGATTGGTAAGTGACTTCCGCGCATTCCCCACTTTGGTTCAGCACATCCGTCGGTGGGGACACACACCCCTGGGGCCTGTTTCGACACCCTCCACGGGCGTGTTTACACGACACTGGTACCAACTAAATGAAGCCCAGCCACATACGAGACGAGCTTGCCTTGATTCTGCGACAAATCCCCCCTGCTCCTCGAGCTCGGCCCCGACTCCCCTTTCTGCTGACAGCACCTAGATGCGGCATTGCATCAGCGGCCGCTGAAGACGTTGCCTGAGACCCGCCAACCTCCTGCAGCGGCCCCATCCACGCACGTCTTTAACACTCCACTTCCACACCACTTCGGCCATCCGTCGCCAACCCGAACTCCCCCATCACCCTCCGTCGTTCCTCATTTTGTCTTCTTCCAACTCAGCGAGAGACCTGCATCCTAGCCTGGTTTCCTGGAGACTTTCCTCTTTTCGCCTGAAAAAATAGAGCGCAGAATCGCCGTCCGTACCGGAGACGGGACCTTATCTCAGACAATTCCCCCAGATCGTGGAGATTTCTCCACCGCCCGACCCGCCCTGGCTCTCAAGCCAAGAGGTTTTCTTACGATTCAATCCATCTACGTGCTCCGCTTTCGAATAGTCGTTGCGCCCTAACGACTCGCCGCTTCGCTCGGCACCTCTTGTGTCCTTGGCATCCGTCAGCGCAATCAGAGAAAGCAAGGGTCCTTGCGCCCCGTATTAATTCGCCATGGCGTCCACCGAAGTGTCGGCGGCTCCACCGCCTCGTCGAAGCACCCGGAGCTTCAGCTTCCATTCGGACAAGTCCAACAAGGCCAATAGCCATAGGCAGTCTGTTAGCCGAGTTCATGAAACAGCAGCAGAGAAGGAGTCACACCGCCTTCATAGCAAGGCCGATCCGACCCTTGCCATGAACGAAGCCGAACCTTGTGCGTATTTCACTCATACACGACATCATTTGCTCATATACCGGGATCTCCAACTAACGGAACCCCAGCTGCCGTGGCCTCGGGAGAACGGTCATCGCTCGCGCCACTCCGAGCAATCCAACATCGGGACGTGTTTGGCAATCCTATAGGTTCGTCGCCCTCTGCGACCGAGTATTCACTTCGTTTTTAGTTGTCCAACATGCTGACGGCTCTCTCCGACCAGCGGAACCAGACAAATCCAACCCCACTCGCAATCGATGGGAGCGGCCACTGGATACCATTCGTAGCTTCGAGGCGGCCATTGAAGGCCCTTACGCACAAAGAGCATCAGCACGCAACGGCTCTGGTACGCACACTTACAAACCCCTCGTTGCTGAGTCCACTCCCTAATAGGTTCACAGAGGCGGATTGGAACAGAAGAGAAAGCTACTATGCGCCAAGAAGCGCTGGCCCCAGTCGGCCACCGAGCATATACTCGTCGCTACCGAACCCACAGCGACCTCCCCAAGATGGGTACTTCGGAAATCAGCCCTCTCCTCACTTCAACGGCAGGCCGTCACCCCCACAGCGAGATAGCTATCACGAGCCGCCCCAGCAAGCGGCTTATGGCCCTTACTCTAGTGGCGGTAGTCACAGCGGATACAGCAACGGCGGTGGTGCTCCTCATGCCAACCGAACACACGGGTCGAGGTCACAACTGAGCCCCCAGTACAACGGAAACCGGAGAGAGCCGAATGACGTCTATACGCTTCAGAATAGGGATCGTTCGTACGAAACGGTTACGTCGGCAAGCGGGAGTGGGACCTCGGGGGACCAAGGGAGCTACCGAACGGACCCTAGCAGTGACAACAACTCCGTCGACCGAACCTCACCTCCGAAACCACCGGTGTCCACGCATGACTACGGCATCGGCTTCAACAACATGACAACACACCAGCCAGCCGCCTTCACCGTGGGTCCCACGACGAGTGGTTCCAATATGCTGAAGAAACCTGCCCCGGGTGCGATGGGAGCGCCCGCAACAGGTCCATCTGGGCCGCCAATGGGACAGCCAGTTGTGGCGTCAGGGAAACCGCCGAAGAGAAAAAGCTGGCTTTTCCGGAGGTTCAGCAAGAATACCTGAGATCGGAACGGAACCGGTGGATATTTGGTTAGCACATGGGAATCACTTCGATGACTAGCGCACATTCCCCATCCTTGGACCAGCATGTCGACGCCTCTCCTTTGTTCACTTTGCCTTGGGTCCTCTTCTTCACAACACTCATTCAAGCTTGTTCATTTTTAGCGATACCCCGGTTTCGGCGCCATTACCCTTGAAAGTCGGGTTTGTTTAGCATTCTCGGCCGACACGAGCCTTCTAGGCGACACGAGGACGCACCTAATTTCGATGTGTGTGACTGGGGTGGTTGGGGCCGCCCAACTATTTCACAGAACGCCACTTGAGCGACAATCATGTCGTTGTTTCCAGCTTCGCAAAGGGGTAGTGGTTGGAATGCGTATGCAGCGTCCACCCATACTGTATCTGATAGAGTTCATCAATGTTAGGAATATGCTTATGCAAAGGGAGGAAAACATATAGGGTCATCCATAGTTTTTCAATGGGGTGTGGGTTCTGGTTTGAAACCGCCTTTGAAAGCTACAATGGTCTGAGAAATGTGACGAAAGAGAGGCAGGGGAGGGAGTTCAACGGCCAAGGACGGAGGAGAAGCAAAGCGGAGAGATACTATTTTTGCCTAAGAGCTGAGGGGCCATTGGTTTTGCGGGCGAGCGAGGGAGACGGAAAACACTAATAACCGTCCCTTATATCTGTTTTCATGGAATTTGGTCTGGTCTCCCTTGCAAGTCTGGTTCCAAAAAGGAAGAGAATGGTTTATTTTCGGGTTTCGAGTTCTTGTGGTGGGAAGCGGATATAATAATATAACTGGGCGTCTCGGGAAGCCATTATTACAGCTTCAACTCGTGTTGCGTGGTGTCGAAAGTAGGAAATAAAAAATTGAATGGAAAAATTACTAGAAAATTGGATCGGATCAGCTCGACTCCCGAGGTGCTTTGAACCTCGAGGGTGTCTCCTATCAGAAGTTTTCATTTGGCGACCTTCCCCTTTTCAGGAATCGAACCGCGGAACCTGGGTCCAATACGCCACGCCCGACGTTGCGTTTCCAAATCAGGTCCGTTACTAACGGGGTCATTGGAGTGCCAGTGGTGTGATATGAGGTGTTATTGGCGCCTGGTGTTTATGATTCATTGGGACAGGTTGATGGAGCTAGCTGGAGGTCAACTTGGGCCCGCGGGGTTGACGGCTCGGGTATCCAAGTGTCACTTATTGCTTGCTATTCATACCGACGGATCCTATCGCTGCGTAGTAGAGAAGAGAATAACATACCAAAGAACACAAAAGCAAAGAGACAGGCCCGTCCAAAACAGCTAGCAATGCCAGCCGCCCCTTCTTCCGCCCTGGTTCCCGCGAGCTGACATTCTCGGGGGGCGAAGTGATTAACGCTCCTTCTTGCCCTCTAGCTTTGCCGTCTGCTTATCGGAGCGATCCTCTCTTAGGGCCTGCACGACGAAGGTGGCGAGGACGAGGTTCGCGACTATGGCGGCCGTGACGGCGGACCAAATCGTGTTGCCTGCGGGATGTTAGAAAGGTCATGGGCTTCGGAAAGGTTGAGGTAGAGGAGAAGGGGCAAGAGAGTGCGTACCGCCCCATAGCGTGTTGAGGGAGAGGAAGTAGGAGCCGATGGGGAGGACGATCATGGCAAGGGTGAAGACAAGGAAGTTCACTAGCACCGGACTGTCCGGGTGTTAGTCTAGATTTCCGGTTGAACAAAGTACTTTCAAAAGGGGTCAGATTTGGGCATACGTAGGAATCTCCGGGGCCGTGGATGAGCCCTCGGGGGGAGTCGATTCGTTGGTACTGGGCACTCTGTTAGCTGATGATTCCTTGAACCAAGATGGAAGGTGCAGGTCGGGATATACTCACGACTCATTAGACGTGACCTTCTCACCACTATTACACCGATATATTAGTATCTGTACGATAAAAATAAAATACTGTGAGACCGGAGGGATTATTGGGTAGCGAGTGAAGGCGGGAGCGCCGTCTGGGTTCGGGAAACAGGGCTGAGCGCTTCGACGAGAAATGGCACGGTTGTGAGCGAGGCTGGAAGAAAAACGAACCTCTGAGCGGGAATCCGACGGGTGGGCGCCATCGTTGCAATGATGACGATGGTATTCGAATAAATACTATAAGGCGTAGTAAAGACGATTATGACTGATTTTTTAGGGGCGGAGATGGATCGTCTGAGGGAGGTTGGTTAGCTTCGTGAGCTCAGTGGGATGTTTGTGTGTTTTGAGCTCCGCTTATAAGCAACGTAGATCGATCTGGCTAAGGTTTGTTCTCAAGAATACAAACTAAAGCTCACCCTTTGATATAAAGCCGGATCGCATAAAGCCGTCTTCTAGTCTGATAAGAAGAAGGTTCCGTCGCTCGTTTGACTACGGGCTCCTCGATATCATATTGCAAGCCGGGGGAACGTCGTCCAACAGCTGTCACCAGCTAGATTGATCGGGCGAATCATGTGACCTCGTGTCCGAAAGACGCGGGGCCGGCCGACCCCACACGCGTTCGCGAGTCGCAGGGCTGGGAAATTAAGGCCGCGACGGTTTACTGTTCTTGACCGCGCCCCCGTGCTTGAACCCCCGGGACTCGTCCGCCCGAACAGCCCCGCTACGGAGCTACTGTTTCCCTTCTAATGCAGTACAGGTGATAAGGATTTATTTCCGAGCGGCGTCGTTGCTTCAGCTTGTCTGTTTCCCATGGCGTCTTTGTTTGTCGAGTTTTCCCTCCACCTCGCATTGCCGGCCATTCGACTCCCCATTGATGGTTCTATCCCTCCAACTCGGGCGACTTCCTATTGTTCTGCAAACTCAATCACCTAAAACAGCATTCGCCATTGACCCTCTTCATTTTCTGCCCATCAATCACAACCTATTCAGTCACAATGGCGCGAAGCAGCTCCCCCGCTGGGTTGCCCTGCATACCGGCAACGCCGCCCCGGCTTTCACTCCTCTCCGACCCTGACCTCGACGAGCTCACCGACGAGCGCATCCCCGCCACCTCCCCCTTCGTCACACAGCCCACGCAAATCGTCTCGAACCCGAGGACGACACTGAAGAAGCCCTCGCCGGCGCCGCCCGTGTCCGACATTTCGCTCTCATCGTCTCCCCCTCGCGAGGCGAGCAAGCCGCCCACGTTCCCCAAGCAGCCGGCGTTCCCGCGCCGCAACCAGACAATAACGAGCTTTTTCAAGCGGCCGCTGCAGCTGAGTCCCAAGATAGGGGCTGCAGAACCCACGCGGCGGTCTTCTTCTCCGCCGAAGCCTGTGGTTCCTCAGAAGCGGACGTCGGATATCATTGAGCTCTCGGATGACGATGATGAGGATGAGCTCGCGGGGGACCGCGCTGATATCAAACCCACGAATTTCTTTCGGACGGTAGGCTTCCCCCACTTCCCGGAATGGTTCTCTCCCTGTGCTATTGGTTGCTAATACCGTCTCCAGCCCAAGCCCGAATCCTGTGACACCCAGCCCAGCCAGAGGCCCACGGCAAAGGTCATCAACTTTGATGATTACAGATACGAGAGCTCGGTAACTAGTGCGAAGAAGCCAATTACCAAGCCGTCACCGAAGAAAACCAAGACAGCCATGAAGGCCAAGAGCAACAAAACTCAGAATGCGCCCCGGTCTAGGGGGCCCCGGGTTGTCATCGACAGCGACGATTCCGAATCCGAGGTGGCGCGCCCACCCCGGCGCCGACTGATTCAGGGCTTACGCACACGCGACTCTTCGCCACGGCCATCCTCTCCTCCCTCATCGTCCAACGCTTCTATCGGGATTGGGTCCCAAGTGTCTACAAAGGCGACCACGCCGGACGACTCTATTAAGCCCATCACTGTGCTATCTGATAGTGACAGTGGGGAAGAGCCGGACGACGATGAGGAGGGCTATCTGAACTCAGATGAAGACATCCAAGTGCTCAAACTTATGAACGATCTTAACCTCAACGACCTAGCTGCCCTAACTGGGGCTAGCGAAACCGACCTAAACATACTCATCAACAAGCGACCATTCACATCACTTGACGCTGTGCTGAGGGTCCACAAAATGAAGGATGGCCGCGGGAAACAGAAGAAGCAGAAGGTCGAGATTGGTGAGACCATTGTCCTCAAGACTCGCAACTTCATCCAGTCTATAGATGGGGTGGACAAGGTAGTGGCAGAAAGCGAAAAGCGCGCTGCCTTCCTCAAGAACCAAATTGGTTCCTGGGACATCGATGCCACCGGCCGGAAGAGGGAGGTGTCTCCCGGCTCGGACACGAAGCCCAAGCGGAACGGTACTTCTCCCAATGCGTTTGTTCACGCCCCACCTTCGTCCATGTCGGAGGAGTTGCCGATGCACGACTTCCAGATCTTTGGCGTAAACTGGATGAGCCTCCTATTCCGGAATGGCTACGGTGGTATCCTCGCCGACGACATGGGTCTCGGGAAGACATGCCAGGTCATTGGCCTCATGGCTCGCATGTTAGACGACTATGACAATGGATTGATCAAGGACTATCCCTTCCCCAACCTCGTCATCGTGCCGCCCTCCACGCTCGACAACTGGATATCTGAGTTCGAAAAATTCGCGCCCGGCCTCAATGTTATCAAGTACAGTGGCTCACGGGCTACGAGGGACGACATTGGTGAGGAACTCGCGGACGACCCACACGCGTACCACTGCATCATCACGAGTTACACACAGTTCTCGCAGAAGGCAGATCTCAAAATTATGAACCAGTTGGGCCTCAACGCAACCGTTTTCGACGAAGGCCAGATCCTCAAGAACCCATTAACGCTGCAGTACCAACGGCTTCAGCAGCTTCGCACACGATGGCGGTTACTTCTCTCGGGAACACCCATCCAGAACCATCTAATGGAGATGATTTCCCTCCTCAGTTTTGTCGACCCAGCCCTCTTCGAAGATCGGATGGAGGCGATTCAGTACGTCTTCGATCATAAAATCCATACCCGCAATCTCTCGAACACGGCGCTACTTTACGGCGAGCGGGTGAATCGCGCGAGATCGATCCTAGAGCCGTTCATCCTACAACGCCAGAAGGATCAGGTCGGACAAAACTTGCCTCCCAAGACCCATTCCATCGTCTACTGCGACCTTCCGGACACCCAGAAGGAGTGGTACGACAAGTACGAGAATATGTTCCGGTCGGAGCCGAGCTCCCGACCAAAGGAGGCGGCTGGTACGCGCGGGAACGATATGAACAACGTGTGGATGCAGCTCAAGAAGGCGGCCCTACACCCGCAGCTCTTCCGGCGGCACTTTACAGACGACATGGTCCAAAAAATGGCCAAGATCCTGTTCAACTCGGTGCCGCACAAGGAGCTTGACCTCGCGCAGCCCAAGTTTGAGCTTCTCCTCGAAGACCTGAAGAGCCGCTCGGACTTTGACCTGCACCTCTACTGCCAGGACTTCCCCGGGCTACTGAAGAAGTTCGATGTACCTAAAAGATCCTGGGGCGAGAGTGGCAAGATCAAGAAGCTCCTGGAGCTGCTGGCCGAGTACAAGGCCAACGGCGACCGGGTCCTCATCTTCAGCAAGTTCACCAAGGTGATCGACATCATCGCATACGTGCTCCACGATGAAGGCATCGACTACTCCATGCTCACGGGGAGCAGCGCGGTCGGTGACCGGCAGCGCGAGATTGACCGGTTCCAGAGCCACGACGACATACCCGCATTCCTACTCACCACCGGTGCAGGAGGTACGGGGATCAACCTCACGGCAGCTAACAAGGTGATCATCTTCGACATGTCGTCGAACCCGCAGGACGACCGGCAGGCAGAGAACCGGGCACACAGGCTGGGGCAGAGGAGGGAGGTGGAGATCGTACACTTGATTTCGAGGGGTACGGTAGAGGAGCTGATCTACAAGACGTGCCAGAAGAAGATCGAGCTGGCGGAGAAAGTGACGAATGCGCCTGGCGAGGATTCCGAGGGAAGGCTGAAGGAAATTGTAAAGGAGATGTTGGACGGGGGTGAGACGTTGGAGGATGAAGGGATGGGGGAGTGAAAGGACTGGCTTGAGAGGGTGCATTACATGTAGATGGGGTGTCTGAAGTTGTTTCGGTGCGAAAGATGTAGACTTAGCATCCGGTTTAGACATAACTTCAGTTAGATGTAGACTCTGTTTCCCTTGTCTGGGTCATGTGTTGTTCCGATTGTGTGGTCAAGTCACCCAGTTCCCAATCTCGTGCATTCGTCCCGGAGATGGGGCGTTTCCAAACGCCAAGAGTTCCATCCAAATCCACCGGGGTCGGCCTGCATGGAACACCTGATAATCGGCGATAGGCGCTCTTGGCTCTCGCTGACTGGCCCTCAGCCGCAGCCTTATCTTATCGCACCCCTTCTCCAGCCAAAGCAAATCCCGGCTGTCATTCGAATGCATAATACCCCGAGCCCTTCCCCAACCATCTAGAAAATGATGCCCTGGAAATTGGGGTTTGAGGCCCCATTGTAGAACATACCCTGATATTTGGGAGATCGGATGAGGAAGGAATCGGGAGGCGGTGGAGAAGAGGGCCTTGCCTATCTGATAGCGCGGGACGCATGGCTAGCGGGGCGCCGAGTGCAATCTGGGACCAAATTCGGGTACGTAAGATGGTGAGGGGGGGCCTGTGTGTTTAGTGGCTGGAGGACGTTCTCGGGGCGCTGGCAGGACGAGCTGCATCTGGCACTTTCACATTTGATTCATGCTTTCATGACTTAGCGTTCTCTCCGCTTCAGTGAAGGACCACAACAGAAGGGAAAGAGGGGTTTACGTGCAAGCCTCTGCCACGGAGAGCTATCCGAGTGCGGCAGACCGTAAATGTGCAGTCGACCTTGATAATACCTATATCCTTCCCCCACCAGCGGGAGAATCGCATGTCAAAAGAAACTAAGTGACCTGCGGGTCCGTAGATAAAGTGCCGGCGTGCTTGCCTATCTCCCACTTCCACCCCCAGCGGTGGCGTTCTCCCCAAAATTAAACTTTCCTATTAAAGGTCCCGAACCTCGCACTACCCTTTCTCAAACGATTACCGCCGCCCTTCGCAACAGCAGGGTAAGACCCCCTTCCTAACTACACCTCGTCGCTTTCGCCATTCTCCATCTTCCAGAGCTCAAGCTTACAATAATCCCCGTTTAGAAGCGACGGAAATACAAACGCGACGATGGCGGGACCCGAGGTATCGCACGGCCGCGGAGGTGCTGGGAACATCAACCCGGACGACACGCAGTACGTTGACGGCGAGGTGGTGCGCGTTGGCGTGGAAGGAAGTCACAACGATGGGGCGTTTAGCACTGGGAGAGGAGGTAAGATAAAGACGATACCCCCCTTGTTTAGTCCGTTTGACAATACTCCCGACTCGAATTCCCTGTCTTGTCGCGAGGCAGAGGCATCCTTTTCTCTTGCCCTTTTGCCCTTGCCCACCACTCTTCGGGAGACCACGATACGGCGAATCCTTATCGGAATCGCAGAAGCCTAGAATAACGTCATACCATCGCCTTATCTGCCATCCCACGCTCCCCCAAAGCCAACCACAGCACGCCAAGCCGCCCCGCCCACGCGCCCCAACGTCCCTGCATAGCCGTCTCGCGCCTTCCTCTTTTTTTATGAAAGGAAAAATAATGCTAATATAGAACGCAAAAGGTTCCGGCAATATAGGCGACCCTAAGACCAGCGCCCCCCACCGCGCCGACAAAGTCGTAGTCCCTGACGCCGCCATCCGCCCGCCCCAGGACGACCAGGACTACCACACCGGCCGCGGCGGCGCGGGCAATGAGCACGTCGGCTCCGAGTCCGGGAGCAAGAAGAGCGACGGCGAGGCGGCTGCCAAGACGGCGGAGGCGCCGATAAGCCTTGCGGACAAGCTGAAGGGAAAGCTCTTTGGGGGGTTAAAGAAGAAGGGGTCCAGCTGAAGGTTTCTGACTGGGATGAGAGGCTGAGGAGAGAGGGTGTTTCGCGGGGTTGTTCGCTCCCCATGCGGAATGGCCCTGTTCTTAAGCCTAGTACTTCTTGGTCTTGCTTGCGTTTCTTGTTCTCTCTTGCGACTATTCGAGAACATAATGATATCCACTCTGCTTTATACATCTGCCTATTCATTTTCACGTCTGGCTCTCCATTGCTGTGCCTCGCTTACCGGATCGGACTGTCGGTAGGGTTCATTACGAGGGGACGGGATCTGAACTAACACAGATTGAAATCCGGCGATATATATACAAAGGTAAGTTCGAGAAATTTACGAGTTCCATCCTAGTCAACTCCACCGCGATGAGGAGCTCGCGGCGCCGAAGCTGCTTAATCCTTGAGCGCTCGATAAAATCGTCACGCTACGACCTTACGCCTGAAGTGCCTGCGCAATGGCGTCGAACGCCGGCTTGGGGTTGTAGCTCCCGTCGAAGAGCAGCGGGTTCGTGTTCGCACGCCACGAGTCCTAAGAACGTTAGCCAACCCTCTTGCAACTAGAGCACGGGAAAGGCGTGAAGAGGCAACTCACAGGGTCACGGACACCCCAGACGGTAACTCCAACGCACGACTCGATCTCCAGACAGCCCTGCACCACAGCGACGTAGTCATCCGCCGGTGCCTGCTGAATATCCAGCTCCGTGGTCGCCACCTCCTTCACTCCCGTCGCGGCAAGCACCTTCAGCGCCTCAACATGAGCGGGGCCCTGGCCGGGCGTGAGATGTCCCTGGGAGCCTGCCACCACTGTTAGCCTTTCGAGCGCACACAACTAGAAGCTAGAGCCACGCACCGATGCCGTCGATGGGGACACCGTCGGCGAGCCACTTGGTGACGTGGTCCGCCATTCCCCGGGTGGTCTTGGCGTAGTTGGGGTCGTCGAGGTTGTAGTCGTTGATGTAGAGGATGGCGTCTGGATCAGCCTTGCGGGCGGCCTCGAAGGCAATGCGGACGAAGTCCTCGCCGAGGACCTCGGAGAAAACCGAGGGGCGCAGGGAGCCGTCCTCGTTGAACATCTCGTTAACGACGTCCTGGATCGTGTTAGTGGTCTCGTGCCCAAACATTTCCAGGGTACCTCAGACACAAACTCACCCAAGCCCGGATCTTGCCCTTCCATCGCCCGACAACGTCCGCCACGTGCGTCTCAATAACCTCGGTCAACGCCGCCGGGTCCCGCACGTTGTTCACCCACCCCGCCAGCTGCGAGTGCCACACCAGCGTGTGGCCCCTGACCGTCATGTTGTTCGCCTCGGCGTATTCGACGAGCGCGTCGCCGCCCGCCCAGTTGTACGAGCCCTGCTGGCTGTTGATCTGGTCCCACTTCATGCTGTTCTCCGGGGTCAACTGGCCAAAGGCGGACTGGATGACGTTGGAGTTCTGCTCGTTGTTGAGGAGGGCCTGGTCGGAGCAGGTGCCGAAGTAGAGTTTGCCCTTGGCCTTCATCAGGGCGTCGATGTCGGCAATGGCCTGGCGTGCCTCGACAGTGGGGTTCTCGATCTCGAGGAAGGGCACGGCGAGGGCGCCGGCGGCCATGAAGAGGGGGGCGGCCTTCATCGTCGTGGTTGGGTTCTAGGACGAGGGTTTGTGTGTGAGACTGAACACTGGGAAGGCGTTTTGGAGATGGCGGGGCGGATGGGATGGGCTCCTAAAGGTAGGGTCAACCCCGGTATGGGGACGACGCCCTCTTATACGGGTCTTTCCTCGAGATGGACATGTCAATTCGCAAGACTCTCCAAGAACAGCACTATCGCCCGTCAACGCCTGTGGGTCGGCCGGCAATGCGAACCCGACAGTCCATAATATCGAGATTAGAGGGTGACGGGAAAATATACGAAGGTGTAAGGGGGGCGAACCCCACCCTCGAAGGGCCCATCGCGTGGTAATTAATCCGAGATTGTGGGGATCGCCTCGTCTGTTCCGCTTGTCCTGACCACGGGATTCGCTACGATGAATGGAGAATATAGTGACCAGTGGAACTCAAGCGGTTGATGCGGCCCGTGGCATTAAACAGCAATTCCAACGCTGGGGACCCCAGGTTCTGGGAGAGTGAAAAGGCTGCCGGGAAATAGTTAAATTCGGGCTCACGATGGGCGCGGCTCTAGGGGTTATAATAGCCTGAACTCGCGTTCCTGGAGCTTGGTTCTGGTACTTGACGTTATTGATGGAGAAAATATATGGCCACGGTATATGGCGGAAACGTCGTTCGGATAAAAGTCCGAGAAAGAAGGACATGCCCCGCCCCCATTCATTCATGATTCTAGGTGCCGTTCGGCATGCCCAACACAAAAGCTCGGAGTGGATTTTACACCGGAGATTATCGCGATGACGGGCGAGAGACACTACCGACACGGTGATAGCGCCCCGGATGAGACGAACAGGCCCCATGCCAAGACGGGAGGGATAAGCTCTTCTCTCCGAGCGCCAAGGCCACTCACGTTAACCGGGATAGAAAAGCCTCGGATCACTCGCGCGAATTATTCCTGAAGAGATATATGGGGGTTGCTGGGAAGGGTTGGAAATACCTTGTGCTTCTCCTGTTTCTCAAACTGCGACTGTCCCGTTGCGCTTCTAAGAGCCACTTCAGCGTGGACGAGAGGTTGTGACCAATTGGACGATGTGGTCTGGTTCGGAACGGGGCCGCTTTCTTTGCAACTGTGGGGGCTCAAGGCCTGTGAAGGCTTCGGTACAGGTTGCCTAATTATGTGGAGAATGAAGGGAGATCGAACAGTTTCGCGGTCGCTGTCACTGGACACTTGGGCGGGGAGAGAGCTCAGAGAGGCATCACGTTGCGCTAGGGAGCTCTGGTGCGGATGACCCCAGATCTGACGTATTTTGGCGGGATCGGTCAGCTGAGTCGCGCCCGACCACCAGCTGACACACGTGCCAACACCACTGGACCCAGCTGCTCAACCGCTAAACGCCCCGTAGTTTGGCAACCTCCATGCTGACCAAGCTCCGCTCATAGCCGTCGCCCTTGCATCATCATCGAGCTTCCCGGACTGCCCGTTTGCAGATGTCCGACAACACCATCGCCATTCGCCCGTGATGACCGAAGAGCAGTCGTCCGATAGAGACGCCGCCGGCGATCCGGCGGCGCGATATGTTGGGGAGGATACGCGCCCTACTAGCACTAAGGAACTGGCGGGTTGGTACATGTACTCGTTCGCCGCGGAGACCTATGTCCTATGTGGTGCGTTGTCCCCGCTGTCCTGATATTCAACATGAAGGAGTCGCGACGGGATCTAGGCGAAAATAAAGTGTTATAACTAACGTGGATTTTTTTGGGCCGCCGTATAGGAATCTGTATGTATTCTCGCGCTCCGTGATAAGCTTCCCACCGCTCCCTCCGCGATCATGAACCTCAGTATCACTTTCACGTTGCCCGGCTCACCCGGCCTGACATCTTGCGGTTCGACTAACCATAGTATAGCCTCCTTCATCCCGATCCTCCTCGAAACCCTCGCCCGAGAGAATGGCTACCTCCTCTCCGACCCCTCGCAGCCGTGCCCGAGCTCCACCATGACAGGGCGCGGCGCAAGCTCACAATGCATAGTCCACGTCCTGGGCATGGAGATCAACACGGCGAGCTTTGCCATGTATACCTTCTCCGTGAGTGTTCTGCTGCAGGCCGTGCTCGTCGTCAGCATCAGCTGCGCCGCCGACCATGGCAATTATCGGAAGAAGCTGCTCCTTGGCTTTGCATGGACGGGTAGTTTTGCCGTTATGGGGTACATATTCCTTACAGGAGCAAACTACATCATTGGCGGGATCCTGGCGATCATCTCCAACACGTCATTCGGAGCGTCGTTCGTGTTATTGAACTCGTTCCTCCCACTGTTGGTCAGGTGGCATCCGGATCTCTTGGAGCGCGTCGCGAAACCTGATGGCTCTGCACCACCGGAGCTAGATGGTGACACGGACGTCGAGGAGGATGCAGACTCGGAAGTGCCAAGTCCGGAAACGAATCTGTTGGGCGGCCAGGGTTCCCGTGGGGTGCGGCGGCGGCGGCGTCTTCAAGGGCATGAAGCTACGTCCATGGAGGTCCAGTTATCTTCCCAGATATCAGCAAGAGGTATCGGGATCGGCTACAGCGCTGGACTGTTTGTGCAATGTATCGGGATCATTATCCTGCTCTTCATGCACGGTACCACCTTTGCGCAGCGGGTGGTCCTGTTTATCATCGGACTATGGTGGACTATCTTCACCATACCTGCGGCCATGTGGCTGAGGCCGAGACCCGGGCCGCCACTACCTGACCGGCTAGTCAACGGGCCCCGCTATGGGGCCCGCGCATGGCTCTCGTACTTCAAGTACTCATGGACATCGCTCTTCAAGACGGTCCAGTTGGCACGCCGCCTGGTGGACATTGTCCTCTTCTTGGTGGGCTGGTTCTTGGTGTCCGATGCCATTGCGACGACATCATCTACGGCGATCTTGTTTGCCAAGGTCGAGCTCAAGATGGAGACCTGGGCACTGGGCATGATCAACGTAATTTCCACGCTAGCGGGCGTCTTGGGCGCCTTCACTTGGGCTTACATATCGCGCAAGTTTAACCTGCGGCCCGGCCATATAATCCTCATCTGCCTTGTGCTTTTCGAGCTGATTCCGGTCTACGGGTTGCTGGGGTATCTCCCGTTCGTCAAGAGCTGGGGTTTCTTCGGGCTGCAGCAGCCCTGGGAGATGTACCCCCTAGCCGCTGTATACGGCCTGGTTTTGGGTGGGCTGAGCAGCTATTGCCGTGCTCTGTACAGCGAGCTCATTCCAACCGGCTCCGAGGCGGCGTTTTACGCCCTCTATGCGATTACTGACAAGGGATCCAGCTTCTTCGGACCCGCCATCGTTGCGGCTATCATTGGCCAGTCTGGGGACATCCGGCCCGCGTTTTGGTTCCTTGCCGCCCTTGTCGGGGTCCCTGCGCCGCTACTCTGGCTCATCAACATTGAACGAGGCAAGCGTGAGGGTGAGAAGCTCGCGGAAACTATTGAGGGTTTCAAGATGGACGGGGTAAATGACGTTGACCGTGGAGATGCGAACCATCGGTGAGCGGCGGGCACATTACCCGTTTCGGCGGCTGCCCCTCATAGATCCCCGAAGTGGTGTCTCGCATGTAGTAGGAGCCGGGCGTTTGTTAGGGCGTGTTAGTTCTTGATGGTGCTTTTGGATCCCGCAAGGAGTCGGGGCAGTATTATCCGTTTCTGGCCGAATACAAATGCTGAAAACGGCGATTACTTTCCGTTTGCACTCATGCCAGACGAGCCGAATACGTAGGAGTAGTCACGTGATACATAGTCGCAGGGTCTTGACACAGACGTCGCAGCTGCAGGCATGCCCCGGCCGTATTATTGGCTCCCTTCCCGAATTGGGGTGGCGGGGGTCCAAATGCAGCAACCTCCTCAACTATTGGCGTCCACCTCCGCACAGGCGAGTGGCTGCCAGCAATCTCTTTTCTTCAGCCGGTCACCAAACCAAAATTCCCTCTCCGTCCGCCGACGGAAGGCGCCACACTGTTCACCTTCATCACGACATCATTTCAATCCAAGCTTCTTGTCGCATCCAGTTGATGCAAATTTGTTCCGATATTTTGCTGGTCTACCTCTCTTTTTTTTTTCTTTTTTCTCATTCCGTGAATCTTGTTCCGGATTCCGTTTCTAGTTTTGCGAAATTTCCCGCCCGTTTTCATTCCTGCCAAGTAGCGCGCGCGTCCCGCTAAGCCCACTTGATTACGAGAACCTGCCACGACGTTTCTGGGTCTGTATTTTTCCAAAGCGGGACCCCCCATCATCTTTCCCCTTCGCATCCGGTGTGTGCGCGCGCAAACCCAACGACCCGCTGGCCTCATCACGCTCCTTCGACGGCGACACGATTTCTTCCCGTATCGCGCGAGGGAGCGAAAGGAAGCCTCATCCGCATCACGACGCGCAGAGTTTCCGCATCGCGCCATCTCGGGGTGGGAAGGCGTTCCATCCCCCCGACCTGACAAAAAACAAAGGATAGCGCATCCGTTTGTTTCCTTCTTTCGTCTCTCTCCACCTCCGACCGGATAACCCCATCGCCAACAGAACAATGCCCGGGTCGGCGAGGAAGCGACCTCGGCGCGAGGTCGAGGAGAACCGCGCCGATTGTCCCTTTACTGTGACGATCGAGACGGACTTCAATAAGAAGGCCACCAAGCGGCGCAAGAGCGGGAGGGATCTGACTGAGCCGCCGCGGAAGATTTACCGCCAGCTGTCTCCCTTCTCGCCCGTTGGCAAGTTCAAGACGCACGAGACGCTGGACATCGACTATGCGGTCGAGCCGAGCGCGAAATGGCAGGAGATGACGCGCTACAACAGCTTCGTCCGTAAGTGATGCCCTCCCCTCAATCGCATCTCGCCTGTGTCGGAAGGATCGGCATGGCTTACCCTCCTATTATATGCGTACTGCTGACACCCACGCCTAGTCAACGGGTCCAAGTACTTTAGCGAAGGCTTTATCTACGTTGCGAACGATGCTAGTATCGAGCGCCAGCAGGATGCCGACCCGAAGAACGGTCCTAGGCGGAGGACCGAGGACGAGTGGGTTGCACGCATTCTGGAGATCCGCGCCAGCGACGAGCACCATGTCTACGCCAGGGTTTATTGGATGTACTGGCCAGAGGACCTCCCGTCGGGGACAACTGACGGGAAGAAGTGGGTTCAGGGCCGGCAGCCGTACCACGGCACCCACGAACTGATCGCGTCCAACCATAGTATGTCCTTGCACTCCGTCGACGGCCGCGACTTTCAAGGGACTAATGCTGACCTCTCTACAGTGGATATCATTAATGTTGTTAGTGTAACGGCTATGGCGCATGTCAATCAGTGGGTGGAGGAGAATGACGACGAGATTCAAAATGCTCTGTATTGGAGACAGGCTATCGACGCCAGGAATCTGGAACTTTCGGTGAGTTGCTGCCTTGTGGGATTACGCCCGACCGAAGCTTCGCGATGCTAATAACTGTCGCACAGAGTGTCGAACCGACTTGCAAGTGCGGGCAGCCAGAGCACCCCGACAAGACCTTGGTAGGGTGCTCTAACCAGTCATGCGGAAAATGGCTTCACGACGACTGCCTCATCCACGACGCGCTTATGCGCACCTACGAGCGACTCGGTGAAGACAAACCCCACAATCCGGCCAGCGAGGTGAAGAAAGACGAGGCCGAAGGCGAATCCAAGAACCCACCTCTGAGCCCCACGGATACTGGCCTCGACGAGACGCGACAGACGATCGACGTTAAGGCAGATGAGTCGCAGGACAAGGCCAAGTCTAGCATCACGGCTGCCGACGACCAGACGGAGGTGACGGCCGTCGTCGCCGCCGCCACCGAGTCGCCTGCGCAGACGGAGACACCCGCACGGAAGAAGCGCTCAAAGGCATCAGATGCGGCAGCTGCGAAGGAGAAGGCGACGAAGCCGTACTTGGGGCTCTTCTCAGCGTCACTGAAGATGGATTTCAGCCCGCCGTTGGTCGAGATCGTGGACCTCCGCGAGGGGATCACGGCCGGCGACAAGTCGTGGACGGAAGCTCTCCGGTGCATCATCTGCGACTCGCTTATCAACTGATGTGCCCTGGAAGAAGCTGCCGGCTGTGCTCCATATACTTGTTGGGCTCTTCTTGCCAAGAATGTCCACTGAGTGTGTGGTTGTCTATCTTGCTGTTTCCCAACGTTCTGTTGCCAATTTCTCTTTCCTCTGTCGAAGTCGAATTATGTGGGGGTGGTGGGTAGGCGAAATAAGGTTACTTGTTTGCAACTTGGCTTCATATTTACGAAGGGCGTTGCCGGTTGTCATTCCTTTTGTCTTTTGAGGACCGCCTTTTGGGGGTAGTCCCTGGTATTATTTTCTTAACTATGGTGGTAAATGCAGTGGATGTGGTGCGAGTCTCCAAAAGGAAGGATAAGAAGTGCTTTCGGGCGATATGTTTTGGGCTGTCAGGATGAGGGTCTGGGCTCGTCTGCTTCCTGGCGTCCCTGCCGTGGGCTTTTGGGATTCTTCGGCGGGGAGACCAAGGTCTATTATCATTTCCTTTACAGCGGTGTCTTCTCTTCATGGGTTCCTTGCTCTCAGGAGGGGGGACGGTAGAACTGCGTTCTGCGCTTTTGCTATTTCGCCGCTTTCCTCTCGACTCCATTGGGGGAATGGAATGGTTGAAGAGAATCAGGCGGCGGCGGTGAGTAACAATATTTTGGAAGAGGAAGGGGGAGACATGAGACTGGGAAAGGCTAATGGCTTTTGACCAAGCCTTGGTCTTCAAGTTTATTGGTATTTATTAGTCTAGTTCAATGAAATTTATGAAACATTTCGGTAGGAAGTTGGGGCGGTGTAGTGATGTTGCCTGTCGTAGGAATGCTTCGTATTTTGCGGTGATAGCCCAACTATCAAGCTCCTCGTCTAATTGAATAAATAAGCATAGCCGGTGGTTGAGATCCATATCACTAGTCTGGTGCCAAAATCAGAGCTCCAGCACCGACGCAGAGAGAAATTGAGTTTCTGTTCCTGCCAGCCAGCGGTGTTCCCCTCGCGGCTGCTGCTGAGGGGGCCAGCTGACAGTGTGCCGTAACAGCGCTGCCGGAGCGCGGGAAGAGGCTAATCTGCCCCGCACCTCTACACAAGGCGGGGGGACCTGGATCTCCCAAACGCAGCCAAGCTCGACCACACACCTCCCATACCTCTCATCGGGGCCCAACAACCGACGAAACAACCTCAACCCGAACCACAAGCCGCACTATAATCACCGCAGCGAGCTACTCCCACCTCCACAATGGCATCCGAAGACCCCTTTGACTCGGCGCTGTACAAACTCCCCGACCAATACCCACCTCCCTCCCCAAAAGCACGCCCGCTAACCAGATCCCAGCGACCTTCTCCGCCGCCTTAACCCAAAGCACACAACAACCCACCTCAACTCCCTTATCTCCCTCGCCCCGGACCTAACTGAGGACCTCCTCTCCTCCGTCGATCAGCCCCTGACCACCAAGCGCTGCCGCCAGACCAACCGCGAGTACCTCCTCTGCGACTACAACCGCGATGGCGACTCCTACCGTTCGCCGTGGTCTAACCAGTTCGACCCGCCGCTGGACGAGAGCGGCGTCGGCGGCGTCGGGGCTGGGGGACTGAGCGAGGGGGCGGGCGAGGGGGCGGTGCCGAGCGAGAGGGTCAGGGCGATGGAGGTCAGGGCGAATGACGCGTTTGATGTTTATAGGGAATTATATTATGAGGGAGGCGTTAGCAGTGTCTACTTTTGGAACCTGGATGATGGGTTTGCGGGTGTCGTGCTACTGAAAAAATGTGAGTTCCCCAGTTCCCCCAACCGTAAAGGATCCCCTCTCCGAGAACCACAGAATCGCCAACAATACATGCCCAGCCTCCCCATCCGGCGGCTCCACCCAGGGCATCTGGGACTCCATCCACGTCTTCGAAGCCATCGAGCGTGGCCGCACCACCCACTACAAGCTGACCTCGACCGTGATCCTCACCCTCTCCGACTCGACCGCGGGGCCAGACGCCATCGACCTCAGCGGCAACATGACGCGCCAGATCGAGCAGGAGCTCCCAGTTGAGTCGGACGAAAGCCACGTCGCCAACGTGGGCCGCCTCGTCGAGGATATGGAGCTCAAGATGCGGAACCTGCTGCAGGAGGTGTACTTTGGCAAGGCAAAGGATGTTGTTGGGGATCTAAGGAGCCTGGGGAGCTTGAGTGAAGGGGCAAGGGATCGGGAGGCGCATCGGGAGGTCATTGGGGGGATGATGAGGTAGGGTTACGTGGATTATATGGTGGTTGTACGCCGTGGTCGTCAAGCTGTGCTATCTACCTAAAAGGTCTGAATGCCTGTTGCTATTGCGTGTGAAATGGTCGAAGCGTATTGAGCCGTCTATGCCTCCATTCACTCAGCTATCGCCTCGAGTGGAGAGAGTGTTACGAAACAGCACGTCAGGCCCTTTTATTTAAGAAACGCCGGCCAAATATTCTCCTAACTCCCTCAAGCTTTTCATATGGTCTGACTTTGTGTCTCGTGGGATATCACCAGCCGACTAGGTTGTTAGATAGTTACTTACCAGGGATAGGTACAATTAAAGCTTCATTAATGGAGGTGAACTCATTCCGCAGATGCGTAAGTGTCACCAAAGCACATGACACCGTTCACCAGGGCGGACGCACAGACGGGCTCCATCCGCCGAAGTTCTCGCAACGCAAAACAAGTCCGAGACGCTTGTGCCGCCGGGGGAGATCAACGTTACTGTTTCCTCTCGGGAGCATATGATGCGTTTCCAAGCACCCGTGGAGATCCTTGCATGATGCATTGACGGGGGGGAACGGCCCGCGCGGGTACTATACATGGATTGATCGGTTGGTATCGAGGCATTAAAGGGTGGGTTCATGCGAGATAATTAGCTATTTCTCCGAGCCTCTTGTGCTCGTGTTTGTACTATATCGTTGGTACCGTGCCGATCATAACTCTGCCCTGCTGCTTTAAATTAGACTGTCAAGACTGCAGGCGCTCGCCGGGAACCATAGCGCGAATCCAACTTACGCATTCAGCGAGACCCTTGGTTTGACAACATATTCGATGCTGGCCGTTGCCTTTAGTTCGGCCGAACAGCCGTTACCACTATAACACCAGCAAACTTGGGATATAATTCTACTTATTTTTCCCTGGTCACTCGGCTTTGCGCTGGGTATCACAGTGCCCACTATTCTCTTGTTTTCAAACATTCGCCGAGGTTTTTACTTGGCAAGGTGAGATAACCTCTTCCCGTTGACGTAGATTGCCTCGTTGTTGGGGCCCATCAACGTGGCTTGGGAAATTATAGAGCAAGAAACTAGGGTCCGCAAGTCGGTGACTTCTTTCTTACACCTTTTCTCTGGGTTGGTTTGGAGTGGAAGCCGCCTTCATTCTGCCCTTCTTTTATTTTCCTTTCCTTGCGTGTGACCAGTATTAACTAGTTGTTCAATTCGGCCGCCTGCGGAAATAACTGAGCAACTACGCAACATGCGTATCGCGCCTCTTCGAATTCCACCTATAGATATATGTAAGTTAGGCAGGCCAGCTAACTCTGCCCCTTCCTTCACGGAAACTGATGCCCAGGCCGGCGGACTGTCCTCTCCGAATAACCGGTCGATCTGAGCGTCTACAAGGGACTATAGTAAGATATTCACTTTGAACCATGATGCTTTGGAGACGGAGCTACGTTAGATAGAACACTGCCTATCCTCTGCTAGAGGCTGACACTAGATACATCCTCATGCAAGTGGAATTCTCCAATCCCATTGTCTGGTTCATTTTCTACCAGTAACCTGAATCTATGCTGTAAAACGTCACTTCGTGAAATTCCAAGAATTCCGTCACATCTATCCTGTTAGGCCCACATCCACCTAGTCGATAAACTCCTTAAGCCAGCGCATCGTCAATGAGCTTCTGGAACGCTTCAACCGACTTCTCCAACGCCCCGACAGTGAGCCCCTCGTCCTCGCCATGCGCAACGTGAATCGAGCCGGGCCCAAAGAGGTACCGCTTTACCTCGGCGTCGCCCTTGATCTCAAAGCGGGGGATATCAGTGCCGTAGTGCATGATATCCGTGTCGAAACCCTCCACCTCGGCGTCCAGCTCGGTGACCCCGCTGCCGGGCTTGAAGGTAAGGTTCACGCGGTCCTCATCGATTCCCTTCTCCTCGCACACCTCCTTGACGGCCTTGCGCACAATGTCCTCGATGTCCTCAGGCGTACCCGCCGCGACGCGAATCAGCACCTGCGAGACGGCCGACGCCGGGATGACGTTTGTGGCCTCGCCGGCGTCGATTGTCGCAACGTTGACGGTGCAGTTGCCGAACTTGTCGCTGCTAGGGAGGCCGCCCTCCTCCTCGGAGATGTTGCCCAGCTGGTCGAGGCGCTCGAGGATGGGCAATGCGTCGGAGATGGCGCTCTCATACAGCCAAGGGTAGCCCGAGTGGCCCGCCTCGCCAGTGACGTTGACGGTAAAGCTGAGGGTGCCCTTATGCCCCGAGGCCAGGATCTCGTCGGTGGGCTCGGAGAAGATGAGGGCCTTGTAGGGGGTGGGGTCCGGGTTGAAGTCCGAGTCGGAGAAGGCGCGCATACCCGTGCCCGAGTTCTCCTCGCTGACGACAAAGAGGAGGCCGAGCTTGGCATCCGGGTTCTGCTCGCGGTACTTGATGGCGGCAATGGTCTGCGCGGCGATGCCGGCCTTGGCGTCGACGGTGCCGCGGCCGTGGATGAAGATATCCTCGCGCTTGCCCGTGGTCTCGTTGGCTGAGACCGAGTAGGGGATGTGCGGCGGCACCGTGTCCATGTGGGTGGTCAGGATGACATCCACCTCTGAGTCGCCATCCTTGGGGTAGGCAAACACGTTGAAGCGCGGTTCGTCAGTGT
Organism: Microascus cirrosus; assembly: GCA_030271035.1. Lineage (NCBI taxonomy): Eukaryota > Fungi > Ascomycota > Sordariomycetes > Microascales > Microascaceae > Microascus > Microascus cirrosus. The sequence continues at coordinate 97,528 of JAMBUN010000267.1, read as the reverse complement.
CTCCGTCAAAGTCGTCGTCGAAAGGCACCTCCTGCTTCTCGACCTTGAAGTCGCGCGACTCGAGGTACTCGACGAGGAACTCGCCGATCTCCTGCTCAGTGTTGGAGATGGACTCGATCTCGCAGATGTCCCGATGGAGGGAGAGCAGCTCCGAGTCGTCAATGACCTGCTCCGGGTCGCTGCTGTCGGTGCTGTTCTCTCGGCGCAGGAGAGGAGCGGCTCTTGCCGAGGCAGTCGACAGGAACAGAGGCGCGATGGCCAGGGAGGCGAGAGTTGAACGTAGCATAGTTACGGGTTGGAAGATGAAACTATTCCGGTACTCGAGAACCCAAGGGAATAACTTGATTGTCGACCGGGTTGAGTTGCCCAAGAGTCCATACAAGGCAGAGCAACTGGGGATCTTTTATCTCCCATCGTCTGCGGAGTTGTCCCTTCTGTCCGAGGGAATGTTGATACCAACAAATCCCGTCGCGTGGAGAAGTGGATATGGATCGACGGTAACATACCCACTTCGGTAGGTTATCACAGCACAATATGCCGGTCCTTTGCCTCTCCGGTGGAGAGGGTATGGAGTCCGGAGGTCTGGAATACAACCTAAGTCAAGTGGCAGCTAGATAGCGTCGACGAAGGATCTGGAGTGTTGGGTACGAAATATCCAATACCCCTCTTAGCGCCTCTATCTACCAGGTACTCGTGGCGTACTGTATGGTGGGGAAGGGAAGATACACCATGCATTTTGACAAAAATCAGTTTTACTCCTTCTACCCACGATGTTGGGCTTCAGGGCCGACCGCCGATGTCGCGGTAGACGGACGCACATATGCACATAATTGGCACCGGCAACTCCGTCGACAGCCTCAGTTAGTCCACGGGGCCGTAGGTGTTACCGCGGGGCCCGGTTGATAAGCTACAGCACAGGGTAGAGCTGCGGGCCTCAAAAAAAAAAAGTAGGTAAGGCACCTCGAACCCAAGTAAAACTACAGTGGCTGAGGGGTAAATGAACTATATGGGGAAATGCGGAGGCGGCGCACGCGAGCTCAGATTGTCGAAGTCATAATGCACAACACCTCCCGTACACCACCGGTACAGCCAATGAACCACGGAACGCGGAGTTCTGCGGAGTTCGGTGCGGTCCCCTGCGGGGCTGCCGTCTCTCAACCAACTACCTTTTGCTGACTTCATAGAAACCGTACCGACACTCCGAAAAGCCTGCCGTGTGCTCATCATTACCCAAAGACTTTCCCCGCGGTATGCCGACTGCCACTGCCGGATTGGGAGATACGCTTAAACAACAACAACACATATGCGGGGGTTTACTTGCATGGTTTTGCGGGGTCTATCTCCATATCAATCGGTCATGTATCCCAATGTCGTAAGGGCTGCGGTACTGCGGTATTTTCTCAGAAGGACAGCTAGAATACCTAGTACAATCCTCTTTTGTAACGTGTTAGTTCTCAGTGGACAATCCATCTTGCGGAAGATTCTCAGGCCGGAGCGGCCGGGACCGATGACCCGGAGCCGATAATGCGACGTCATAACGGCACCTCCTCTAAATTCCGCGGCTGTTGGCGGGCAAACCAAAGTCCACTCCGAAAACGGCTTCAGCTTGGATCATCTCACCAAACCAGCGACCAATCAATAGCTGCAGACACCTTTGCCCTCCTCAGACCTTGACCGTGAACTATTACCATACTTATATAGAGCACTTTCCACCCATACATCTTTACTATCCCAACATCTCTTGCCTATTGATATGCGTGTTACATCCGGCATATCGCCGTAAATTCGCCAGGCTCCGACAGAAGCGAAGATAGCTGCGGGGATTCAGGGATGCGTGTGGGGATACGTATGGATATGTGTGAAGATGGATACGGAAATGTGCGGAGAAGTCCGATATTACTAGCTTCTCCGTCTTCATCCCTCCCGCTGGGTGTAATGTCTATTCTACATACAGTAGTTCGACGCGCTCTAGAATCCCTCGCAGCCGCGCGAGCTAGTGCCCTTCCCAACCTTCAAAGTATCCGAAAAGTGCCCGATGGCAACAATATCCTCGTCTGGCGGACCTGCCATGCTTATTATGACATGGGTGACATACAAGTGCGCTGCAAAGCTCCCAAAAGAGGCGACATATCCATGACGCTCGGCCAGGCGGAGGGCGCACAAGTGCCGGGTGTCTAAATCCTTCGTGTCCTTTAGCACCTCCAAGAAACTACTGCGAGAGGTAGCGTTTTAGGGGTCGTATTTCGGGCTGGCGGAGGGCGTGTTCTAGCCATGACGTTCCACTTCGTGCCCGGAGACCCGGAGAACGGGGGGGCTGACTTCCATTACACATGAAATGTTAAACAGGTTCGGATCAACGGACTTCGGCATCAGTTTTGGCTACCATGTAGAGAACTTTTGTTCCTATATCGCGACGTTGTGGACTATGCAGAGCACCTAGTGGCCGTGATGACCGATGGAGTGGGAACAACCGAGAGATCCCTTGCGGAGCATCCCATCCTGTATGTATACCACCATGGGGCTGGATAATATTGACTTCATGAGAGGCGCGAGGCGCAATGTATATAGGACGATCCTCTAGCGCTCATCTCCACGGTAGTCAGTGGCAGTACGAATATAGCATACAGAGAAATGGACCTGTCAAAGGGCACGGCATATCTAAACATCCAGAAACAAGAAACGAGCCATTCGAAGGGAAGCAGGCTATGTCGTATAGCCGCTACCCGCGGAGGCCGGACACTAACCAAGTACTATCTCAGCCCTACTAATTCCGTTAAAAGGGTGTAATGGTTTGCCTGTCTTATCCACCATCTCCCCGCCGGCTTCTCCCACGAATACCGTCGCATAATAGGAGATGCGCCTCGTACTTATTGTTCGGAGTAAAGTGTGAGCTGGAGTTTGGCTATGATATCTACCGAAACAGGTCCCCTGTCCTCGCCATGTTAACAAATGCGTTAGCTCAGAAGGGGAAAGCCCCTGGGGGCAGTGCAAAGTAGCGATCGACGTAATGTATTTCTTTCGCGGTCTTTTTTTTATTTTCATTTTTATTTTTATTTGATATAGTTACAGAGGGCAGCAAGGGGAGACCAGTTTTGGAGGAAGCTAGTAAAAAAAGTATTTTCCTGAAAGTGTTCTTCTGCGGTAAGCATTGTTGTACCAGCCGTCATACATTAGCATCAATACAGACGTGACATTACTCAGAGTAATGTTCACTAGCTCTTGTGAACGATCAGGAGATTTAGTATAGTTCATTGTGCAGGGAAAAAAAAAATCAGCCATTCCAATAGTGGAATATATTTATTTCAGACACAATGGCCTGCATGAAGCCTTCCGGGGTCAGGGACCATGGGCTCCTAGGACCACCTGCCTATCTGCCGAATTTCGACATCGCAGGTGGCTGCCCGTGTATCACTACGCTGCCTCGCATAATCTAGGACACAGTTCCCCTCAGATACGTGAAATAGTTCGATCTGAAATAGACCTGAAGATGCTCATGGCGCCGCCCCATTAGGGACCATATGGATGCCCAGTGGAGCGCTGTCTAGTGCTTTTCAGGTTAAGTTGATAACGTCCAGTGGTTTACACTTAAATAAGTACCTACGTAGACACTTCGCTATTCTTAATGGTAGCAGTCTAGTCGGGCTAGACTAGGGCATGCCGTATACTAATCCAGGGCAGAATTAAATGCGTCGGCAGCACAGCTAATAGGGAGGTTGAAGGCAGGGGCTTGGTAGTTGGTTCAAGCTGCATAGTTTGTCGACCAGAATCGTGATCTAACCTGACACGTGAATATTCGTCAGAGAATATTTTATCGACAAGAATTAAGCCTATACGGTAAAAATTTCACCTGATCGGTATAAATAGTGTCGTACGATAGTCCGAAGGAGCCTGCTCCTGCTTCTATGATCCTCTCAGCAGGGTCGGGTTTACGAGAGACAGGAAATCGGTTCTGGCGATTCTTTGACACTGCAAGGATGAAAGGAATAGTCTATTAGTAGATATAAATTCCTGGGAAACTTGTGAAGACATTCTCCCTTCACGTCTGCAGGAGGGTCAACGCAGCGCAGATGTAAGCCCAGATTGTCGTCGAGGTTCTCGACAGGGCCGCACTTCACGTAAGCAGGGAGCTTTGTGAGGTGCGAATCACCACATAATAACCGTCATCGGCACTGTCATTCGCGCATGACCCACCCAATGACATTACACCCCAGTAAATTTCCGCTTCTGGCGCCCAGAGTAGCACTGATTGACATGGGACTCCCCTGAACGGAACAGCTAGAGCGAATGCGGCCCGAGGCCACACCACCGATCTGCGCCGGATTCCGTACCTCCTTGCTTGAACCAGCACTGATAATCCTAACGTAGTCTAGGGGACCCCCACCAAGGTCGGCGGCCTCCCAATTTTTCATGAACATATCATGATCCCACCATGTACTGTAGTGTGTCCCGGGATGATATGGGATCGGCGGAGAGAATCTGAGTCAGGGAGGCCCCATGGGGAGAGCTTCGATGGTGCTGCCTGCAGTGCCACGATGGTGGGGAATACTCACCCCGGTCGCAACTTTCCGCTCTCGCCGAGCCGTGGCGGAAGGCAGGGAAAGGCCATGAGACCTTCCTTGCCTCGCGACATGCGCTGGTGGACCGTTCCTGCCCAACAGCCCCGCAGTAGGCACAGCTCGGTCGCGACCGCTCCCCGTCCCGCGGATTTCTCGGGATCAAAACAGCGCAAGATCCCTGAACCATGTGAGGAAGGACCAGGTCAAGGGGGCGCTTTCACTCGGTCATGCGAGTCCTTGACCGAACTGCCCTCGCGGCCTGCTCGCGCCTCGGTGGAGGGCGGACCTGAGGAGATCAACACTGGCAACCGGATCCGAACCACCACATTCCCATGACTAAGGGCTTGGAAACAATTTGACATGTCAACTTCCACAGCCCATTTTCGGACGAAAGAACAATGCGCATACTTGTATATTGATTACGAAGTAATAGTTCTTGGCCCAACGGCCGTCGTCTTCCTGAATGCTGTGCTCTCTCGAAAGGCCCACTCTGAGGGTGGTGAGGTTGTCATCAGAGCGGAGGAGCTCCCCTCCTGCCCCTTGTCCTAATACGGCGCATGACGCAGCGGACGTGCGCCGCAGCCCCCCCTGGTAATTATACGGGCTGCACATCGTCGCCAGGGGCACGGGAGCACGGGCACGCACCCCTGGCAGGAAACCCCAGGACGAGGTACCAGCCGCTGCAGACCTGCGGAATGACAACCCACCGCGGGTATTCGTGGGCAGTACCCACGTACCTCTCATTTGATCCTGCATAATACAAAGTCGGGATTACCCCTCTGACCCGCCCGCCCTTGCCCCGGCGAAGCAACTTCCTCATCCCCTCTCGAGCCTTCCCTCTCCGCTTGTCTGCCTCGCCCTTGCATTCCTGCGCGCTTCCCTCCCGAATTGAAGACAAGACGCTCCTGAGGCCCTCTCACCCTCTATCTATCTGTCGCTGCGCGCGAACGCCATATCAGACTGGCATTCGCAGGAGCATTGCATTCCCTTCGCCATTCCTAAACTTGCTATTGAGGTAGCTTCGCATAACCCGCCCGCCTCACTTTCTACTCTAGATTTGCAACGCCGGCCGCCCACCGAATCGCAGCCCAATTGATCTCACTTCCCTCCAGAAGCTAGCTTGTGGCGTGTCGTACGGCCTGTCTTCTTCTTCACCCACTCGCGAGAGCCCTTCCCGAGCAAAGACTCCACGGAGATCGACAACCCCGCACCGCTCGCTCTTCTGGAGACCGCATTGCTCAACCATCGACTGCCGTAGCCCACCATGGCGGAAAAGCCGTCCGTTCTGATCATCGGGGGCCTGGGCTACATCGGACGCTTTTTGGCTCTCCACATCCACAAAAACAACCTCGCCTCCGAGGTCCGTATCGTCGACAAAGTCCTGCCCCAGCTCGCCTGGTTACCGCCCGAGTTCAACGATGCGTGTTCGGGAGACAAATTCGTACAGGCTGATGCTAGCCGAGAACGTATGTGATTCCCGCTTCGCAAGCCAGATCCTGCGTAGCTCGATTTTGCCCGTGATGTCGTCGCGCCCTTTGTTTTCAACGCGCGTGGAACTCAGGGTTCCCCACGTTAATTTATTGCCGCCTCCACTTACTAACAAGCAATCACCCAGAGGCCCTTGAGCGAGTGTTCGGCCGAGCCGACGGAAAGACGTGGGACTATGTCTTCAACTGCGGCGGGGAGACGAGGTACTCGCAGGAGGATGAAGTCTACAGAATACGTTCGCTCGGCCTGTCGGTCACTCTTGGCAAGGAGGCGGCGAAACGGAAAGCCAAGGTCTTCGTCGAGCTGAGCACCGGCATGGTCTACAAGTCAGACTCCACTTCGAGCAAGGAGCAGGACAAGCTCAAGCCGTGGAGCAAGATTGCCGTGTTCAAGCACCAAGCCGAGGAAGAGCTAGCCAAGATTGAAGGGTAAGTTACAGATGCCACGTCTGGAATGAGCCCCTTTATTCGACTGACGGATACTAACATGCCTTTCTAACACAGGCTGAACTTGGTCATCCTTCGCTTAGCTCACGTTTATGGGCCTTACGCCTCCCAATGGGTGGCTACGGGCCTCTGCATGGCGCGAGTATACAAGTACCTCGGGTCTGAGATGAAATGGCTCTGGACGAAGGAGCTCCGAACCAACACCGTCCACATCGATGATCTTACCCGGGCCATGTGGGATGTAGCTACCTGGTATGATGCTGGGAAAGCCAACTGGGACAGCGCGACGATGGGCCCTGTCCCCACTTTCAACATCGTCGACCACGGCGTAACAACGCAGGGGGTCATGGCAGACCTCGTCGCCGATATATTTGGCATCGAGACCGGCTTCCAGGGTCAGCTCGTTAGCACCTTCGCTCGCATGAATATGGACAGCGTTGTCGATGACGTTAACGATGAGCTGCTGAGTCCATGGGGTACCATGCTGGAGGAAGCCGGCATCACTCGCCCCGGCCCTTTGACGCCGTTCATGGAGAAGGAGCTGCTCAAAGACACAGACCTGAGTATGGACGGTAGCCGGTTCGAGAACGTTGTAGGTTTCAAGTACGAGAAGCCGGCGCTAACCAAGGAGCTTCTCGAGGAGGTAATCGAGAGCTACAAGAGGATGAACTGGTGGCCGTGAGCGGGCCATTTTCAGTGACTTTGCGGCGGCTCGTATTTAGCGAAAACTCTTCGACCATCTCGGCGGTAATTTTTGGACAGCATCGGTGGAAAAGCGAATTGCAAGGCATACTGTAGAGCTTGCGTGTATGATTATGATATCCGCGTTTCAGGTGACGGGCGAGAAGGATTTCTGGAGAGTTGTTTTTGGGGGGAGAAGTGGGGACTTTCTTTAGGTAGTCAGGGGGCCGTTGGAAATGAGGGCGGTTTTTAATGGCACCGCGTGGAGTGTATTGTATACGGTTGCGAAGTAATTAAGGCGGCTATAGTGTTTTATCTGCTCTACTTGAGACTTGGTTCATGTTTGCTCGGCCCTACGGCTCGTGGGACTGGAAGTGGAACGAGGCCGCCGTCCGATCGTACGATATCCCGTAGATGTGAGCAGGTTGAGGCGACACAAGCGGCACAGGTCTTGTTTTAAACGGTTTATTTACCGGGCATACTACAGATGCAGATATAAAAAAAGTCCAACCCTACAAAGAAAAGGCCATGGAACACTCCCGTCTTTCGTCATTCTACTCCTTGGCTTTTGCCCTTCCCCCTCCCCGTTTATGAACGAGCGCCCCGCGAACCAACTAACAAAAAGACTATTGTCACAGAATTTGTTAACCCCCTCTCTTGGATCCAAAAGCCCTTGCTGCCCCTTCACCGCCGCGAGACGGCGAGAGACCTGGGGGTTGTCAAGGGGACTAGCTAAGGTCACGGAAGCTTTAAGCGACGGACAGCTCCTTCTTGATCTTGGCAATCGCAAGACCCGGGTTCAGGCCCTTGGGGCAGGCGCGCGTGCAGTTGAGGATGGTGTGGCAGCGGTAGAGGGCCATGTTGTCGTTGAGGGCCTGGCGGCGCTCGGCGGTGCGCTCGTCGCGCGAGTCGGCGAGCCAGCGGTAGGACTGGAGGAGGATAGCGGGGCCGAGGTACTCCTCAGCGTTCCACCAGTACGAGGGGCACGAGGTAGAGCAGCAGGCGCAGAGGACGCACTCGTCAAGACCGTCGAGCTTGTGGCGCTCCTCGACAGATTGGCGGTATTCCTTGCCCTGCGGGAGGTGTCAGTACAGTTACGTGGGCGGAAGGGAAAGAGGAGGAGCAGTATGCGAGAGGCACGTACGTCAGGCGCCGGGGTATCGCGTATTAGGGTTGGCCGGATGGACTTGAGCTGGGCGTAGAAGTGGGTGAGGTCGGGGACGAGGTCCCTGACAACGTAGGAGTGGGGGAGGGGGTAGATCTTGACGGGCTTCCCATCATCCGGAATACGGCCTAGCCAATTCCCCATGTTAGCATTCGTCCCCAAAACTACTCTATCCCAGAGGGGAGGGAATCTCCGGGTGGCGAAGATCGGCCAGGGAATCACATACAGAGACACGCCAGGTGGTTCTGTCCGTTAATGTTCATAGCGCAGCTCCCGCAGATACCCTCACGGCAACTCCTCCGGAACACGAGCGAAGGATCGTGCTCGTCCTTGATCTTGAACAGCGCGTCGAGCACCATCTCCCCCGTCTCGTTCAAGTCGAGCTCGTAGTCGACCAGCCGTGCCCTCTCAGTCGCGTTGTTGGGGTCCCAGCGGTAGACCTGGAAGGTCTTCATGCGCTTCGGCTTCTGCGCGGGGGCGTCGCTGACGGTCGCCATGGAGCGGGCGAAGACGCCCGCCGCGGGGCGGAAGGCGGCGGGGCTTGCTCCCGCCAGGGAGGTGCCGAGGAGGCGGGTGGTTGAGCGGAGGGCCGCCATCGTGGCGAAGGGAGAGGAGAGTGGTCGGGACAAAGGAGAAAGAAGACTCAGCCCTGCTTGGGGGGATGAAGTACTTGGAGTTGGTGTAGAACGCGCCGCGGATTGGCGAGAGGTGGGTGGTGAATTGTGAGACTTGCGGTTCTTTTGGCCGGACGGCGGAACAGGGAATTTTGGAGGTTGACGTTTTGGTCGGTGCTTTCCACGACATTTGGTCGGGTTTGTCCTCACCCTCGGCTAAGGACGCTGCTGGCGGCCAATCAGGTGAGGGTTATTGTCAATGACTGTGGGCGGAACGCTTAGTCATAGCCGAGATGGTGCAGAGTACCCGTGAAACCGCCTCGCACGTGCTGCCCGTGGTTGTGACGATGTAGGCTTGAAGCCACGAGTCTACGGAATATGAAAGCTGTGACCCTGCAAGGAGTCTTTTCTTTTATCTGAACATTTTAGTTTGTGCTCAATTCCTTAACAGGGAGTGCATAGCACAGTTGAGCAGTATTTAAGGGACCGAGGCTTGTGATATTGCTCCTCCATCAACGTAACGAATGTTGTGGGGCACTTCCCCAACTCCGGCAGTCATCCGTGAAGTTCCGACGTTGGAGAGACTCCGTGGTGACACCTGCCAGCTTCTCCAACATCTGTGAGCAAATGGCAGCTATGATGATATCATGGAGTGCTGTTTGGCCAATCAACGCTCCCCGTGCCTTCATGCACGGAAAAGTTCCATTCCAGGTTATTGTGCGCTTGATGCATGCCGCGTTGCGAAGGTGTCACCACCAGCTTGTAGACATGCTCTGGTGAAAGTTCACAAACCCTCGATCATCAGTCACTAACTCCTCTTCTGCAATACCGTGTTATCTGGGGCTCTGTTTTTCCCCTGCTCCTACTCGCAAGTCTCCGACTGTCCTGGAAGCTCTGAAGAGCCCCTATCTTCGCGCGTTTCTTCGGCGGGAAAATTTGGCAAAGCCTGCGAGAGCGCCTGGCTATGGCCGCGCTTGCCCCCCGAGTCGCGAGGGCGTCCTACCGTCAGCGCGCACCAGGTACAGCAAGCCCATTCTCCGGCCGAGAACAATCCCCTCTTCTGGCTGAGGAGCCCCCTCCGTCCTAACACACCCAGGGTACCTGTCCTCGCACATCCCCCCCAAAGTCCCTAGCCGGGGCCCCCGCCCCTACACGACCTCAGGCGCCGAAGCCCCCATGGCCCCGAAGCCTCGCTACATCTACAATGTCGCCTCCTCCTTCATAGGCAAGGGCATCCCCTACGACCCGTCCAAGCACGTCTACACCTACAACCCATACCACCGCGTCCAGCGCACCAAGAAGTCCAAGCGCCTACGCCCAGAGAGCGGCCACGACGCCTTCTTCGTCAGCCGCGTGGGCGACACAGGCGCTGTGGCGCTGGGGGTGACAGACGGCGTGGGCGGCTGGGTCGAGTCCAACGTCGACCCGGCCGACTTTTCCCACGCCTTCTGCGACTACATGGCCGCGCGTGCCTACTACCACGGCGCCGAGGAGACCGCCGAGCGCGGGCAGGCCCGCGAGACATTGACAGCGAGGCAGCTCATGGACAAGGGTTACAACGACGTGCTACACGACCCTGCCATACAGGCTGGCGGGAGCACGGCCTGCGTGGGAATCGCGGCGCCGGACGGCACCCTCGACGTGGCGAACCTGGGCGACTCTGGGTACTTGCTCCTTCGCCTCAACGGCGTGCATGCCTTCTCGCACCCTCAGACTCACGACTTCAACACCCCCTTCCAGCTCTCCGCCATCCCGCCCGCCCTCCTCGCCCGCATGGCTACCTTCGGTGGGCGCGCCCTCTGCGACCTCCCTCGGGACGCCGACGTCACCCACTGCTCCCTCCAGCACGGCGACGTCCTCGTCTTTGCGACCGACGGCGTGTGGGACAACCTGTTCAACCAAGACATACTGCACGTCACCAGCCGGGTGATGGTCGAGTCGGGGGCATGGCAGATGACTGAAGGTGGCTACATTCGCGCGGCGCAGGACCTCGAGTGCTTCACGCTTCCGCCTGTAGTGGGTAGGGATGAAGGGGAGTCGACTGAGGAGCAAGAGGTGGCGCCGAGTAAGACGCTGCAGAGCGCGCTGGCGGTGGCGATCACCTCCGCGGCGAGAAAGGCTAGCGTGGACAAGAAGATCCTGACGCCGTTCGGCAAGGAGGTTCGCGCGGCGTACCCCAACGAGCGGTGGGACGGCGGCAAGATCGACGACATCTGCGTCGTCGTCGCCGTCGTCTCGGAGGAGGCTCCGCCCTTCAAGGCCCGCTTGTAATCTTCCCTTGTATCCGTTTCCCCGGCGGGCCCCCTTGTTGCGTGTCAATACCTTCCCCTAAGGTGGGTATCCACCGCTCGGGATCGTCCCATGGGCCTAGCAGCCCCTGGCCAACTTTAATATCTCCTCATCTATCGTCGTCTTCCCCACCAAGTCATGAAGAAGGAGACTCCTGCACCCTTACCATCACTATTTCGCCACCAGATAGGCCATCTTACTCTTCTAATGGACGTTTCACGTCCAAGCATCCAGGGCGTTTCGGCGTTGTCGCTTCACCACGTTAAGGGAAGACATTAATGCCATAATACAAAAGATCCACAACACAAAAACATTAGCGGAGAGAAACAAAAACAGAACAGACGCCGTAAATATTATGATGATACCAATAATAGTCAGAGGCATTGGCCTTCCTAGAACAAGCAATTATCTCCGGTGAGCGCGACAAAATGTTCGAGGACTCAAACAGATCTTCGTCTCAACGACTGCGTCATGCGTGTTTGCTCCATGCATCATCACGGTCAGACTCCGCGACACTGCATCCTGTGTCAAACACCATTTGCTTGTGGCGTCCTGCGGCCACCCGGGTCCATCCTTGCATGTTGCGCACCTCGAGCCTATCAATTCCTTTGTCTTGTCAGATGCCGCCAGCCAGGCCTTTCTGACAGGTCTTGCGGGGTTCTCCGCATATGCACGGAAGCGCGTCGCACGGGCCCTGTCAACTTCACGAAACAGAGCCGAAATGGACAGCACTGGTTGTATTGATGATGGTCATGGAATGGAAAGTCAATCAACAGCGTTATGTATTCCCTCAAACAATAGCCCCCGCAGCCGCCTCCATTCGTGGTATGTAACGTCCGGATGCATACAAGTCGGAACAAGAATTATATAATTGGTGAAAAGAAAAAAATCCTCCTCCCGCTGGTATCCCGTCTCTGTAAAAATCAAACCATGACCCTTAGGTCTGTCGGCTTGCATCATTCCATTAATTTAAAAGAAGTCCTCACCCTTCGAAGCCTGACGCCGGCACAACAGACAACTCCAAAACCATCATCTCCAGTCGCTGTCCTCCGAAAACATTGGTTAGGTTCCGCTTAGTTGAAGTACAGCATCGCGGCGGCGGTGACGAAGATGAAGGCAATGGGCGACATGTTGCGGGCAGAGCCGGAGTCGGGAACATCCTCGTCGTCCTCATCCTCAGGGGACGGCGTTCGGCTAGGGCCTGGAAATACTGTCAGCCGATGGCTCAATGCCGAAATAGCAGGGGAAGCAACTTACGGGCAGACGACTGGTCGGACCCGGACGCAGACGCCGACGCAGTACGAGAAGCGCTACTGGACGAAGCGGTCGTCGACCCAGACGCCGAGGCACTAGTTGAAGCGGACATGGACGCACTAGAGGTCTGCGAGGCACTGGCGCTGTCGCTCTCCGAGGCAGACGCCGACGCCTGCGCATCTCCCTGGAATGCGAACTGGACGGTGTAGTTGGGGTTGCCGGTGTCGCTCGAGTCGATGATCTCAAAAGCATACTCGCCACTGGGAATCTTCGACGGGTCAAGAGTGACCTCGGTCGAGTCACCGGAAACGTCGGCTGGTAGAGATCGGTTAGCCTAGACACTCATGGATGAGAGCAATCGCGGGCGCGGACGGATACATACTGGCAAGAGTCTCAATAGTCTGGAGGTTGTCAGAGGAACCGCCCTTCAGGTTGATGGTGACGGGACCCTGGGCGTCGGTCCAGGTAAGCTCGAAAGGCTTGCCAGGCTCGGGCTTAACGCCAGGGTTGGTGAACTTGACCGCGCTGGCGGTGGCCGCAAGCGCGGCGAGAACAACGGCGGAGTAGCTCTTCATTGTGATGGATTGTAAGGTTGTGAACGAGAGTTGTGAATGTTAAAATAGAAGATCTGTATACGCAGGAGATGCACGTTAGTCGCAAGAGTGTCTCTTGGCAAGAGAGATAAAAATGGGGAGATCTGAGAACGCCAAGCAGCCAGGACGACGCGGCTTCCAACGCAACTCTGGCAGCCGCATCAAAGCAGTGAGAGTCGAGGCAACTGCAGGCAATTAGACAATGGGAGCAGACATACTCTAATGGCAAAGACTGCTTCGGGTTGGAAGATGATATTAAACCGATGGATGCAGTCCAAAAAGAATGGGAAGATGAAGGAGTGTTGTGGGTTGGTGAGAGAAGAGAGAGGAGGGATCGTTCGGATTGAGGACGGGGAAGCAGTTTGTATTAATTTGATTCTTGGTCTCGCAGGCGCGACGCAAGGGGTGCCCGGGGGACCGCCTTCCCTCGTCTGAGGTGGCAACTCCCCGCCGGCTCCTTCCTTCGACAGGACCAGACCCTTGACGGGTCGACTGGGGAAGATTTGACAAGTACCGGACACAACGACTCGAGCCCTCCTTATTGTACACTGGCTGCCATTTACTGTGGGATGGGACCTGTTCCGGTTATCAATTGTGGGTATATCCTACCCCCCACCCGTAAGATTAGCTTCCCCGTGCCTTCCCTGATTCGTGCCTCGCTACCCCGTTCCTGAGCACGGAGATTTGCTGTGCATGGACCCAATGAAAGGCCTCTGTGAGAAGCAAATTAATATCTGTCTGCGCGAAATTCTGATAAACGTCTAGGGGCTCTTGGCTCGCATGTCCGCCACCGACATTCCCTACTAAAATCACGTCTCGCCTTGAGTTGCGCTTGAGTGATGAAATCCCCCAGTATTCCTGCGTCAATATCGAGACCAAGGTGAATGACGCTGTAAATTGCCGCATGGGAGCCGATAGCTGAGACCCTCACCGATGCCCTTGATATTTCCTTGCCGCTTTATCCATGCGAGTACGAAGCGAGGACCAAGCACGATACCCTGCCATGGTGGTGCCTGCACTTTCCGTAGTTCCACCTTAATGTTGCCTCAATATCCCGAGGTTCGGAGACCCCATGCTACCATCGCCGCTTCCACCGCACTTGGGCCGCCGTTGCCCCCCATTCCATTTCGTGTTCCCTGCACTGCCCTCAACATCGTGACTCCCTCGGAATTTTTCCTCCTGCAAGCGAGAGACCCCTGACGAATAGCGTGACAATCCGGGGAATACAAGGCAAGCGAAGAACATTCCCGCCGCAGAAACAGCATCAACGCAATATTGGATTGACCCTGGATTCTTGGGCGATGTCGCATTGCATCGCGGAGTCCCTTTGGTTGTTCCAGCACAAAGGGTTTATTAGCCCGCCGCACGAAACCTTGGAAAACTTTTAGGCGATCCAATGTTCCAATGTCCCTGGGGCGGTGATCCCGCCCTTAACGCCGTGACCGAACTCAAACGAGGTATTCAGCCGGCCTGTCCCATGACTCTGATCCCACTGAAAGGATCCCTGGCGCTGGACCAAGATTGGAAGGGATCAGGGCCATTTCGGCAAATCCCCAGCGGGCCTCTCCGAGACTGCTCCAACTGTGGCGTTCCACTTCGGGCAACGCCAACTTATCATCATCCTGACCTCTTTCCTCTTCTGGTCTGGTGACAGGTGCCTGTGGTCCTCCCCCACAAAAGCCCCGCTGTCATTGGGCCCTCCTGGTTCGCCCCTTCGCAGGCTGTGCACGGTCAATGCACGCTAGGCGCGGAGAACTCGGCGGCTCCTGTGGCCGATCCGATCGTGGCGGCAATTTTTCTCGCACCAGGAGGCCACGACCCGAAATCCCTGTGTTGGAGTGCGATTGCCGCGGGTTAACGGGGTGTCCGTCCGTATCGCCTGGGCTTCCCTCTTGAATTCAGGCATCGCCTAAGCATCTCTCTGTAGTTTAGTTTCGTCTAGACTTCTCTCCGTATTTCGGTATCGCCTGGGCTTACTGCCGTAACTCCCTATAGTCCATCTCTTGCTAAAAAGAGAGCGTGCCGTATAACTCATACCCGTATGAGTTTTCCTTTTGCTCTTGTCAGCCATGTGACAGCCTCGACTTTTTAAGCGCAGACCGAGCACCGCTTGCATTATACGGAACAAATCCGGAGGCAACAACGGTCAGCGACACCCGCGACAATGGAGCATTGAAACACCGCACCAACTGCATGCAGCTGATCACGAGCTCGGCAATGTCTATGGCCTCGTCGCCCGTCATCAGTAGCGGCAAGCCTCGACTTCTGTAACAGTCTTGAATCTGGCTATTCTGGTTCTGGACGGAAAGAGTGACCCGGCTAATTGCCGACTAACTATCTCGCAGAGACGTCGCCGGGTAAGGCCAAGCGGGACGTGAAACGCTCGATTCCACCCAAGCTTTCCGGGCGGTCGTGGCAGGGCCGGTTTGATGGGCGATTCAAATTGGCATTTGCTAGGCCTTGAAACTAAACCGGCGTAGGAGAGGCTGTTGGAATCACGATGGTCTCGTCCTGACCGATTCTCTGGTTCTAGACTGTTTCCAGGACACACATGATGCCCATTAGCGAGCTTCAGGATAGCACGATGTGGTTATGGTTGGTTCCATCGGGCCGGCCGGCGGTTGCCCCCTGGGAGTCGCAACAGTAGGAGATCGTCCGGAAGCAGGATCCGCGTGCCGCTCTTGCAGATTCCTTCTAATCTATTTCATCATTATGGTCCGTCTAGCTTACATTGCACCACACCACGCCTGACGCCATCCGCCTCCTCCCTCAGCTGCTCGACGAGGGCGCCGCCCTCCCTCGCCTTTGCGATGAAGTCGTCCAGCGAGCCGCCCACGCCGAAGTAGAGCCGCTTGGCGGCAACCAGGACCTCAGCATTACAGTCGGGGTTGCCCTGGCGCTCACGCCGCAGGATCTCCATGACAGTGTGGTAGAAGGAGTTAAGCGCGAACGGTGAGTAAATTGTTTCGGCCCCCATGATTAGGGAGTCTAAAGGAACGGGTGCGTCGGTTTGAATTCTTGAACTGTAGATTGTGTCGACGAACTCCGCGGACCAGCCCCCTGATATCCAGTCTAGGGTGATGTTGGCCGACGGGAGGAAGTCCCGGAACGCGCCCTTAACCTCGTCTGTCAGCTCGAGCTCATTCTCGAGAGAGAAGGCCTCTTTTAGCGTAGGTTCCGTGTCCCTGAGCTGCAAGGCCCAGGTAAGCACGATGTTGGGGAGCGTGACGAGCTGGAGCACGGTTGGGTTGTAATCGGCGAGCAACAGGAACAGGGCTGCTGGTGTTGATGTCGCAGAGAACTTTGCGGACACCGCAGACTGGAACAATGCAAGCGAAGGGAGAGCCGTACCGCAGCCCAACTACAGGTTATTGAAGTTAGTATATTCCTTGAGCTCTAGAGAGGGATGCACCAGTGCAGCCCAGGTGCTCGTTGCAACCTACCTCCATCACACGCAGAGGGCGTCCATCGCCACCAGCGGTATAGCCTTGGTTAGCTAGCACCTTGACGAGATCAACGCTGCTCTCCCAGCTCTTGAAGCCTCCCTCATACACGCCCGTCTTCACGTCATGATTCCCCAATCCCTCCATAGCCGCTCCGTTTCCATCGTCCTCCGCCATAAGCTGAACCCTCACATCCCATAATTCCCGACGGGGCAGGCATATTGCGCGCCCATCGTCCAACTTCACCTCCAGAAGATCGTAGGCAATCTTGGATGGCAGCATTCCCAATAGGTCATTGAGATCATGCCGAACAGCGGGCAGCTGAGGCTTCCCCTCCACCGGAAAGGCGCTCGCCTGACTGGGTGCCGCCGTGTCCGGTGCCCGCTGCTCTGAGCCCACCTTCGGGAGCGCAACGTCGCTTTCCGCCTCTTCTATATCATCCCCGGAGAACGAAAACGAGAAAGACATGATGCTCGCCCCTCCTTCACCGGTGCGGGGCACGGGAAAAACGAGGGTCCTTTCGGTGTGGGTAGGGGGTTCCGGACGGCTAAGAACGGAGTACGTCTATGTAGGTATCCCGCAAGCCCGAGATGACGGCGCTGTGCTATGCGGGATGCAGGCGGGCGTCCAGGGAGTGTCCTGCGCGGCTTTTCGTGTCTGCGATGGGGTTGTGCGCAGGTGTCTTAGCGGGGGAAGTTAAGAAAAAGTGCGATTTTGATTGATTTCTCACTTTGCTGCTGATACTGAGATATGATTACCCCCGGATTCTCGCCCGCCTCGTGATTTCATTCGGCGTTTTGAGGACACTGCTTCATGCTTTTTCCCCGTTCTCTATTAAACGCATGCAACAAACCCAATTGTCCCGACACGACGACTTGAACATTGAGTCCTCTCCGTGTCATTTGGATTGCGTTGGCCCCTGCTGCGCTAGAAGCCCTGCAGAAGACCGCTGTTGGATACAGTTGGCGGTGCTGCTTACTAACTGCTCACCCGTTGTGTTCGCTCGAGTGACAGCTCCCACCCGCTCCTCAGAAGGGGCTCTCCCACCAGCCAAAGTTGACGAGAATCAACATGTACTTATATGGCTTGTCGAAAACCGGCGAGCTGCGCATCAGCCGCACGCCCCATCGCGACTCGGCTTAACAGGATGGATCTGACTCCATCCCCATGGATTCTGACAGGCAAGCACCATCCAAGGTCCCCACCGCCATGTCTGGGCATCCTGCAAAACGACTGGCGGGGTCGTTTGTATTTGAGATCCATTCAAGCTCGCAGGATCCGCTCCTGGTTGGATGAATTACGGGACGCTGCTGCAACTACCGAACCGATGGTCCCCAACAGCAAACCGTGCCGATCATTAGCCTCTCTTCGAAGATTTTGAGAGGCCGGCTCGTTCAAATGCCAAGGAGGGAGCGTGTGGACGGGCATGTCTTGATCCCCGGATATGACAGGTTATATCGTCGATGATGTGAGGACGAACGGGGTACAGAGCGAGCGAGAGCTCTCCGGATAGCTGCAGTGAAATCCTAGACGTGCGTAGTCCATGCGTACCGACCCGTTGCACAGCTCACGCCACGGCCCTTGGAGTCGGTTCGTAAAGGAGCCAAACGGAGACGTCAGAACCCTGAAGGGTGAGGGCTGGGGGTGGAGCCGCAGGGATAGTTGGAATGCACGCCATGGGAAGAGGGGTTTCCTTTCTAGGCCCTCACATCGTCGCTTTCGCGGATCTTGCCATCCTCTCTGGCCCGATTGCCGACCACATCGAGCGTTTCGTTTTTCTTTTTCTCAAATCCACACGCGTCCCTCCGCGCCACCCGTCGATCCTCAGCGCGCTGGCCCAATAACTGGACAAGGGCCTTCCCCATCTTCCGGGCCCGGCTCGTCCGCTTCCACCTCTCATGCGCCCAAGAATACCCCTTTGCGCGGCTTGGCGCGCAGGAAACTGAAGATTCTCAACCAGGAAATCAAGCCCACTACATGCACCCATCGGCGGTGCCCCTCACAATGGCCCGGCTCGGCGGACGTGAACTCGGTTACTGCAAGGGCTTTGGGGGCCCTTTCGTCAGCAACCCGGGGTCCGCATATGTAGCCGTCCGCGATTACGCCTTCCCTCCCTCAAGGTTGTGCGACCACCCGCTTCCACGCGTGCGGTAAAATTGCTTGGTCCTTTCCCTTCCTCCCAGGGCTGGAATGCAGAATGATATATCCATCGACAAGCGGCTGACAGGGTGCCCCACCATTTCGCAACCCGCCCACTACCCGCTCTCGTGGGCTTTGTGCAATGCGGGGGATCTCGGCGGCAGCTCAGGCCCAAGTGGGGAAACTGACGAGTTCTGCTTGACGAATGAGAACAACGGGAGGAATGACCATCTCACGAGAAGCGCGGCTTTCGATCCGACTCGGCGGCCATTTCAGCAAGGGGCGTCCCCCTCGGGTACAAGTGGCGAAGGAGCCAAGCCCGATACGCCAAAGTGGACGAGTGTCGAATATTGACAAATGGAAGGGCCGGAGCGGCCTGGAGAACACTATCCTGCAGGATCTCGTCTACGCTCAATTCATCATCCCTGTTCTCCGAGTATTCAACAGGCCGACTTTTTTTCGGGGTTTGCTATACTGTCTTGGTATTTAGCATGTCCCAGGATGTTGCATTGACCCAGTTTATAAGTGGTTCATTCTTCCCACTCGTGCTGGATTGAATCGATCTCGATCCTTTCGGCTCTCAGGTCCCTATCCCTTTTCTCCAGCTCTTGTCTATATCTTAGCATCCTTCGTCTTTGTAGCTAGTGTCCTTGACGTTCAGTTGGGCCTGCTCGGCGGCTTCGTCACTTTTTACGGCTTCCATATTGTTCATTATCCGTCCTGATCCTTCCACCTCGCTACCTTCCGTTTACGTGCGGCCCAAGCATCACAGGACTATATCACCTGCTCCAGTCTCCCGTCCGCGTGCCTCCCTACGTCAAAACACCTAAACATACTCGAGTTCTTAAGTAGACCTTTCCTACCTCAACCTCCCTGGCCATCCCCAATGTCTCGCACAACAGTACAACCCCAACTTTCCCGGCACACAGAGGCCAACGGAGGCCGCGTGGCTGCCATGAACGGAAATCGATATGCCGTCCGCGAGGCGCCGCTTCATGCCCCGCGGTCCATTCGCGTCGTCGGGATCGGAGCCGGAGCCAGCGGCATCAACATGATTCGCACCCTGCGGCAGAAGCTCGCGGGTCTTCCCTTCGAGCACATCGTCTATGAGAAGAACGAGGGAGTAGGAGGGACCTGGTTCGAGAATCGCTATCCCGGGTGCAGGTGTGACGTGCCCAGTCACAGCTACCAGTTCAGCTGGCGGACGAATCCGGAGTGGAGCAACCTCTTCGCGCCGGCGGCAGAGATCGAGCAGTACCTACGCAGAATCTGCGAGGAAGAGAACATGAGTGGTTGCATCAAGACGTCTCACAAGGTCATGGGTGCAGTGTGGAGTGAGGAACGGTCTGTCTGGGAGATGGAGGTCAAGAACTTGAAAACCGGGCAGGTGATCGGGGAGGCGGCGGACTTTCTGATTGACGCCAGTGGGATCCTGAAGTAAGTATAAAGGAGAATTTGGGCCGAACGTGGCACCATGAACTGATATCTTGCGACCATAGCAATTGGTCTTGGCCAGATATACCTGGACGGGAGGAATTTGAGGGTCAGATGATACATACTGCAGCATGGCCGCAAGACTTTAGCACTGACGGCAAGACTGTGGCTGTCATCGGCAACGGCGCCTCAGGAGTCCAAGTCCTACCCCAGATCGTCCCGAGTAAGGCTGCCCCAACCACATACGCCATGGTCCCTTGACCTAACAGCACGCAGACGCCAAGAAGCTCTACCACCCCATCCGCACCCCGACCTGGATTCTCCCTCCTCGCGTCACTACTATGAAAATGGGCGCCGCCGCCCCCGTCATCTCCCAGATCGAGATGGACGCAGACGATAACTTCTCTTCCGCGCAGATTCAGCGCTTCAAGGACGACCCGGCCTTCTACGAGCTGTTCAAGAGGACGCTCGATCTCGACTCAAACCTCAAGTTCGCGCTGTCCCTCGTCGACGGGTCGCCACAGCAAAGGTGGGCGGCGGAGAAGTGCCGCGAGTTCATGGCCGCCATGCTCGGCGGCGACCCGAAGCTCTGCAAGGCGCTGATCCCGGACTTCTCGATTGGGTGTAGGAGGCTTACGCCTGCGCCGGGTTATCTTGAGGCGATGCGCGACCCGAGAGTCGAAGTTGTGACGGAGGGAATTAGGAGGTTCGTTCCGAAGGGGATCGAGCTTGTGAATGGGGAGGTTTTGGAGGTGGATGCGGTTGTTTGCGCAACGGGGTTCGATAGGTCGTTTAGGCCGCCGTTCCCTATTGTTGGACGGAAGGGAAATCTGCAGGATGTGTGGAAGGTTGAGACCCCGGCGTCGTACATGTCTGTCGGCGTTGCAGGAATGCCTAACTACTTCAGTAAGTCGGCAGTATTCGTCACCCCCTTGCAGGGCGTGAGTAGGGTTGTATGAAGTGAGGTACTAACAACGCAACTAGAGTTCTTTGGGCCCCACGCGCCGATAGCCCACGGCGATGTCTTCAAGCTCTCCGAGCACATAGCCACTTACATCGCCAACGCAATCCACAAGTGCCAAACCGAGAACATCGCCTCCCTATGTCCGACAGACGCCGCCGTGGCGGACTACGCAGCTCACGTCATGGCCTTCATGCCTCGCACCGCGTGGGCTGGAGGCTGCCGCTCTTGGTACAAGGGTGAGACGGGCGACGGGAAAGTGGTGGGGCTGCATCCTGGGAGTCGGATGCACTTCCTGGGGATGCTGGAGAGGTTTAGGGGGGAAGACTTTGAGTATGTGTATAGGGGGGGACGGTTTGGGTATCTAGGAAATGGGTTTACGGCGGAGGAGATTGAGGGGATGAAGAATATGAAGATGTGAATGTGAAGGGGGAATATATGAGGGATTTAACTTGGGCGGGTTGGCTGGGGGCGTTTATGTTGTTTTAAGTCATATCTTATGAATGAATGCATGTTCCTAAGGACACCAAGGAACTATCTTGATGTTAAATCAACATATCCGCGACTGCCGCCAAGGGGCGGGAGCCGTGTTCTATCTTCTGTGCTCGGCCGAGGCTTCCATTTACAGCGTAAATCCAACCAGCCGCACTCTCGGAGCGAGGTAAGGCTGCTTCGCGTTCAGAAACACACCAGGAAACACCAACTTGCTTCACCGTTACAAGCTTTTGAGACCTGTGTGAACTATGTGAGCAGTGGAGGGAATGCCAACTAGTCAAACAAGCTGCGAAACTAAGGGTGGCATAAGATGTGCTGAAAGATCTAATTCGGGTTATCATATCTAGCCGAAAGCACCAAACCAATAGACACCTTTCCCTCCCATGGCAACTTGAGATGTAAGAAACAAACTCCCAGTTAAAAAAAATTCTCTCCACCAAATGCCCTATCAGTACATATATATAACGTGCTTTTCTCCCCCACTTTTCGCTTTGAATGCTGAAGCAAATACCTCAAAACACCATCGGGAAAAGTAAAAAGGGATACTCCATTGGCGCCAGGATAGCCCTTTCGGGAAATCTGAATGCAGCCTGACAACTCCTCCCTCCTTTCATGCGCCTCACACCTTCTAAAATAACTGGAGTAAAACAAGGGTAGGAAGAAGAAATGGCCACAGAAGGGACTACAACTTCACCTTCTGCCCCGTAAGCTTAAACCACAACACCGCCACCAAGTCTTCCTTGAACCGCTCCCACGGGTTCCGGTTCAGGTAGTAGCTAAGCTCGCGGAAACGGTACATCTCCCCCCAGCAGTCCCTTCCCCACTCGCACCCGGCCATGTTCACCAGGAAGTCCCGCCCCTCCTGGTCATAATGGAACCGCGGATCGATCCCCTCGCCCGCGCAGGCCCCCTTTGGGAAGCTGTTAATGCGCCGCTGCGGGAGGAAACCCGTGTGCTTGCGCACCCACGGCTGGGTGGTGTACAGCTGCTCGAGGGCGTCCTGTTCGGCGTGCACCCAGTGGAAGTGGCGTTGCTCGTAGGCGACAGGGTCCCACCATACGTCGAGGAGGCGGTCGGCCCACGCGCCGCGCCGGATGAAGAACGAGCCTAGGTTGAAGCCTGAGCAGTCCTGTGCCAGGAGGAGGTTGACGGAAGAGGGGTCGCCGTCGCCGACGGGGCTGAGGTCCTCGGGCGAGAGGATCGGGTCGGTGAAAGGGTGGGTAATGTTAAGGGGGTTGTACTCGTTGATATCGCGGTACATATGCGCATTGAGGTCGTTGAAAATATGCTCCTGGAGGGAGTAGGTCGGCTCCATGACGAATGTGTTAAGGTCGAGCCACCAGAACCTGCAGGTCCCAGCCCGTTAGCAAAACCAACCACGCGAGGCTTGGCAAAGTGGAACGTGGGGGCCGTACCATTCCGCGTCGGGATACTTCCGCATCGTGGACCGGATGTAGTCCACCTTCTGCCACCCCTCGCGCCACTCGTGCGCGTACTTCTTCCTCTTGCGCATGTCCACGATCTCGAGCTCGTAGCCCCACTTCGCCGCGTACTTTTTCTTGTTGCGCACGCTGTCCCGCTCGATAGCCCACTCGCGCGCGCCCTTCCAGTTCATCACGCCGCCGCCGACGTTCGAGCCCAGTATGATGACGAATTTCTTGCCGCCACCAAGCATCGGGGACCGTCGCCAGTAGTAGTGCAGTGCTGCGAGCGGGTTAGTATATGAGCATCCATCTCGGGATCGAAGCCGTGGTGCAGGTGAGGAACATACGTGTTGTGTACCATAGTACCACCAGCAGCGACATGAACAACAGGAACAATAGCCTCAGCTTCAGCTTCCTGCTCATCCGCGCCGCTACACTCTTAAACCCGCGCGCAACCCTGAAGCCTTCTATCCTCCCGGGCTTGTCCTTCTCCGTATACGTTTCCGGACCGGGCCGGAACCGCGGCAGGCTGGTCGAGAGCTTCCGCATGCGGCCGAGGAAGCTGCGGCCCTTGCTCGTCGCGTAGCCACTCGATGTCGTCGTCGTAGGCGCGGCGCCTGTCCTCGAGGAATCCCACATCTGTGATCCGCCGGGCGTGAGGATTCCCGACGCCGGGCTTGATTGTCCGCTAGGGGTGTGCAAGCCAGGACTGGACCAGCCACCGCCGAGGGCCGGGGAAGGGCTGCGTGATAAGGACATGGGGACGTTGGGCGTGCCTGCAGGACGGGGCGGGGTGTCAGCGTGGGCGTGCCGAGTAATCTTTCCCCGTCGGAAGGTCTGAACATGATGTCCACGGCTTCGTGTGTCACTTGACATTGTCTCGTCTCAGTTCCCTTGCCTTTCCGAGTATGGTCTATCCATCGGACGCTTCCATGCGGAACACACGAGATGCTCAGACACAGAGGTTCTGTGGAGTTTGAACTGGACCTTGCAGTAGGCTGGGTGTCGCAAAACGGAAGAGAAAGTAAAAAAAAAAGGTGTACAACATAACGACGGGACGCGCGGAATGCATTCCTCGTACGGGACGGGGTGGGTTGATACGTACCTGGGATGGTCGGGAGTTGCTCAGGAGCCAGGTGGTGGGCGGACCGCGCCTGGCCCTGAGGGGGCGGTGGGGGAGCACTAATTGAGAGCGACACCGACGACCGCCTCCTATGATGCGACTTGACCTTGCGGTCGTTGAAAGAGGAGGTGGAGGCGGAGGAATCTTGCGTTGGCGCCACGGTGGGTGGTTGTAGTGGACTGGTGATCCAGAATGGCGGAGAAATGCCAGTCCGGAGCCAGTTGCGGGATTCGAAAAAGGGAAGGTCCGGGCTACCGGGACGTGAGGGGTAAAAAGTTGGTCAAGTTGGTTGCAGACGACAGAGTATCTTGGACCGAGACGGATGCGGAGGATACGATCGGGTGGGCAGGTATCTGGGTCCTGGGCCGTGAACCTCTTTGAGATTTTTTATGGAGACCTGGGCCGTGGACTTTTTTGGGGGACCCTTCAGAGAGACGGGCTCGTAGTGCAGGAGCTGGGCCCCATGTTAGCGTAAACGTTCTTCCAGGTACCTCCGTGGGCATGTTCTCCAGCACATTGAAACCGGCTGATAAGGGGAGCCCATATTGGCGAAATTACCCCAAGGATACGGCGCAAGTTCCACTTACCAAACTAATTGGACTAGGGCGTTATCTGCACGACCTCGGTGTCCCTTGCTGCGAAATGCGACAGAAACTGTTCGTTCCAAGACACCCTGAATGGCGAACGTCGGCCTGGCGTTACACAGGGACGGGCCTCCGTGCGGCGGCTCGGTCGGGGATCCGTAATACGGTGTCTCGCCTTGCCGGAGGTAGTGTACCTGCAGGAAAATGCGGAAGACGTGGTGATGCGGCAGCTTCGCTTGAACGGGTGCGGGAGAACCCGGTCCTCGTCACAACTAGATATGGCGAAACAGGCTGGGTATTTTTCCGTGGCTCGCGTGGATATGGGATGAGTGTGATAACCCGGGTTTTTTTGCCCGTTTCCGTCTCGTTTAGCGTGCAGAGCAAAAGCCGGGCGGTGGCTTGCAAGTCTGATGCGACCTCTCAGCTCCCGGATTGCTGTACCACGCTGCGGGATGACGTGAGGAAAGCAAGGCAAGGGAGGCTGCGGGCGGGATGAGCTTTTTTCGAAACGGGCGATGGCGTTGAGGGAGTGAACAGCACGTTGCAGAGAAGAGGGAATAGCGAAACTCAAGGACGAAGGGTGAGAATATTCCCGTCAACCAAATTTTTCTCCGACCGATTCTCATGCAATGCCCTTCTTCTGGGGAAAGGGATGAGAAAAAGCTTGGCTAGGGGGAACCCTGTATTGCGGGCTCCACACACGCGATGGAATGAAATGGTGGCAACCCTTGACGGCCGTCAAATCAGGGGCAACGGAACACAAGCACATCAGCGGTCCAGGGGTCCAGATTGCGCTAAGATTGCCGCAGATCTGCGGATGCACGGAGGGGAATCGCAGGGATTGGACAGGTGTCCATAGCAAATCCTTTCCTCTGGTTGATCCCTCCCGTTTAATATGGGATATCGCACGAGAGATCGGTGGTTGGGTGCCACGACGTCAATGAAATGGCCCCGTTTGCGTGGGCGACGACAGCAGTGGCAGCGAAGCGACCTGCATGTTCGAATTCAGCAAATACAGTGTCCATGTCTCATCACGAACGCACTTTCCCGCGACCATTGACGGAGATCCGTTGAAACAAAAAAAAAAAAAAAAAAAGGACGCCTCCAATTTCAAGGACCATGTGAAGAGGCTCCACCCGTATATCAACTGAGCTTTATAGCCAATGCCCGATTAAGACCCCTTCCGGGCACCCTCTCGGTGCAGGCGCAGGTCCGAACCCTTGCCTGCCCGCCGCCTTGGCACGCGGCGCCCAACCAATGGCCAGGATGTCCTGATTAGCTTAATACTGGTGCGTTTCCTTGGCGCGCGCGCCGAAATTCTTCGATTTCCCATCCCCCTTCGATCGGCCGTGCGCAATCTGGTTGGCCGAAGGCGCGAGACTGCGTGTCCTTGGGTGTAATGACGCTAATATCAAATGTGCATGTCAAGTGCCATTTGGCAGTGGCTTTGTGCATTATCCGCGTCGTTTCAGGTGCACCGAGACCCCTGGACGTCCCCAAATTGGGGTCTGCCACCCTGCTGTGGGTCCACCGCCAGATGCCAGCTGCACACCCTTTGGGTTTCTTCAGTTGTCCGTAAGTGTCCGCGCTCGACCACGTGGGGGTTGCTCAAGAAGACTCATCACCGAAGCCCCTGGAGCGGTAGCTGATAGAAAAATGCTATCCCCACGCTAACCGAGCTTGGCTTTCTGTACACGAGATTTCGTGTTCAAATGTTCGTGTGCGCAGGCATACGCGAGTCAAAAACCATGTTTCGTCGGTGATACGAAACTGGCCAAACCTATCCATGAAAAAGAGAGGGTTAGATGTGCGGAAGGACTATTTAATGTATCTGGCTAAGGAGCTAGAGACTCTGTACAGAGTAGAGGGGCCGTCCCTCCCGTTTCCCTAGTCCCCTCACCTCGCAGGACGGCAAGTCGGAAGATCACCTGGGTCTTCGGCGAGCACCCAGTTGAAACCGGCCCCTCGATGTGGAGGAGCCATTCTCGAAAGATTCCGCACCTTCCGAATAGACCAAGTCTATTAGCCTCCGACCCACTAAGGGCTTCTGCTTTCCACATGGGCCCGATGATAGGTAAAATATTAGCAACCTTCGGATGGTGTAAATTTGTATCCGATCAAATGTATCTGATCAAAGACATCCCCGGCCGCCGCTAACTCACGGCCAGCTGCCCGATGAAATCACGAAGCCCTTGTATAGTCGACCATCACCGTGCCTCCCAACCGAGCAGCTCAAGCAGAAAAGCCAACTGCGACCGAATGGCCAAGCGGTAAACCCGGAACGCTCGCAAGGCCAGAAACAAAGATTCCGTAGGGCGGCGGGTTCGAACTCTCCAAGGATCGAGATTTTTGCTTATATTGTTTTCTTCTTTCTGTCCTTTTTGCGGCGTTTGTTCTTGATTTTAAAAGACTTAATTGTACTACCAATGTATCCCTTTCCCCTTCCACCAACGGTTGCTGTCGGGCCGCCCCACCTTTCGCTGCCGATGTCCCGAATACGGATGACGAGGACGAAGCTAGCGAAGCATAGTGCACTGTCTTCAGCCCGTTAAGAGCGGAACCAAGCATGGGTAGCCCAGTCGTACGAGCTAGTCGTCTTGGGAGTTGTCCAACCCACAGGGGATCCGTGGCTCACTCTGCCTTGGAGCATATGTTCGCACGGCTGGCTATATACCACCGGTAATGGAAGGCACGAGACAAAGGTACACCATGGTCGACATATCCCCGGGGGTCTCGGCCGTTTAAATAGGCAGGTCAATAACTGCCGAAGACAGGAGCTAACGGAAAGGTTCCGTTCCTGCATATCTCTCTTTCCTTCGGAGATGATTGGCGGTGCGTTTATCGGCTGGCGGCTGTACGCTCGGCCCTCAGAACATTGCCGCGGGACCCTTGTCAAGGGCTCCTACCGAGAGTGGTGTCCGAACAGTCCTAAGGATTGCCGCGGTGGCAGCCCGGCCCCCGGTGCTCTGGGTATTTTTGTGGGAAGGATGGCTTACCGGGATTTTTACACGCGCCCAGTAGGATGAGTTTCGAGAGTCCTCCCGGACTATTTCGCGGTATATCATTCCATATATGTTCATGTTTTTGGGGCCATGCTAACCAGTACTATTAAAGTACTGGGGAGACTCAAAGTGTCATCGCATCCGATTATTAAAACGAGGTTCTCAATGAACAGGATTATATAAAACCGTTGTGCGTTTGGGAACTCCTTTAGGACTGCCTTGCCCATCTGACAATAACCGGATCAATAAGCAGCCCTAGACTGCAGGTTCTCGTCGTCGACTCCGAGTGGCGTATGGAAAGTTTCTTAGGTGATGCTGGTGCAGGAAGTTCTGTCCTGGGCCCGTAGGTTCTGACCATCGCGGGACAGCGTCATTCCCTGGTCATCTGATAGCTCTTGTGAGCCTCGGACCCAAGAGCTACAGTCTCCACACTCAGGTACGAGCGCACATGGCTCCACTGCCTTAGCAGGGAAACACGACTAATGCTGATTCCCTCCAGCTTCTATTATTATCGTAGGTGTTGATCCGCGAAATGAAGGCTCCATCAGCTCCTGACCGAGTGGCGCTTCTTCTGGCCGTTGGGAGAGCTCTGCGCATGCGCATGTCGCAGATCGCCCCAAGAAGCAGACGCCGGCTCTCGGCTCGGGCGCCGTCAGGACTCAACAGAGCTCGCCGTATCGGGCAAGGACGAACACAACGTCTCCGCTTCAAATTACCTCTAGCCGCCGGTGCGCCGTTACCCCGTTATTCCCGGCGCTTCGCAAGCTCCCTGCCCGACCTCCGGTCCTTCTCCTCCCGTTGAGAGAGGAAAACAGTGACGTTCTGCACCCGGGGTTCCTCCTTCCTGATCGGGAAACCTGCTCGGACCCTCCTTCCTGCGATTCGGCGACTGACAGCCAATCACGCGCGCCCCGCGCAGGCAGCCGCCAATAGCGGGGCCGGCGAACCCTTGTCTGGCGGCTATTTCATACAAAGCATGTGGGGCCGCCTTCTTGGCCGGCGCTTCGACAACTCACAAAGGCATACGAGTGGGCGACGCATCGAGTGCCCCGGCTGGGCCAGTAGGTGTCGCGGGATTGCAGAGGAGGCGTTTTGTGTGGGACGAGACCCTTGCTGTTGAGATTGGGCGGAGAGGACCCGCGGAAATGGGATGGCGTGGTTACAGACGAGTTGGCGATGCGTGGTTGGCTGATGGTGGCCGCATCTCTGGGCCTCTCCCCTCATAAGGAGGGCCGAGGGCCTTTCTCTTTCAAACATCTTGGGTTTCCTCTTCCTAATTCGTTCCTTTGTGGCTCGCGTTATTTTGCGGTTTTCTTTCTTTTTATGTGGTCACGGGTTTTTCATCATCTCCTTTTGCGCTCTTTTGTTTTGTGTCTCAAGGCCCGCGGTCTTTCGGTTTCTCGTTCATTAGGTTGATTGTCGCCATTGATGCACTCACGATCTCCATTGCTAGCCCATTCACGGCTTTCTCCATCGATTTACCGGTGAAAAAGGGAAACCCATTCACTGCTTGTATGCTGCATCACGTCTCGGAAAGGAATCGACTCCAGTTCCGGTAAACCAGTCGAGCTCCAATCAAGCTCCAGTCAAGGCCTAGTCAAGCTCCAGCCTGTACTATTCACTTCAAACCTTTGTGTTATATATTTGCCATTCACTCTGATCAACTCGAGACACGCAACTCCGAGAACAGCTACGATGCCGGCATCCTGACGTCTCGAGCCGAGCCACTCCTAATCGACTAATAACATTCTTCGCACCACTTTCGCGACTCAGCCTACACACCTAAGTTTCACATCTAATTCATCAACACAAACATGACGTTCTTCGACATCCCTCAGGGGCAAGGCCATCAGCCGAACCCGAGCTTTGAAGACACGAAATCTCACTTAGATGAGGAATGGGAGGACGAGCAAGTCACCACCCCCGTCGATGACTACGAACAGCTCCTCGCGCCATCCAACAACACAAAACAACCGAAAAGGTCATTCGCGGACAGGATTCACTCCGTCCACCGTCCGAAGCGACTCAAGTCACGCGGACGACAACGAGCCCAGAACGCGCGGGCGGGAATAAAGCTCATTACCGACTTCTCCGGGCTCCGCAAGCCCAACCAACAACAACAACAAAAGAACAGCCCGAACGTGGCGAAGTCCAAGTTTGTAGATCTTGCTGCCCTAAGGGCCCTTGAGGGATCTCCCAACTCGGCCTCAACAGGAAGCTGGAACTGGCTCAAGAGGCAAAAGTCGGGTGCCTCACCAAACCACCTTGCGCCGTCGCCTGCTTCTGTGGGCCTCTCACCCGCGGACCGACCCATTATGATTGGGATATCGATGGATGAGGGGGCGATTGACGGGCGGGAAATTAGCCCACAGACGGCGGGAGTTGACTCTCCTACCGGCCTTCCCCGACTTCGGACGAACGCCGTCTCTCCGAGCTCGACGACTAAGTCCACTACGCCGATGACGCCCTCGCAGCTGAGGTCCGTATGGTCGCCAGACACGCCGGCCAGTGCGTCGACAGCTGACCTTGAGACCCGGCGGGGATCGTCGAGTGTCTACACCCAGGCGACAGGGGCTTCCGCCGCCGGGGCCGGCCAGACCGTGGTGCCGCCCGTGCCCAAGGTCCCCGCCAGCTACAGGATGGAATCCGGGACCCACGCGCCGATGAGTGCAGTATCCGAGAGCGTGGATACTGGGACACCCTGCACGCTCTTTGAAGAGGATGGGACACCAACTACGGCGAAGGGACGGCAGCGCGGGAGGTCTTTTGCCAACAAGACTCCTAAGCAGTCTATTATTAGTGACACGATCACGGAGTGGTGGGATGAGGAGTCGGAGGTTCAAACGCCTGCCACTGCCTTGGCATCGCCGAAACAAGTTCCTTCTGGAACTCAAGCACCGTTAAATACGCCCGTTGTACACCCCTCCCACGCACACCAGGTAAACATCACGAATATCTCGGTTGTGGCGCCCACCCTCGTGTCGATCTCGCATCCGGAAACAGAGCGTTCAGGTGGGCCGGCTCCGACCCTCATCGGCGAGATATCAATATCCCAACCGACCCAGAAGCTTTCCCGAGAGTCTGTAGGAGTTCAGGGGGCGGGGTTCTTTGAAGAGACGAGCAGCCGCTCTCGTACCCGCGTAGCTCGTGCCCAATCAACGGTGAGCGATATCACGGAGATTTGGGACGGAGAGTCGGAGCCCATTGATCAGACTACGGTAGCTGCCGGCGTGGGATCGTCTTCCCGGGCCCAGAGGGATCACATTGGTATTGCGATCTTGCCGTCCAATTCCGCTGCGGCGTCGCAGGCTCGTCCACAGAGAGACCCTGCTCAGGGCTCGGCAGCAATCCAGGGAACAAGTCAAGAGAAATGGGCACAATCAGGGCAGGCAGTGACCTCAAGTCAGACGCAGCAGGGTGCTGAAAGGGTTAAAAATTTACACTCGAGGTCCACCGCTCATGCCTCTGCCGCTGCGGAAGCTCAACATCCCTCTCTATCGGGATCCTCTGCGTCTGTCCAGTGGGCATCGTCAACACGGAGCCCAGCACCCACACGAACCGATTCACCGGCACGAACTGCATCTCCTGCCCGCAGCCGTTCACCCAGACAAACTCCGTCGCCGGCGTTTAGCCAGTCCCAGGGGCGAAATCAGTCCCCGTCAGGGGCCGGGACGCCGCGGTTAGCCTTGGGCGCAGCTACGATGTCGTCGTCTGACCACGGGAGCCCGCGGCGAACCGAGAGCAGAGCCGACTCTGGAGCGATAATCACAGGGGAGACCGGAACCACGGGAGAATCTCCTCCGCCATACTCCCCACCGAGACGGAACCTACAGGTGCCCCTTCGATTCGGCCCAGTATTCCCTCCAGACCATCCTATGCACGGGAGATTCCCGCCCTCGCCGGGACCCGTCTCGCCGGCCATGGCGAGGACGATGACGTCGCAGGGAGCAGTCGACATGACCGAGATACCTCTGACCCCCAGGCCGGCGCAATCTGGCCAAGACGGACCTGCCCGCGGGTTTGTTCCCGCAGAGCAGTACGGTGCCGTTGAGAGCCGCCAGGACAGGGTGGAGAGAAAGCGGCTGGAAGAGGAGAGAAAGCAGCAGGAGAAGGAGAGGAAGCGGTTGGAGAAGGAGCGGAAACGCGAGGAGGGAGGTGGCGGAGATGGGTTCCTGAAGATGCTATTGAGGTTGCGCAACCTTTATCCCCGGAACCAGTCTACGGCAGCAGCTGCGGCGCCCCCGGGTGGACCCCCGCCGACGGGTCCAAAGAAGCCGATTTGGCCTTGGGTAACGGCTGGGGTTGTCGCCCTTCTCATCCTAGCGGGTGTACTTGCAGGTGTGCTCACCCGAAAGAGCGGTGATTCAGACTCCGATGGCGGCGACGATCCGTTCGTCAACTTCCCCGGTTTCCCACCGATGCCGACGGGCGTGTTGACGGTAGTTGGTCCGGACAACTCGCGGGCCGAAGACAGGTGCACAGAGCCCGGGACGCTATGGAGCTGTGAGCTGCCGCCGGAGCTTCACGACTCCGTATCCCCTTACAAGCCGAATCAGCCGACAGTTGTAATGCAGATCCAGTTCGACAACACCTCGCGGGCTTCTTGGGACATCCCCAACGGGGATCCACCGCCGACACCGAGCAAGAGCGACGAACCTGGAGAAGACAGCGATGCGAGGCTGCGCAGATCTTCGACGCTGGGGAGGAGGCTTGTAAGGAGGCTTGCACAAGGAATATCTCCGGATCCTCAACCGCCTTCCTTCGAGGAGATGTTCTTCCTGGGCGACACCACTGACGGGATCGTTTCCGACGACAAGGCTGGAGAGCCAACCCCATTCTACATCAGCCTCCTCCAGTCTACCGATGATTCCGTTGGCCCCAACCGCATCGACAAGCGATCCAGCGTCCTCTCCCCGCGCCAATTTAGTGACGCCCTCCCCGATCCGGAGGTCGAAGAGGATGGCACCGGCG
Organism: Microascus cirrosus; assembly: GCA_030271035.1. Lineage (NCBI taxonomy): Eukaryota > Fungi > Ascomycota > Sordariomycetes > Microascales > Microascaceae > Microascus > Microascus cirrosus. The sequence continues at coordinate 64,866 of JAMBUN010000267.1, read as the reverse complement.
CACCAGCGCGGCTCCTTCCTGAAGCAAAGCAGCAGCCTGTTAGGCTATATGACCGCGGGCTTCCGACGGAGCACTACGGCTTCTACACGTACTTCAAGCGCACTATCTATGTCCACGCCGTGGCGGCTAATGACACCGCTGACGTGGCGCGCGATGGGAACGGAGGTGCAGAGAGGGACGACGCCAACTTTATCGTCACCTGGTCCGAGACGCGGTTCCTCGTGAAGTTGTGGACGAAGGGTGACGACAAGGAGTTGCTGTCCAAGGGACGAGAGGGTGGCATTGACGATTCCAAGGAGATGGCGAGGCCCGGGACGATGCCGTACCCCGTCACGATGCAGCTCGACACGCACGGAGGCGAGGCCGGAAGCAAGTTTGTGTGGGCATGGGAAGTTGAGGACGGGAAGATTGATGCGGAGAACGGACAGTTCCTAATCAATAGGATTGGCGAGGGGGGCGACCTGTTTAATCCTAGGTCGGATGGCGATAGCAGCTTTGGAGGAGTGGATGGTGGGACGGGGGGATGCGGATGCGAGTGGGTGAATTTTGTGGAGAAATAATCCTTTTGAGGCATAGGAACGTGCAAAGCCGACGTGAGAGGGGAGGGTTTGCATTGTTGCTTGGATGGGTGGTTGGATATGATTATGGTTCCTTTGTCGCCTGCATCTCCTTTGTTGCTTGCATGGAGAACGGAAGGTGAAGGGAATTTGAATTTAGGAAATATTCACGATTTAATCGAGGGTGTATTTAGCATTTCAAGCATGGAAGGATTGAGAATATGGCCAGGAGAAGAAACAAGAATACGGATTTACTCAAACTGTCTTTTACGTTGGGCTATATGTGAAGCTATTTCATTGTGAGATCGAATGATTAGTGGGTGAGCTAAAGTCGGCTTTGGTTTTTTGGTGGAGCCGTCGGGGCGAACGTCGCCGAGGTCCGTGTGGAAGCTTCCCGAGCTCTAAGCTGAAATTTCCCGGATCCGCAACGAGACTTCGCCTTCCCCGTCGGATGAACAACGATTTCCCGGTCCATCAGCTGCTTCGCCATGGGGTATTCCGGTCTCCAGAGGGAGGTTCTTTCCCTCTATAGACAGTGCCTCCGCGCATGCCGCGCAAAACCTGAGGTACGCATATTGCTTCCGTCAAATCAGGTTCCTCTTCCACTCGCCTCGCGCGTCACGCCTCCTTGCCAACCTGGCGCCCCTCCCCCTTCGCAAATATACGCACACATATTTATATATATACCTTTCAAGACTTGTGGAACCAGAGCTGACTCGAGTAGGACGCGAGACCTGCCTTTAGGGCCTTCGCGCGCAAAGCCTTCGACGAGAACCGCGGGATCAACAAGCGGGACTTCGGGCTGATTGAGTATCAATTGAGGAAGGGGAAGAGGCAGCTTGAGCTGTACTCGAGCCCTGGTGTGAGGAAAATTGATATGCGATGAAACAGATGTACGATTCGAAATGATATGAGGGTGTCCCGTCCGAGGCCCCGAATGGCTAGGATGGGCGGAGACCTTTACTGAGCGCACCGCGGCTTTGGCTGCGCATGCCATACGGAGATAGGAGGGCCGCGCCGGCGATCAATTGTGGGCGCCGGCCGAGGCAATGCGTCACTGCGTGGTGGCCTGATCAGTATCTAGTCTTCAGACGGACCCCTTGCCTGGCGAGAGCTACGGCTCGCTTCGGGAGGGCCAGCGGCGGATGCTTTGCTATCTCTCTGAGTGGGAGTGGGAGTCACGCATTTGGCCTTGGATGGAAGAATACCGGGCTCAGACACGATTACTTGGGATGGGGAGTGAGTGGTGCTTGGATGATACCCAAAACGACATGTAATATTATTTTGGAGACCAAAGAACAGCAGCAGCTCGAAGTAATCTGCATTCACAGCTGGCAATGCCGGTATCAAGACAACGCACATAGAATAAAAAAGATCTAACAGTTCGACACGCTGATCATATATCATTACATTTAATATCAGTATCAGCCTGAGCTGACCGGCGGAATAACTGCAACCTCATCCCCTTCCTTGATCACCACCCCGTCCCCGGCCGCGACATCCACATACTCAAGATTCACGGTCACGAGGCACGAGCCCAGCAGGCCCTCCCTCACGCCTGGATGCCGCTCCTCGAGGGTGCCGAAGAGGTCCGCCAGCGCCAGCGGGGCGGGAAGAGCCTCGGACTCGCGGGCCGTGTAGTCGGCCACGGCGGCGAAATAGAGGACGGTGAAGTGGCCCGGGGGAGGCTTCGCCATGGCCCTAGCTATGATTCGGACTTCGGCCTATCATCTTTTTGATTGAGCGTTAGCCTCAATGTTTCCTCGAATTGAGGGAACGAAGGAAGCGTGATTGGGGTTGGAGATCAGAGATCTTGGTGATTAATTGGACATCATTGTGTTCAGATAATACATGCATTTAAACATCATATCCAAGTGAAAAAGGAACATAGCGACTGAGGAGAACTTACCCATTGATTGTGAAGCAGGGAAGCGGCTGCTTCGAATGGATGGCGCGTCCAAACCACTAAGAAAAAGCTGGTATGGGGGAGAGGGAAGAAAGTTTGGGGGGAGATGCAAGCTCAACATATATGGGAAAATTTTGGCGGGGGCCCACGTGACTGGCGTCCGCCCCAGTAAACACCACGACAAAGACCCGGCGCGATGGCAGCGCAAGCGGTGTTGGAAGAAACGGTATGGCATACGTCAGTCAAACCCTCAATACTTCTAGCCATTCCTACCGTATCTTGTAGTATACTCGAAGTCACGGCCAATTCGTCCCTGCTCGCTTGCCTAGAACCCCATCCTACATGTCACGGTCAATCTCCAATCCATTGCAGGAGGAGCACCTCGAACAAGCGGCCCACGCGCCTTCACATGCCTTGGAAGAAATCCTCTGTTTCCTCGATTTTGTGATTTCCCGCAATGCAGATGCCGGTTGACTCCTCTAACAAAAAATAGAGATTAGGGGGCCCCCAGAAAAAAATGCCCCTTCCCTCGGGGTCAAGAAAGCTGCCTCGCTTTTTTCCCGTTCTCTTTTCCCAGCGTGCCCCCTCCTTGCGTAAAAGACATCGTGAATCGCCTATGGCATACCGCGCGGCAGCCCCGGTTAACCCCCCCTTTCCACATCCCGTGTCTCCCACACTTCCAATCGTTTCTCGCGGATTGTTTATCGTAGACGCCTGGCCTCACGCTCAGACTCGAGGAGGCAGAGGATGTCGTCCTCGCGGACTGTTCGCCGGTGTTAGCTTCTCTTGCTATTCCTTCCGCGAGATAATGGTGTGTGTCCCGGTCGAATTGGGACTTTCGAGGGGTTCCGTACCTGGGCCCTTGACGTTCCTGATGATGGAGCGGGTAGGGTCGTCCATGAACTCGACGCGCACCTGCGTGACACCTCCACGAGAACCTATATCAACCCGTCAGCCTCTCAGTTCCTTTCCCAAACACCTCGTCATCTATCCTCTCTCAATTCCCGTGTAACCAGCCCATTCGTAACAGGGAACGAAATATCCGTACCGGTACGGCCGAGGACTCGGGTGACCTTGACGAGCTTGACGGGGGCCTTCGCAGCTTCCATTTTGGGCGGTTGTGATGCTTTTCGAAAAAGTGTTCGAAAGGACGAGGGTTGGTGGGAAAGGTGTGGGTTTTGGGGTCGGCTGCGTTTGACTTGCGGTTGCGTTTCGCTGGCGTTCGGAGGTAGGGGGTGGGGGTGTGAACTTTTTTCTGCAGATTTTCGATGAGGGTTTGGTGGTGGGAAACCCTCTGCCCCGCGGACCGGGGGCCAGGCCGACCCACAGTGTACGGTCACGTGAAAGCCCCAACATCAGATACGCAGCGCGCCGGCTGGCGCTGGGCGGTATCATTTGCCAGGCCTAACGAAACATCGAATCGGATGCGCGTTATTGCCTTGCGGCTCTCGTGAAGTTATGGGCAAGGGATTCCTGATATCAAACCAACGGGTGAACCTAGGGTTCGAATTATAGTATCAGGAAATGCTCCTACACCCCGCTACCACTGGAAACAATGCGCACTTCATGAACGAACCTGTCATTATCCGCCTCTGGCTCTTAAGACCAGTAACAGGGTATCTTAAATACTGGCCCCAGCCTACGGCGACAGCTTCCCCATCCGCATCTCCAGATCCCTCACCCACGCATCCATAACCTTCATGTTCCCCTCCATCGTGGCCTGTCCCTCTCCCATCGCCCCCTCGATTTTCTCCAGACCCTCCCTCCACTGCCTCAGCTCTGCCGCCGTCTCCACCTGCTGCCTCTCGATGCGGTCCAATGTCTCGCTCGCCGTTGCCGCGTCCGCGTGGATCGCCCTCAGTGACCGCAGCCTGTCCAGCAGCGGCTGCAGCAGGGGCGTAAGGCTCTCGATCGTCGCCAGCGTCCCGTATAGCGCGTTGATCTTCGCCGTCTGCTCGTCCTCATCGTCCACGCTCGCTGCGACGCTAGGCCGCCGGAGGTCGCTGCCGCCGGCCGTCGCGCGCGAGTCGGACCTGTACCGGCCGGCGGCTGCGGCGGCGTCCTGGGCGTGGGCGGGCTTCCGCTTGTTCATGTTGTCGATGTCGGTGATGACGGTACGCACGCGGCGGCTGATGGCGTCGAGGCTCGTAGTGGAGGCCTTGCCGAGGGCGGATATCTGCTGGTGCAGCGAGTCGACGGTGGGGAGAATGGCGCGCGGGAGGCCGTTGAGGCCGAGCTCGAGGCTGCTTGCTGAGCCGAGGCCGATGGCCTTCTCGAGGGTGAGGAGCCGCTGCTCGAACTCGGCGGCCTTGGCTAGCGCGTGGGACTGCTCGTAGGACGGGGCGTAGGTGACTGTGTACGTAGCATCATGCTGGGTGATGTCCTCCGCCGTGTCCTCAGTCTGGGGAAGCGTCTTCGGCATGCGTGTAGTGCGTCCCACACCTACGGGTCGCGATATCTCCTCAAGAACTTGCCCCAGAGATTCCAGCCCCACTCCGTCCCCCTCATCTTGTTTTCCCTTGTCCCCAGGGGCGGCCTGACTCCGCGCGTACTCCTCTTTCGCTTCCTCCACCTCCCTTTTTAGCCTCGCAATCTTCCTCTCCAGGCTCTCCGCAACATCCGCCTCATCCTCGTCGCTCAGGTCTCCTAGCTCCTCCGTACCGTCGTCGAGCACTCGGCTGCGGGTGTTGGTGCGGTAGGCGCGACGCTTGGAGTCGAGGCGGTCGGACCAGTCTACGCCGGTGGAGTTATAGCGCTTCGAGTCGAAGCGGGAGCGGGCATCGCCCACGCGGAGCTTGGCGCGGGATATGTCTGCGTCGTCGTCATCAGACTCGGCGTCGGAGTGGGATTGGAGGGTGGTGGCCTGGTTGCGTTAGGGAGCCGCATGGCCGTCTGGGCGAGGATACTCACGGGAACTGTGGAGTTGTCATCTGTTAGTTCGGGTGTCTCGTAGATGTCTGGAGCCGAGTCCTAGGTCATTCGTGTCAGTTCGAGGCGTCACATGGCGGATTGGCGATAGGAAGCTTTACAAGATCGGGCAATCCCGCGTACTTCTGGCTGAGAGCCATGGCCTAAGAGGTGTAGTTTCCAATGAAAACGGAAGATGCCCTAAGGCAGGATTGTGCAGCTAGGGAGGTGTTTTACTTGAGCTCACGTAGCGTTTTAGGAGCATGAGCTCATAGGTAGGAGGTGGATGGCTTGACAATAGTCGGTTCGCGTCAGGGGAAGTCCCGCTAAGTCTCCCCCGGTTGCAGCTGTAAACGGCTACGGCAAGCCCCACTTAAATCGATATTGTATACCAGCCCCACCAAAGACGGTCAGCCCCAACCCAAAACATCCAGCTTCTCTAGGGAGGCTTGTCTACTTCGTTGGTCAAGGATAATCCGGGAGGATCATTTTTAAAGAGCTACTGTTTTCACAGAAGACCATGATATTACATGATCTAGATGGAAAGCGGGCAGGTTTGTGGCTTGGGGGTTCTGACCCGCATTATTCCCTGTGACCCTTCACAGAGAGATCCAGAGATCCAAACTCACGTTCTCAATGCTTTCCCTTAAACCTCTTGTACGAATCTCATGCAGCGAGCGACTAGCTCCCACACATATCTTGCAAGCTCATTCTCAGGCCTGAATTAACTCGCGCGCCTCAACAACGAAAACACCATACCTGTCGTCTCATAGTTGATCTACTTCCCGCCTAGCTTTCCCCAGCTTTCTACCGCAACGACGCTCCGGCCCCGCCCCCAAAGTACTTCAAGAACCGTCCAGAGGTCAACGGCCAGATGGCACCATCTCTGTCGTGTCCGATACGCAGCACGTCCCTATGCGCGACGCCTAGAGCGCCACTCCTCCCGTCTCGCGCCTCTATAGCACACCCTCGAGGACCAATCGCATCATGGGTTCACATAGCGAAGTGGGCAATCCTTGGTCTCAATCCTCCTGAATTTCAGATTACTCGGATCTACTCTCTCTACCTGCTTGTTGTTTAGGCAGATCCAAATGTAGCCTTCCTAGGGGCTGATTAGTGTCAGTGTAAATGAACAGGGGATTGAGAGGGGCCGGCAACATACGCGCTTATAGATACTGGAGTCACCTGACGATGGGCAGCTTGTCGAAGGACTCGGTGACGGGGCTGCACTTGACGGTCAGGGTCATCTTACCACAATGGCAGCTCTCCGTGTAGAGCTTGCCGGCCTCCGCTTCCAGGGGTTCCCTCTTGTGAGTGGGCAGATCGTACTCAGATTCGAGGATCCTACCGTCAAGCCTGCGTTGGTCAGAATCCTAGTGAACAATACATAGCCGCTAGGGAAATCTTGGATCTTGTTTTCCCGGTCCGTGATGTCCTGGGTACCGCGCACCTGGTGGCAAATCACCTAACATCGAGGTGACCGTAGTCTTGTGGAACGGGGACAAGGCACACATTTATGCCAAATGCCATTCCAGGCGGAGTTCGTCTGTTGTATGGAAATCTTTCTCATGATAACTGTCCCATAGCTCAGACAAAAGTACCTGCTGTTAGCCAAGCCAAGCCAGGCCACCCCGAAACCTTGCAAAGCATAGTACCCTGTGCTCTACCGCCCTTTCCCAAACCTATATCCAGTGAGATGATTCATATGACCCTTGACTATCTTGAAGTCCTTTTCTTCAAGGAAGGCCCAGAGGTAGCCCTTATTGTGGCAGATGCTGCCGTTGCATTCCCCCGCCGACTTTGTCTCGGGCACGTCCATCTCTTACACGAATGCGCCCGCAGTGACAGTTGCCTTGGTACCTCCGGAGAGGAAGCTGTTGGATTTCCGCGAGTATGAGTTTGGAATGAATAACAAAGGTAGGTTGGAAACGGCGGAGTAATGCTCTGTGCTGGAGATGAGCATCCAGAAGAGAGACTCAGAGAGGTCCTGCGGGATAGCGACGGGTTTTGTCTACGCTTCAATGAATATGTATGCTCGTTGCTACTGACAAGCACTAGGGTGCAAATTGCGTAGTTGGAGACGAGATTTCCTCCGGGGCTGCATAAGCATGGAAGCCTTCCCTGTCGGCTTTGCTATGTTTGGAGTCTCGCTGAGAGGTCCACCGGTGGTGTTAGTGGTCCCCAATGTAAACACGTAAAATCATCCAAGAGGAGTAAACTAGCCCTACACAAACAAAAACCCTCTAAGTAACCTAGAATATAATCAGAGAGGCAATAAGCCTATATCAAAGAAATTATCCTGTCAGAAGCTAGCAAAGAGCTTCTGGCACTCCTGGTGCCCCAGACCAGCGGGCAAGCTGTTTGGAACATGCTGGAGGGTGGGGCCCGGCATTTAACCGACACACTGGTGCAGCATCTCTCCAGTCGCCCAGCCGACAGCGACCTGCTGGAGCAGGGTCCTGATCGTGACAATTCAGAGCACCTCAGTGCCTGCAAATTTGACAGGTATAGCGCCAGGCACCATCCAAAGCAAGTAAGGAACAACCCTGGCCTTGCTTATTACTTTCACATGATGCACCCTTCACAGGTTTCGTCATTTCAAGCCTTGCATTGTTAAGCGACGTCGCCTTCGCTGCTGCGCCCACTTTCCTGTTCCGGCTTTCGGCTGCGTGGACACAATTGGGGGAAACCATTTTGCGAACTGTTCCTCTACCAACAGACACCTGAGTGTCTGCAGCTCATCCCACTGGAGATGAGCTCTTCTACGACTGGGCGGAGGGCCGGCCTGAGTAGGAACGCTCGACCGCCCCCACTCCTACAGAGTCTCCCCTCCAGGAATACCACCAAACCGGTGGTGACTAGCAAGAAGAGGAGCCATACTCCTGAGAAGGAGGTTGATATCTCAGCACCGCCGATCAGTTCTGACGATGAGTTGAGCGAGGAGGACGAGCGGAACCCGGTAGCAGAGGCTGAGAAGGGAAGGAAGTCGCCGTTCTCCAGTGGTGATGAGTCGCCGGACCGGGCAGATATACGCCCAACAGCGTTCCCAAGCAGCTGGAACTCGACGACGAGTACCTCGTCCAATCGCTCAAAATTTAAGTACGGAAGTTCTCAGAGAGTGTCAAAGCCCTACGGGTCGGCACGGAGTTCGCAGGAGTCGAAGGCATCATCGTCTCAGAGGAGCCGGAACGTGAAGGAGTCGATGGATGATTTGGGCTCCGTCAAAGGAGACTCCCTGCTACATGATCCGTGTAGAACATTTACAAAGGGAAAGGGGGCCAAACCATCCTCGCCCCACGCCCTGCGTGAGAAGCGGACAAAACGGACAGCTAAGGGTAAGGAATCTGGTCTAATCCATGCTGATCACATCCTGCAGCTCTGTATTAACTGGGACGCTGGGTAGAGCCGGAGCGGCCGTCGACACCGCCCAGGATAATCTTGCCGGATGACTTCTTTAGTCCAGACGGGAACACGAAGCCCTCCTCCGCGCTTGATGTCCCTGAGGCGATCACGAATACGCCATCTCCAGAGCGGCCGTCGCGGTCGTTGCGGGCTGTATCGAGGTCACCATCTGGTCCCACTATTCAGGCGAACCTCGACATGGGGTTCGTAGGTCACTTGGATGATGACTCAGGGACGGAATCGAAACGCCGAAAGTTCTCGCACATATCCCTTGTTCACAGCCCGGCGAAATCAAGGGGGAAGACGACGGAGAGCCTGAAAAAGGAGTCGAGCCAAAGCAAAACAAAACTGGCACCTGCTGACACCCAACTCGACTTATCATTTGATGTGGATGACTCTTCCCTCTCGGACCTCTCATCCGACGCTGACTTCGCGGACGAGAAGCCCACCAAGGCGCAGTGTCCATATTGCAAGAACCCGGTGGACAGAGACGCGCTTCAGAAATTCTCCAAGGGCGCCTACATGACCCTCCGCATGCAGCGCCACTTCTGCACACAACACAAAATAGACGATGCGCGCGCGGAGTGGAAGTTAAAGGGCTACCCCGACATCGACTGGGCTCATCTCGACGAGCGCATATCCTCCCACCATTACTACCTCGAGCAGATACTCCGCGGTAAGCAGTGCTACTATGGCGACCTCCTCGCTAGGGATGTTAGGGCCGGGCTGAAGCGGGACCTCACAAAGGCGGACTTTAACAGCACTCCGGGCTACTACGGTGAGAGGGGGTTCCGGGTCATGCAGGAAGGGATCTTTGCGCGGTTCTCGAAGCTGCTGCGGAAGAGGGCCGTGGAGGACGGGCTGGTGTCCGCGAGGGGCTATTCGCTCTATGTGCAGGCAGTCCTGGTGCCGGAGCTGGCGGTGAGGTTGGTGATGGAGGATATGAGGGTCGCGGAAGAGGCTGCGAGGGCCATATTGGAGGAAAGCACGTGGGTTGGGGATCTGCTGTGCGAGGATGAGGGTGATATTGTGGATGAGAATGACGAGAATCTGTTCTGATCGGGTTGCATGAGGACCGGTGCATGTGCCTGTGCAAGACATGGCTTTTTGGTCGCATATGGTGTCGTTTGGGCGAGACTTAACAAAGTTATGCATTTGGGACAGAGAGTAATCAGGCGGTGGAAACCATCGGCGTCTATTGGTGAGAGACAGATGGCAGATGAGCTGGAAGCGAAAAGCGGTATCTTATGTGGAAGCTGCAAGGTAAATATGAGACATTTCACACGTGTCCCATAGGTGATATAAACGAGTGGTTGGCAGCTTCTAACGATTGAAGCTGAGCTATCAGAGACAGCGGACGTCATACGCGGAATCTACGCGGGGTAGGCAGGATATGGGCAGACTCGCGCTTCTAGGGGAGCTCCTATGGCACCATTGTGTCCCTTTGGTTTGAGTGGTGGCTATCGATAATGCGATGGCGACCTGGCGACCTGGCGTAAATTTCAAGAGCAACACTGTTGCATGTGACGCCTTCAACCAGCAGGTATCTCTCGCCCGCCGTATTATACAGAATGTGGTTTTCGGTGACGGTTTAATCCATCGCCGGCGGCATCCCGGCGGCATGCCACTGTATGAGCTCATCTCTGGTTCACGGGCGGGGGGTATCCGCCTAATGAACATGGACATTGCACAGATATCGATTTGAGACTCAACAATGCTACTTCGTCCAAAGATCGATGTGAGCGCCACGTCCGACCTCTTGACGTGTGTGGGCTCGCCGTCAACATTTCCGGCCAACCTCGTTAATCCTCCGCCGGCGCGGGTGTCTCGGCCACTTTACGGCCGAGGAAGCCCGCTCGCTGTTCTTCACCGGCGGGACGAGGGGTCCGTAAAGCAACAACACCTGGAACACAAGGGGATCCGCTTTGGCGGGGCTACCTTCTAATTGTAGTCGGACGCAGAAAAATGAAACTACACATGGGCCTGATCTTTGCTGCGCTTGGACTTTTGTCTGGTGTCGAGACCTGCGTAGCAAAAACTATTGTGAGAGGACGATGGACCTTTGCGTTTGGGGCGACGTCGCAATGCAGGAAAGCCACCGCGGCAAGGGGGGGAGAGGGGCGGGAAGTTAACAAAAAAAAGAGCCTATGGTGGGGAGGAACGGACGGGATTCCGCAAGGGTGCCGAGCTGGCGTCTGGGAGCACGGATCGCACGGCGGTTGGTGGTTGTCCGGGGATGTCTGAACCGCTGCCAATGTGGATTTCGGCGGGCCCCGACGTGCGAACGAACGGAAGGCAAAATGCTTTTTTGTTTGGATCAACGTGTTCAGCGATTCAATAGGGGTTGGTTTGCGAGTGGCGTTCTTCCCGAGCATCACATCTGCGTCGGATCTTCACGTTTTGCATTTATACTCAGGTGGGAAAAGGGGATGGGAAAGAGATGCCCTGTCAACGAACGCCATTCTATCATCAGCTGCACCCCGGCGACCGCATCCATGGTGCTTGCGAGCTGTGTGGCTCCTGCCCTCTCAAACCGCTGGGCTTTCGTTCTCGGCCCGTGAGGCGCTGTCGACGCGGCCGTCACCCGCAGCTTTGCAACATTGGGGAATATCGTCCGGCGCTAGCGCTCGGCGGCTGGGGAGAGGTCCTGGGTTCAGGGGTCCCCCCGGCACCCCATGTTGTTTTCTGTTGGTGGGGCCAGGGCCCTGTCCCCAGACTTTTGTGTACCCCCTTCGGAGGAGGGCGCACCACCATAGTTGAGCATCGTAATCGCGGGAATTCAGGATATTCAGCGCTTAATAGGGCGAAGATATGTTCAGTCAAGCCGCTTCGAACAGGAAGCAACATAATAAACAAATGTCCTCGGGTAGGCCGGCCAATGCTAGGCGACTTCCAAGTCAGCTTTATGACGGATCGTCACAATTACATTCGCCTTCGGCCAGGGGACCCCAAAATTTTGAAATAATAAACAATCACCGCACAATAGGCTTGGCCTGGTTACCATATTCAGACAGGTGCCCATTCACTGATTTCAAATTCGGCTCTCCCCATCCCTGGAGCTGAACCTCCTCCCCCTTTGCCTGCTCCGGCCGCCTGACAGATCGTGGCGTCTATCCGGAAGTTACCCGGGCTGTCTACGTAATGATAGCCTCCTTTGTACTAGCAAACGGGGCGAAATATTGTCCGAGTTGGGCCCTTGGCTCCCGTTAAGCTTGGCCCGCTCTTCCGAATACAAGTCGTAACTTGAAAACCTGAGCGCCGAAACCCAGTTGGCAAGACCGCGCGGACACCTCTTGGGGGAGAGCTTTCCCCAGATCTGTCCCAGACCGTGCCCCGAAAATACCCTGCAATACTCCCTTTTGCCCTTCCACGAACACCTGCCTGTAGTAAAAACCCGTCCGGGGGGCCCGCACTCCGGCAACTGACCACTCACAGCGTGCGTTTCCTTACCCACTCTGCCATTGAACCTTAACTGCAGCCTCCACTTCTCTCTTCTCTCTCCATCCATCCTCGAGACAACCTCGCTTGGAGCCTCCTCAGCACGTACCCTTCACAGGCCCGTCCCTCAGAGCCCACCAGCAACGAAAGAAAGTGCAGGGCACGTCGTGATTTCCCACAACCAGCAAACCAGGAATACCGATTAGCTCGGACGAAAATATAAAGCGGAACGAGTTCGACATTTTCCCGAATGCCCGCCGGCCCCTCGCCGTGGAGAATGACCTGACCTGCCGTCATTCGCATCGCCTGCCTCAGCTGCTACTCCACGCCAAAAACTCGCCGCCGCCATCCGCATCTCCGCCCGGCGTGCACCACCCTCCCTCTCCGTCCCGTCGCTGCCCGCTGACCGCCGCCGTCGCCTGGGCCTTCCCTCATTTGAAGCGCTGTTTACCCATCCGGCCATGCCCCTTGACTCCGGAACCTGGCGACCATGACGAAGAAGGATGGCAACCCGCGCTATAGCTCCGTGACGAGCTCCAGCACCGACAGCGGCCGCTCGTCCAGCACGGTCAAGCCTCCGAGCACGTCGCGCAGGTCGATCCCAAAGCGCTTGAAGATGGAGGATGCCGGCATCCTAAGGTGAGTTTTCGCTGTTTCGAAACACCGCCTGTAGCCTTACCCCGTTTGTGGTGTTCCGTGCTTTGGCTCCGCGCCCAACCATCATGAGCTCTGTTCGCTTTCTTTTCCGACAATGCATGGAAACAACTGAACAGTGAACCCACCAACGTTGCTCAAGACACCCTCCATCCATACGCCCGCCCGCCAAGTGTTGCCCAAAGTCCATCCCCTCTTCATACCGAGTTTCGGGACACAGCTAACCTGTACCCTCCTTACCCTCCTTCCAGCCGACGATCAACGCCAGCGGAAGAACCGCAAGTCTCCCCGACCTCGACTACCTTCAACCGCCCCGCCTCCTCCACGTCGAACCTCTCAGGGCATGACCGCAGAATGAGCGACCTCACAAACTACCGTCAGGACCTTGCCGTCCTGGATCCGGCCGGCGGCCGGAACAATCGTAACCCGTCGATGACGGGCCCGGCCCTACTATCGGGCGTCGGTTCGTCGGCGAACCCGGCGCCGAACAACGCCGGCGGCGCCAACACCTCCCAACCCACCGGCGGCGGCACGAGCTTCTATAACGACTCTAGCGACAACGTCTCCCTTTCGTCGCAGGTCTCACCGAGTTTCAAGTCGGCGCCGAATCGCGTCAACACCGCCCACCATCTCAGCGCGCCCGACTCTCCAGATCCGTACGATGAGAGGCGACCGTCGTTTGCGAGCATAACGACCCTCAGCAGCCAGGGTTCGAAGAACAGTCTGGCGAGGGGAGGACTGAGGAAGTTGCAGGGCTTCTTTGGCGAGGAGTTCCCGGGTTCCGATACTAGTTTGCCGCCGCCCGCTGTCCCGCCCAAGGATAACCGACAGGATAACCGGCCTCGCTCGTTTAGTCACAGCCGGCCGCAACGAGGACGGAACCACTCCAACGCGACAGATATTACTCGAGATGCGTCTCCGTCCTCTTCACGGCCCCGGACCCCTGTTCCTGCGCCGGAAGTCGTTCCCTTCCTTTACCAAGAACCAGATGTACGTCACATTCCCTGTGTACAAGCTGCGACTAGACCCTGCAATCTTGCAGTGCTAACAAGCTTCGCAATAGGATATTGCGCGCTACGGCGAAGCCCCGGTTCGGGACATACCGACTGGTCCAGATAGGGAACGATACAGTGATGCCGCTGCGCAAAACCCCCCGAAGACATCTTCCTCATCTCGATCGGGCCACTCCATCATCCACCTCCCCGGCCACCGCCATAACAAAAGTAACGATGATCCCCGTGCGCTTCACCCATCTGTCGTCAGAGAGGATTCCCTCCAGGCACCGAGAGAGCGGGGCGGCTCTTCGGCAGGTCAAAGCTCACGGTCTCGGGCCCATAGCCCCGCGCCCTCTCCTGCGATGTACGGGAAAGCGGGCTCCTTCGATGGGCAGACGTCACCGGGCCATGCGCCGAAGCGCGGACTCCTCGGTCGTCTGAGGAGGCACAGGGATAAGGATGACGATGGACATTCAAGACTGCGAGACCTTCCCAAATCTACGAGGTCTCTTGCTTCGAAGACGTCGCGTACCGATATGCAGAGGCCTGAGGTGCCCACGTCCCACGCCTCCCCTGAATTGCCAGAGTCACAAGATGCGCGGAGAGCGGCCACGTTTAACAACAAGTTCCCCTTTGCAAAGAAGACGCGACCCAACCGGGGGTACGATGTCAACGAGGAGCCAATCGGCCCCACGGACCAATCCAAGGACGGCACCGTGTTCTACCTTGATACGGATCTCGGGGACATGAACGGCATTCTAAACCGGCCTGCGGCGCTGGCCCCCTTGGACCCTAAGGTTATTGCGCAGAAGGAACATGAGAAGGCGAACAAGGGTGTTAGCGACGCCGAGGACCCGTCATGGAATGCTCCTGTGAGCTGGGCGGTGCGGCGGACAATGGAGGATAATTCCTACTATGCCCCCGAAGCCGAGGATATAGAGACCCCCGTGGATGAAGACAGCATGCCATACTGCATCCGGATATTCAAGGCGGACTGCACATTCACCACCCTGGCGACCCCGCTGTCGTCTACGGTCTCGGATGTGATCGATTCGATTGGGAAGAAGATGGTCATCACCAAAGACGCCCAGCCGAAGTACCACATCATCCTTCGAAAGCGCGAACTCGTACGGATCCTGTCGCCTATGGAACGTCCCCTGTTGCTGCAGAAGAAACTGCTACAGCAATTCGGCTACGACGAACGCGACAGGCTAGAGGACCTTGGCCGCGAGGACAACAGCTACCTGTGCCGGTTCATGTTCCTCTCGGCCATTGAGAGTGAATCGCAACAGATGACCAAGGACTTGGGCCTGAACCGCATGGCGAAAGTCAATCATGTTGATCTCTCTGGCCGAAATCTTTTCAATATCCCCCTATCCCTCTACTCCAAAGCGCCGGACATTGTATCCCTCAACCTCTCCCGAAATTTGTCTCTCGACGTACCCCGGGACTTCATCCAGTCCTGCACAAGCCTTCGCGACATCAAGTTCAATAATAACGAGGCCCGGAAACTCCCGCCGAGTCTGGGTCGTGCCAGCAAGCTAACCATGTTGGATGCCTCAAATAACCGCCTGGAGCAGTTGGACCAGGCCGAGCTCGATTCCATCAAGGGGCTTCTCAAGCTCAATCTGGCCAACAACCGCCTGGTCAAACTACCCATGTACTTTGGCACTTACAAAAGCCTCCGGACACTCAACCTATCGTCCAACTTCCTCGACGCGTTTCCAGACTTCATCTGTGAGCTGGAGAACTTAGTCGACCTGGATCTCAGCTTCAATTCGATTTCCGTCCTCCACGATGACGTCGGGGCTCTGAGGAGCATGGAGAGGTTCGTTATTACGAACAACCGGCTTTCAGGTGTTCTCCCGGACGCCTTCAAAAACCTCGTTAGTCTGCGGGAACTCGACATCAAATACAACGCCATTACCAGCATCGACATCATTTCCGAGCTCCCGAAGCTCGAGGTCCTCTCCGTCGACCACAACTCTGTCTCTCAGTTCATCGGGTCGTTCGAGGCGCTGCGGAACCTGAGGCTTAATTCGAACCCTGTTACCAAGTTTGAGATAATACAGCCGGTTCTGACGCTGAAGTCGTTGAACTTGTCCAATGCGCAGCTCGCAAGCATCGATGAGTCTTTCCACAACATTCTCAACCTGGAAAGCCTAATCCTCGACAATAACTACTTCGTGTCGTTACCACACCACATTGGGAAGCTGGGTAGACTAGAGTACTTCAGCATTGCCCACAACAACGTCGGGACCTTGCCGGCGCAGATCGGCTGTCTGACGGAGTTGCGAGTGCTTGACATCCGGGGCAATAACCTGAAGAAGCTGCCAATGGATATCTGGTGGGCGAACAAGCTGGAAGTGCTGAATGCCTCTTCGAATGTGTTGGATAACTTCCCTAAGCCTGCGTCACGGCCGCCGCGGGTTCCTGGGGAGGAGGGATCTAGCCCACCCCCGGTTAATGGCAAGTACGGGGCTGGCGCCTCGCTCACGGCGAAGTCCAGCATGGAAGACCTCAATGATCCGTCGCGCCGACCCAGTCAAGCGTCTAGCACGCTCCTTAGTGTCGGACCATCACCGGTGCCTGGTGGTCCGGACCGGAAAGGTTCGGTAGTGTCCGTTTATGGAAAGGGCGGGCGGAAGACGTCAGTGGTTTCGAGGTCAACATCTGGGAACAACATCGCGGCTGCTGGGACTCCGGCAAACTCGAGGAAAGATTCCAGCCTGTCAGCAAGGCTCGCAAATACATTTGCTGGCTCTCTACGGACTCTCCAAATCGCAGACAATCAGCTGGATGACGATGTCTTCGATCAGATAGTTCTTCTGCCGGAACTCCGGGTCCTCAACCTCTCATACAACGAGATAGGCGATATACCACAGCGACTAATCAAGAGTTGGCCACAGCTGGTTGAGCTGTATCTTTCCGGAAACGAATTGACGACGCTGCCTGCCGATGATCTCGAGGAGAGCAGCTTGCTCCAGATCCTTCATATTAATGCGAACAGGTTTACCAATCTACCTGCCGACATATCGCGGGCCAAGAAGTTGGCGGTCTTGGACTGTGGCAGCAATTACCTCAAATACAACATAGCCAACGTTCCGTACGATTGGAACTGGAACCTCAACCCTGAACTCAGATACCTAAACCTTTCGGGAAACAAGCGGCTGGAGATCAAGCAGACGATTGTCCACCCGGAGCACCCCTCTTTGAGCCGCGAGCAGTACACCGACTTTGGTCGACTGCAGAACCTCCGCATCCTAGGGTTGATGGACGTCACTCTCACGCAGCCGCGGATCCCCGACCAGAGCGAAGACAGGCGTGTGCGCACGTCTGGGAGTCTGGCGGGACATCTGCCGTATGGTATGGCGGATACGCTGGGCAGGAACGAGCACCTGTCGACGATGGACCTCGTGGTGCCGCGTTTTAACTCGTCGGAATCGGAGACGCTGCTTGGGCTTTTCGACGGCCAAGCTCTCTCGAGCGGCGGGTCAAAGATTGCCAAGTATCTCCACGAGAACTTTGGCCGTGTCTTCACTTCAGAACTCAAGGGGTTGAGGACGTGGATAGGAGAAACGCCGATTGACGCCCTACGGAGGGTGTTCCTCTCCCTGAACAAGGACCTTGCCAACATCGCGACACAGTATATCGATGAGCGGAGCCACTTCCACGTCGCGCGTCGGGCTACGTCCACGCCGCCCCCCCTGGTTCTGAGCCCAGAAGATGTCAATGCAGGTGGCGTTGCGACGGTTCTGTACCTGCGAGGCATGGAGCTCTATGTAGCCAACATTGGCGACGCCCAGGCGTTGTTAATCACGGAGGGTACCCACAAGATACTTACGAGGAAGCACGATCCGGCCGAGCCCAGCGAGCGGCAGCGCATCCGGGAGGCTGGAGGCTGGGTGTCCCGCCATGGACTCCTCAACGACCAGCTGGAAGTCTCTCGGGCGTTTGGGTACGTTAACCTCATGCCGGCCGTGCAAGCAGCACCTCATGTCAGCCATATCACGATACGGGAGCAGGATGATATCATCCTGTTGGCCACTAGGGAGCTGTGGGAGTATCTGAAGCCCGGACTGGTCGTCGATATCGCTAGGGCCGAGCGCGGCGATTTGATGAGGGCCTCCCAGAAGCTACGCGACCTCGCCATCGCTTACGGCGCCTCGGGGAAGATTATGGTCATGATGATTAGCGTGGCGGACCTGAAGCGCAGGGTAGAGAGGTCGCGAGGCGGCCGTCCTAGCATGATGTGGCCGTCAGGCCTCCAGGACGATCTGCAAATGCAGGTCACGAAGCGGTCGAGGAAGAAAGGCGACGTGCTCGACTCGACGCTGCAGCGGCTCGAGGCCGAGATTCCGGCGCCCACAGGGAACGTCTCGATCGTCTTCACAGATATCAAGAACTCTACAACACTTTGGGAGATGTACCCGTCTGCCATGCGATCCGCTATTAAGCTCCACAACGACCAGATGAGGAGGCAGCTCCGGCACATTGGCGGGTACGAGGTCAAGACCGAAGGCGACGCTTTCATGGTGTCATTCCCGACTGCCACGTCGGCGCTGCTGTGGTGCTTCGCAGTGCAAATGTCGTTACTGGAGGTTAACTGGCCGGCGGAGGTTGTTAACTCGATCTCGGGTCAAGCCGTCTACGACAAAGAGGACACCCTAATTTTCAAGGGCCTCTCGGTGCGGATGGGCATCCACTTCGGAGAGACGGTTAGCGAGACGGACCCGATCACGCGGCGGATGGATTACTTCGGTCCGATGGTAAACAAGGCATCCCGCATTTCGGCTGTGGCGGATGGCGGCCAGATCACTGTATCGTCGGACTTTATCTCAGAGATCCAGCGCTGCCTCGAGAGCTACCAAGAGACCGAGCGCCCCGGGGCTGCCGCGCCATCACCGGAGGACGAGTTTGAGGACGACCAGTACGCGGCTGCGATCCGGAAGGACCTGCGCGCTCTGAGTTCGCAGGGCTTCGAGGTGAAGGACATGGGCGAGCGGAAGCTCAAG
The DNA here is from genome assembly GCA_030271035.1 of Microascus cirrosus. Lineage (NCBI taxonomy): Eukaryota > Fungi > Ascomycota > Sordariomycetes > Microascales > Microascaceae > Microascus > Microascus cirrosus. Next base: position 45,992 of record JAMBUN010000267.1, on the reverse strand, counting down.
GGCCTCGAGAACCCCGAGGTGATCTACTCGCTGTATCCGCACGCGCTGGTGGGTCGGATTGAGTTCCACCAGCTGCACGAGCGGCAGGAGGCGGCCGGACTCGTAGGCCCCACGGCGGAGAAGACCATGGCGACGGCGCTGAGCGGAGTGCTCGTGGGCCCTTCGGCGGTGGACCCGGAGATGGTCTGGGCGACATGGAAGGTCGCTCTGCGACTGGAGATGCTCTGCGCTGCCCTGGAGATCGGGAGCACGGGCTTGCCGCCGTTACCCGAGGTGGAGTTGCTAGAAAGGATAAGACTCCTAGGGGACGTTTCGGAGACCTTCCTGATCCATTTCCTCTCGCACCAGGTCAGCCGGATCGAGTCCAGCGTCAACACGCTTTCCATGAGGCACCTTCTGGCGGGGCACGGCCCGATCCACAGTCTAAAGGACCTCCTGGGCCCAATGGGCAACCTGCTCGAAGGGGTGCAGAGCCAGCTGGACGAGCTGAAGAGATACAAAGAGAGGTTCGGGCCGCTAGAAGAGTCGCAGGACGACGAGGCGAGCGAGCCGACTTCGGAGTAATGCCTCCTTTTTACCCACGTTCATCTTTCGAGAAGGAGCGTGTACACAGGGCCTTCTTTTGAAAAACGAAAATGTTTGTATTGAAAAGGAGGTGTTTCGGTATATACGGCCTCTTTTTGGTTATAACGGGAACTAAGCGTGGGTGGGTATTTTTTATATTTTTATATTTTGGCTTTCTTGATGACGGTCATTGTTTGGGAAAGCGCTCTTTTTGAAAGGGGGGGTTCTTTTGATTCTTGGGTACGAGATGAATATTATGGTCTACGAGGTGTTTGGGAGAGGAGGGAGAAAGGGCGGATATAAAGGTCAGTAGGTAAAAACTGCTTTCGATACGGCTTTGCTCCTAGGAGGGCGTTTATAGTCTAGCTTATAATGGACGGTGTCGTGAGACGCCATTTGACGAACGGAACTGGGCATGGAAAGGTGTTACCTACTGGAGGAGTGGTTCCTGTTTAGTGTTAATCCCGCATTGAGACCAAACGCTGTGATGGTCCCTGGAACGGCAAGGATGATGACTGACTCCCCACAGGTTCCCTTCCCTCCCGGCCAATGAGCGTCGTGATGAGGACGATTCATAGGAAGGATTCCCCAGTGTGGATGCGGAATCTTGTCGTGGGCGAGCTGACCTGCTGTCTGGGGCCAATGAAAGAGTGAGGGAAAAGCAACTCCGGCGGTGGGGGAGGGTACCCAGGCGGAGCTGGACGGAGGTGATAGGGCGGGAGGAACGCGGTGTAATTCCGTGGATGACATTAGAGAAGGTGAAAAGGGAGGAAATTGAGCAAAATACATGTTCGCGAAGACCGTTGGTGCTGGGTTTGTGCTAACAGCTCGAGTGTGCCCAGTTGCGTATTTTGGCTGGGCACCGCGCTCCCGCGTCCTGGTTGCTGGACAACGACCCGTCCCCGCAGCCCTGTTCCTGGCTAATATTGGCCCTTAACACCCACCGACTCACAGCACCCCTCAGCGCGAGACCTCCCCCGCCAAAAACAGCTCCTCCCCACACCGAAATGAAGTTGTCGCACTGGTAAACAGGGACCGCCGCCTCTCCACTCTCAGCGAATGCCCCTCCAAGTACAGTGTACCCCCCCGCCTCCATTCCCCCCAAAAACAAATCCAGGTTTACCTACAGCTCCACGTCTCACGCACCGTTTTCCCCGACCGCCACGCCCCTTGGTTTTTCTCCTTCGTTTCAAAACGCGGGAGCACACGATCTTTACCGTTATTTCTCTGCTCGAAGCTGGCGGCCAAGTATTCTGCGTTTTCAGGGAATTTGAACTCTCGCTGTTCACGACACCGCCACGACGCCTCCCCCGCAACGAAGCCTTGATACGGACGAAAGGACCTAGAGCCGCGACATTGGAAGGGATAGTTGAGGTTTACGGGGGGAATACAATACCAATTGAAGAGGCCCGTCATGGAAAGAGAGCGGGAGTACGAGGAGGCGAATGAGGCGCTGGACCCGGAGCTTCTTTACTCCAAGGAGTATTGTATTGGTGCGTTTGGCGCGTTCGTCGGTATCGATGACTACACTGGGAGCTAATTTCTGGTTTGGCATAACAGGCGGAGGGAGCTTTGGCAAGGTGTACAAAGGGTAAGCTTTCCAATCCTCTACCCCTTACAGCCCTGTGGCCTCAAGCTAGCAACGCTGACGCCGAAGCCCCTCCCCCCAAGAGTCGACAAGCGGACGGGCCAGGCCGTGGCCATCAAGATCATCGACATCGAGAGCGCCGAGGATGAGGTTGAGGATATCATCCAGGAGATCGCCATCCTCTCGGAACTGCAGTCACCCTACGTGACCAAGTACCATGGGTCCTACGCCAAGGGCGCCGAGCTGTGGATTGTGATGGAGTTTTGTTCTGGTGGGAGCTGTGCCGATTTGATGAAACCGGGGCTGATCGGGGAGGATTACATTGCCATCATATTGAAGGAGCTGCTTTTTGGGCTGGATTATTTGCATTCAGACAAGAAGCTTCACAGAGATGTCAAAGGTGCGTTGTATATCTGGATGGGTTCCTGTCTACGGGCTCTGTCAGCCTATGGTCCTTTGCTAGCAGCCCGCTAACCTCTGCCAGCGGCCAATGTCCTCCTGGGCGCCAATGGCCAGGTCAAGCTCGCCGACTTTGGCGTCTCGGGCCAGCTCTCGGCCACCATGACGAAAAAGAACACCTTTGTCGGCACGCCCTTCTGGATGGCCCCGGAGGTGATAAAGCAGTCCGGCTACGACCACAAGGCGGACATCTGGTCACTGGGTATCACCGCCTTGGAGCTCGCCAACGGAGAGCCGCCATACGCCGACATCCACCCCATGAAGGTCCTCTTCCTGATCCCCAAGAACGCGCCGCCCCGACTCGAGGGGAACTTCACCAAGGCCTTTAAGGACTTCATCGAGCTCTGTCTGCAAAGGGATCCCCGCGAGAGGCCAACTGCGAAGGAACTCCTCCGCCACCCCTTCATCCGCAAGGCGAAGAAGACTTCATACCTGACAGAGCTCATCGAGAGACACGTACGGTACATGGCCACGCACAAGGGTGAGGAGGACGAGGTCGTGGAGGACCCCACAGACCGGACAGAGCGGCAGCCCGTAAACGAGGACATGTGGGACTTTGGTACCGTGCGGCTTGTGAACGACCGCGGCGGTGTAGTGCAGCGGCCCGGCCTGAATGCTATGGACGACTCGGCTACGAACGCGCGGTCCGCGAGGCCGGCGGAGCACGAGGCCTACGGCGAGCAGGGCAGGGATCCTACGAAGGTCAGGGACTATGCGCTTAATCCTCCCGACTCGGAAACTCTGAAAGGAGGCACAGGGACGTCGAGGCAGATCTCGCCGCAGAGGAAGCCTGTGCCGTCTGAGGCATCGGCGTCGCCGGAGAAGAGGCGGGATGACACCTCACGGCGGGCGAAGCCTGCGGGCGCCGATCCGTATCAGTCTGTTGAGGACCACGATCGTGTGATTCAGCAGCAACTCCAGGAGGACATGGGTGTTTTGAATATCTCGCCTGCCATCCAGGCGACGACCTCGTCTTCTGTGGCGAGGGTGTCGGCCCAGAATGGGCCCGATTTAAGGCAGCAGACGTCGCAGTCCAAGATGGGGCCTATTGAGATCCCGGAGATACCACCATTCAGGGGCTCCGCGACTCAGCAAAACGTGACACAGCAGAAGCAGCCGTACCAAGCCCAACCACAGCAACGCCAGCCACCCGCCCAAGCGCCCCTTCCTCTCGCAAACCACGCCCAACGGCAATCCTCGCAACAGCCACCCAACCCTCCTCCCCACCAGCACGGCCTTACCTCCAAGCTCCAACCTCCCACCCCGGCCGAATCCAGCGCCAACCCTTCCACGTGGCCGACCCCCGCACCTGCGAATCCCAACGGCGACCTCGACGCCCTCAACGACGTCCTCTTCCCCGCGCTGGAAGAGGCCCTCAAGCGGAGGCAGATCCGCCTCCAGTCCGTCTGCAGGACGGCACCCAACGCAGCGCCGACGCCGCGGCAGCAGAGGGCCGAGGCCGCGCACGAGCGGATCAGGCACCTCGTGTACAAGCTCGCGCATGTGTGCAAGGAGATCGACCATTACGACAAGGCGGAGCCGGTGGGGATGGGAAGGGACGTGAGCATGTTCCTTGAGGGGCTGCTGGAGGAGATACTTGTGAGGGTCGAGCCTTTTGATGAGGCGGAGCAGGTGTAGAGTGTGTTTGATACCCTTTTGTGTGTTTTTTGTGGAACTTGTTCATTATCCTTGTCAAGATTTATGGAGTAGGGGATATGGGTTTGGGGCTCTGGAGGGGGAGTATAGGTGTGGAAAACGGCGTGGTAGTGGGTGTTTGTGCATGAGGAGGAACTGAAGGGACGGCGTTTATATGGGTTCTCCTGCGAGGGAGGAACTCTTGTCTTTTCTTTTTTTTTTTTTTTTTTTTTTTGCCTTTGTGTACATTTTCTTTGTTTGTATCTGCCCCGTGTTGTCTTACTAGAGCATGTGTAGATGTAGAGGCCGCCTCGGGAGTGAATTATGAGATCGATTGAGAATACGTGTTCGTCAAGGGATTGGATTAACTATGTGCTGGACGCGCTGCTTTGTCTGCCTGTGATGAGGATGACGGGAGCTTTGAGAACTTTGAAACACAGTATTGTAAGTTTAAATTACCGTGTACTTTCGCTTTGGGAGCATGTTGAAGTACAGTGTTAAAACATCCAGCTGGTACCCCGCCAGGCGTTGGCGGGGTTTCATCCAGGTCTGGACATTCAACGTCAGTCCCGCTGCCTTGAGCTGGATCTCTCAAAATCCTAAGACGGCCTGTTTCCGAATATCCCGGAGTCTCCCTTTCCCGCTCCCTTTCACTATTTTCTAGCTCGGGCTTTTGACTCCCATGACATCTTACGAAGTTCCTTGAACGACACAGAGCCAACGCGGATTATCCCCTCCGCGAGTTTTGCGGCTCGCCTCACCTAGCCTCTGAAGCCCAACCACTACACCAGGGAACAACATCATACTAAAAGAGGGAATCTAAGGTCGCGGAAATGGCGGAATCCACCGAGAAGCGCGAGCTCGAGCTCGTCGACAAGCTCGACTTCCGCATCCTGGACGTCGCCAACAACGAGAGCAAGCTCGAGGCTCTGCTCTCGCGGTTCCTTGCGCCACTCATCCTGAAGGCCGGGAGCGAGCACGCGGCGGTGAGAAATAAGACTATTGCTGTGCTGAGGAGGGTTGTTACCTTTGTGCAGCCGCCTGGGTATGTGTCCCCCCTCTCATTCAGAAGAATAGTAGTTTGAGGAATATGAGAAACGGGGGTCATTAATGCGAAGCGGATTTGTGCTGATTGTTGTGGAAGGGTCGTGCTGCCTGTCGCGGCGCTGATAGACCAGTTCAAGTCGAATGACTCCGCGGTCGTGAAACAGTTCGACCTTGTTTTTATACACCACTCCCTCCCGCGCATGGACATTGATGACAAGAGGGAGCTCTTTGGGAAGGTCACGCGGGACATCGCTCATGGAGACTCGCATGCCCAAGGTTCTAGTGATGCCGGTCTCTTCGACGTGTTCCTGCGGCTGCTGACCGTCGCTGATATTCCCGCCCGCGGAAGCAAGGCTGATTTGGCTCTGCGGGAGACCCTGGGGATAACTGACGCTGACGGGGCGTTTCTGTCGCGGTGGCTCGGCAAGGTTCTCTTACTGAAATCTGCAGGCGCGGATGCGACGGCGGAGGCGCTTCGAAATGCGAATGCCGGTGGTGCGTTCACGGAGGCGGAGCTGGATTTTCTCGTGCCGGCGCACAAGCAGGTGTCGCCCGCTCTCCTGATGATAGCGGAGCTAAAGGTGAGGGCTGCTGGATTCCTTTCTAGCGGGGCCTTCAAGGACGACGAGAGGTTTATTCCCGCACTGCACGCCGCCTCGGCGACGGACTCTCGCGTATCAGAGGTGGGCGACGAGCTTCTGAAGAGGAGCACTGTAGACCTCGAGGATCCCGATCTTGTGCGGTCCCTTTTTGACGCCCACTCGAGGCTCGGTCCGCGGCATCGCACAAGGATTCTCGGGCTGCTGTGCAAGTCATCCATCTCGACGACCATGTCGAAGGAGATATACGACGCGACTAGCCGGGATTTTGGGCCGACACAAGAGAACCAGGACGTGCAGACAAGTCAGCGGCAGGGAACGCTGGAGCGGACGAAACTGCACCGCGCACTGTTCCAGTATCTGCGGTTTGCGGCGACTGTTGGGCCGTCTAAGGGCGACTTCTTCGTCGGCTACAAGCTCACCGAGCGGATGCAGGAGTACATTCAGGACCAAGGCTGGCCCGTCGCGCATAAGACCTCTCCCGACGACATCAACCTCCGATCGCTAGCCTACGAGCTGGTCGGTATCTTGGGCAAGGTCTCCAAGGTGACGTCGCAGCAGCGCGGCGCACTCACAGGCTGGATATTCCGGTCCGCAGCCGAGGACCCGTCTCTTGAGTCGGTGGTCAACATCGACGGCGCACTGTCCGGTCTGATGAGCATGTATCCACCCCCGGATGACGACTGGGAGAACAAGTTTCTGCTAGTCCGGTCGTTGCTCCTGTCGCATATGGTGGCGGACGTGAAGCCGCCGCGGGTGCGGAGCACGCGGCACGCGGCCGTTAAGTGGGCGAACAACGTGCTTCCCTTTTGCTCTATCGAGGCGCGCTGGATAGATATCCTCGCAGTTGGCGGCCGTCCGGACGAGCGCAGTGACGTGGTGGAGGAGGGGCAGAAGGGTCTCGATCCATGGGCGCAGTACGCACACTCGGGAAAGAATGATATTGCGCTCCCCAACTGGCAGAAGATGCTTCCGAAATATTTTGGCAAGAAGGCTTTTAAGGGAAAGCCCATGCAGGAACCTCTTCACATGACGTTAGAGCACGCCGTAAACTACTCGGGAGACCGGATACGCGCGCTGCCCATCGCCCTCAACTACTGCAAGCAGATGATGCTCCTCACAGCCGTCAGAGACCTCCCCATGGACCCTGACTGGTCCCGCAACTTGCACAACCTTATCAGGACCGACCTTAAGACCAGGCGCCAGATTCACGAGTATCTCTCCAGCTTGCCCGACCCCGACGGCCACAACGTGTTCTTCCTGAAGACCTGCCTCGATGGCATGCAGTTGAACGAATCCATTGCTGAGGACTGCGCGCGGACTCTCATCGAGGTGGCGGCATTGAGCCCGCGTAGCGTTATCGGGTACATCGCTCACCTCCCACCGCAGCTCCTACCAGCCATCAAGTCGAACAAGAAGGGGCTGCGCGTGCTCGCGGCGGAGGCCTTTGGCGTTCTGGCTGCGCACCCGGCGAACGACTGCGACAAGGTGGTGGCTTTTGCCTCGGCGCTGCAGGGAGTTATTGGGGACTGCGAGGGGAAGATCGGGGCGGATCTGAACGCTGCAGAGGGCGCTATCCTGGCGCTCGCGCATTTGTGCTCGAGGTGCGTGTTTTACGAGCGGGCGCCACCTGAGGGAGTTAAGTATCCACTCGAGCTGCTCGTCAAGGAGCGGATCGCGCCCTCGCTTCAGGAAACGCTGCTGGAGGCATTTGGGCAACTTTGGGCTGCGGGGCTGGGCCTTCCTGGGACCGGGGACAGTGGTGTCTCGGTAGGGACTTGCATTGAGGCCCTCATCGCGCTCTCGAAGAAGAATAACGAGAGGGCAATTTCTGCGCTTGGAAAGCTTGCTATTTCTGTTGACGATGGAAAGGAATATGACAGCTGGAGCGAAGGGGTGGTGGGCGATATCCTGAAGGGGCTGTTTGCCCTTTACGAGGTGAAGCAGGCTGAGGTACATTTCACGATTGGCGAGGCCATAGTATCGGCGGTTGGGCGTTGGGACGCGGACTGCGTGAAGCTCGGCCTGAACGTTGACACCGACAGTGGGAAGTTCCAGAAGCCGAGGCGTGCGGGGCTCATCAAGGCCGTCCTCGACAAGCTCGTCCAGGACTGCAAGGAGACCAAGCCGTCGCTGCTTAAGGCCTCGGGGATATGGCTCTTCTGTATCGTCCAGTACTGCTCCCACCTCGACGAGGTCAAGTCACGGCTCCGGGAGATGCAGGCCTCATTCATGAGGCTCCTACACACAAGGGACGAGCTGACGCAGGAGACAGCGTCGAGGGGCCTCTCTCTGGTGTACGAGAAGGGAGACGAGTCTATAAAAGGTCAGCTTACGAGCGACCTTGTCTCGGCATTTACGGGTTCGGGCCAGCGGCTCAAGGTCGACGAGGACACGGAGCTGTTCGACGCAGGAGCGCTCCCCACCGGCGAGGGCAAGTCCGTCACCTCGTACAAGGACATTGTGAACCTCGCCTCTGAGGTCGGCGACCAGACGCTCGTGTACCGCTTCATGTCGCTGGCTGCAAACGCCGCGATGTGGACCACGCGCTCGGCGTTCGGTCGCTTTGGACTGAGCAATATCCTCTCCGAGTCCGAGGTTGACCCCAAGATCTACCCCAAGCTGTATCGGTACCGGTTTGACCCCAACCCGAACGTGCAGCGGTCGATGGAGGACATCTGGAAGTCGATGGTCAAGGACTCCAACGCCGTGATCGAGACGCACTTTGATGCTATTATGGAGGACGTACTTAAGAACGCGCTGGGCCGGGAGTGGCGCGTGAGGGAGGCGAGCTGCGGAGCTATCGCAGATCTTGTCCAGGGGAGGCCGTTCCCCAAGTATGAGAAGTACTACAGCGAGATGTGGGGGGTCGCGATGAAGCTCATGGACGACGTGAAGGGAAGCGTCAGGAGTGCGGCGCTGAAGCTCTGCATCGGCCTATCCAACACCCTCCTCCGCCTCCTAGAAGAGTCCAGCGTCGGTAGCGCACCGCAGGCAATGCTGAAGGAGGTAATCCCTTTCCTTCTCTCCGGCCAGGGCGTCGACAACTCCGCCGAGGACGTCAAGCTCTTCGCAACCCTAACCCTCATAAACATCTCCAAGAAAGGCGGCCGCAACCTCCGCCCCTTCATCCCCGAGCTCATCCCACAGCTCCTCGGCCTCCTCAGCACCATCGAGCCTGAGCAGATCGGCTTCTACTACCAGCGCGTGGGCGAGGGTGGCCGCGAGCTGATCGACCGCCGGCGCGCCGCCATGGTCTCGCAGAGCCCCATCTCTGAGGCGATTGAGAACTGCCTGCGCTTCGCGGATGGGGAGACCATGGCGGCCTTTGCGCCGAACCTCGAGGGTGCCATCAAGTCAGCGGTGGGCATGCCGACTAAGATTGGGTGCGGGCGCGTGCTCGTCACACTGTTTTCGTCGCACGCTGGAGACGTGAGGCCGCTGGCCCCGAAATTCTTGCAGATGATGGAGAAGCAGACCTTGGACGACAACGACGAAGTGAGCAGGTCGTACGCGCGGGCGACGTCGTATATCGTAAGGGTGGCACCCGAGACCGCGAAGGAGCGCTTCTGCACCAAATTCATGGACCTGTATTTCAACGCCGAGGACGAGGTTCGCCGGCGGAAGGTAGCAGACGTGATTGTCGTCCTGTCTGAGACGTCCGCCGACCAGTTCACCGCGCTGTCGGGGACGCTCCTCCCGTTCGCATACTTTGCCGCGCACGACGTGGACGAGTATACGCGCGCCGCGTTCACCCGCACGTGGGAGAATCACGCGGGCACTGCGCGGTCCGTAGCGTGGCATATAAGCGAGATCGTGACCCATGTGGTACGCGGGCTGGAGGCGCCAAGGTGGAGCCTGCAGCATGCGGCGGCGTTCACTGTCGCTGCGGCTATCCGCGCACTCGGGGACGCATGCGATGAGCGGGGCCAGATCAGCGACACGAACCTACGTGCCATCTGGCCTGTCTACGAAAAGGCGCTAGCGCTGAAGACCTTTGAGGGCAAGGAGAAGCTCCTCGAGGCACTGCCCATCTTCGTGGAGAAGGGCGAGACGCTATGGAAGGATGGAGATATCGGCGAAAAGCAGAGGAAGATCGTCGTGCGAGAGGCGAAGAGGAACAACGAGGCGTACAAGGTGCACGGCTACACTTGTCTCTGGAAGTTCGCCAAGGCGCGGCCAGACCTGGAGTTCCTGGGCGAGATTATAAAGGTTGCGGGGTCGTCGCTGGAGGAATTTGGGGAGGAGGATAAGATGGATGTTGATTCTAGAGAGGACTACAGTGCCAAATTGGCCGCGAAGGGGATGGAGGCCATCGCGAGGGGGTATAACCGCCGCAAGCTCGCATCCGACCCCACATCCCAGCTCTCCACGATTGTGAAGACACTGGTGCCGTACATTGAGAAGCACGAATTCCAGCTGATCAGGAGAGAGGTCGGGTTTTCTGCGGTAGCAGACCTCCTCGACGACGCGGGCACGAAGGGTAAGGGCTCAGGAGACGGAGATGTGCTGGAGGGGATGCTGAGGACGCTGGAGACGCAGACGGTGGAGGTAGGGACGGAGGCGCAGAGGGGGGAGAGGGCGAGGGCCCTGGGGGGTTTGGTCCGCGCGTGGAAGAGGGGTGTTTTCGGTGCGGTTGAGCTAGATTTGAGGCGGAGGGTTGAGGAGTTGATTGCGGGGGAGAGAAGTCTTGTTGTTAAGGAGGCGCTGAGGAAGGTGTTGGGGGAGTTTTAGAGGAAGGTTTCGACTGTTCATTCGGTACATATATTTGTTCTACTTCTATGTGTTTATGGATACGGGGAGGCGTGGCCGAGGCGTGGCCGAGGTGTCCTCCGAGCCTGATCGTGAGCCGTGACAAAGACTTGTATGTGTTATCGTACGGTGTAGGAGGAAACGAGAGGCGCTGTGTAGGGATCGTGGGAAGAGGGCGTGTTTCCCCTGGCCACCGAGGCCAGGTTGAGCCCTGTCCCAACATCTCTGAGATATGGGGTCCTCGGGGATGATAATGTAGCCATTGTCATCGAACAAGAGAGGGCCATGACCCGAGACTCCGGTCTGCGCTCCGCCCACAACTGCCCTAACCAAATCAGGCATAACGCCAAGATTCCCCGTGGGGATCTCGCCCTTTCCATGCGACGTCAGCGGAACCTCCAAGCCTGGCATTCGTCCGGCTACCGTTAGCACCAAACCCGTTCCTCCACCCCAGCAGAACCGCTACCAAGGGAGGTGTTCAGAAAACATGGGCCCCCATTGGAAGACTTCCCGCAGCTGGTCCAACGAATGCGCCCCAGCTTGCCGTCCTTCCTCCCACCCCCACTGGTCGCCCCCCCGCGCGGGGCAGCTTCGGGTGGTATCTGCCGAACACACCGCTGGCGGCAGATGGAGCCAGTCCCTGCTCCCACGACTTGTTGCAAATGCGGAGTCATTCAGGTCTAAGCGGGAGGGTGCTTCGTTTACATGCAGTCCTTAAAATCGGGAGCCCACTTCTTCCTCTCCCCCTTTTTAAATCACAGGATCAAAGGGGGAATATATCCATGTCGTACGCCCCTTCTTACTTGCCCAATAATACCTGAGATATTGGAAAAGCCTTCCAAGCTAACCGGGTTTCCTCACCCGCGCCGCGACCATGCTCTCGGATCACATCCGCAACATCACCGCCCAGCTCAGCCAGAGCACCTGGGCGGATCTCAAGCCTCACTTACCAGTATGGTGGTCGATACCTGCCGTGGTGGCACAGGTTCTCCTCCTGGGATTGCTCATTGATTACTCGCGCATGCTATGGCTACGCTCCAAGATGGTGTGTGTCCCTACTCCCCCTATAAAATACGTAAAGCTAACGAACGACCTCGACAGCCGCCGGGCCCATTCCCGTTACCCATTGTGGGCAACACGTTCCTACTGCCTGAGAATAAGCCGTGGATCTACTTCGAGGAGCTCTCAAAGCGCTACAATGCCCCCATCATAACCTTCTGGATCGGCAGGTGCGTAGTCTCCTCTGGTCTCCTCCCGGGTCCACTCTAACTTCTGGGCCTCAGGAACCCCACCGTCTGGATCAACGACGCTTGGGCCGCCAACGACCTCCTCGACAAGCGCGCCGGCATCTACGCCTCCCGCCCTCGCATGGTCGTCTTTGCCGAGCTCGGCGGCGGCCAGGCCAACCTCGTCAACATGTACACCATGACCCCCCAGCAGCGCGACCGGTGGCGCGCCCACCGCAAGCTGATGCACCACGGTGTCGGCATCCAGTCCGTGCGCCGCTACCGCTCCTTCCAGAACGACGAGAGCCGCGTCGTGGCCCTCGACCTGCTGCGATCACCCGCGGACTACGTCGCGCACTTTGAGCGCTACGCAACCTCCGTGGTTTCCATCATCGGCTTCGGGCGGCGCGTCGAGCGCTTCGACGACCCCATCATCACTGAGGTCATCGCGACGATGCACCTCGCCGCGGACCTGAACGTGCCCGGGAAGAGCTTCCCGATGCTGATGGAGACGTTCCCGTGGCTGGCCAGGTTCCCCAATGCCATCGCGCCGTGGAAGAGGGGGCTCGGCCGGAAGCGCGGCTTCCACTTCTTCTACGCGCTCGCGGACGAGGCGGCGCAGAAGCCGGGCCACGACGACTCCTTCGTCAAGTACATCTTCTCCGAGCGCGACAAGTACAGCCTGGACGACGAGGAGATCTCCTCGCTGACGGGCAACCTCTTCGGGGCGGGCAGCGACACAAGCAGCAGCACGCTCATCACCTTCATTCTCGCCTGCTGCGCCTTCCCAGAGACGCTGGCCCCGGCCTGGGAAGAGCTCGATCGAGTGGTGGGCCACGACCGGAGCCCGCACTTCGACGACGACGCGCAGCTCCCCTACGTGCGGGCCTTCGTCAAGGAGGTCCTGCGGTGGCGCTCCGTGGCCATTATCGGCGGGCAACCGCACGCGCCGACCAAGGACGACTACTACAAGGGGTGGCTGATCCCCGCAGGGACGTGGACGCAGGGCAACGTGTGGGCCATCCACCACAACGAGCGCGAGTTCCCGGACCCCGACCGATTCAACCCGCGGAGGTACCTGGAGGGGGATGAGAACGCGAGACCATTCCCCGGGGACAGGGGGTACATGACGTTCGGGTGGGGGCGGCGCGTGTGCTCGGGGCAGGCGCTGGCGGAGCAGGGGACGTGGATCACCATCGCGCGGCTGCTCTGGGGCTTCAACATTGCGAAGAAGAAGCGGGCAGACGGGACCGTCGTGGAGGTGGACATCAACAACTACACGTAGGTGGCCCCCTTTCTTCCCTAACTGTTCCCCCCAGAAACTTGCGCTGTGAACGAGACTGACGATAATAGCAACGGGCTGAACATGAGGCCACAGCCGTTCGAGTGCAGCATCACGCCGCGGTCGGAGCGCATCGTGGCGGCGATCGAGCGGGAGGGAAGGCAGGCGCTGGAGGACCTAGAGCAGTACCGCGGGGAGACCAAGTACCGGATGTCGACGTTCTACTCACGGAACGACCGGGCTATGGCCAAGTACGGAGACGCTGAGAAGGCCGAAAGTTAGGGTTGCACAGTCTCCTCGCGTGTTAGCTGGCGGGCTGTGACGACTCCGTGCGCCGATGCCATGGTCAATTCGATTGAGGCTGCGCTGCGAAGACAGGATACGTGATGAGTCGATTAAGAATCGGCGCGGATTGCTTCGAAGGGATGTCTCCTTGTGACCTCGAGGCGACCGCTCTGTGTTTAGGATCAGTTCGACGAGGTGAAATAAAGCCAACAACTGTTACCACGCCCAGTGCACTATGGATGAGACATTGGCGGGACGTCATTTGAACCTCGATGTAAAATCAATTCCTCCGCCCCTGTGGACGCGATTATCACCGGCATCCACGCATGCCGAGGGAACAAGAGCTCCCTATCATCGTATGAGCAAAACCTGGCGTTTGTAACCTATAAGTGTTGGGATCACAGCCTCGTCCTCCCGGCGGAGACGACCGAGCAATCAATCGGAGAACGGAGACATACCCGGCGCTATGCGAGCGGATGCCGGGGCCACTTGCGTTTTCAGGGTTTTGTCGCGGCCCGCCTGTCCCACTGAGGTGCCCTCAGCTCGGAGGCCGAGCCGGAGCCGATGTTGATCTCCGACGGAAGTGGGCTCAGCCTATTGGCGCTACCCTCCGTCGGCGCCGAGAGAAGAAAATTTTCGGGGCGCCCGAGGCTGTCTCTCCTCCCGTTGATGTATCAAGAAATGGCCAAAGTAGATAGAAAGGAGAAGGCGAATTGATTCTTTGGGGGACTCTCCAGATAGAAGAAAGAATACAGTGTGGGCTTGAGAGAGATCGAAAGCCCTCGGCTTAAGCTCTCTGCGCCGAGAGGAAAAACAGCTGGGGGCGTGCAATTAGGCCCAAAGCAGCTAGGGCCAAGCTGGAGAAAGCCACCTGCGTCCTTTCCAGAAACGTCACCGGTACTTCCTCTCTTACGCATTACCAGGCGACAGCCAAAGTACCTCCCTCGAACACCGCCCCACAACGGCCCTCCCACCCCTGCTCCCGTTACGTCGGCCGCCCGGCCTTTTTTTTACCCTTGCGGCATTTCGGACATCACCTTTCTCTCATAACAACACCATCCCATATTCTTCCTCCAACTTCATTTTTTTTTTTCCTCTTCCTCCTTCCCCCAAACCCTCACAATCCCTTTGTTGTAATACCCCGCCATTTTAACGGCCTTCATTTCGTATTCTTACTGTAAGTTGATGACCTGAGAAAGCAAGGACCGCGACTCGGATATACGTGACGGTCCAATTGCTGGTTAGCGGCTTCCTGCGGCGCCCCGCTAACTTGGAGCAGCCTCGCGATACCTCCCTGATCCTCTCCTTCAAATCCACCAAGATGTTCTCCCGCGGTTCCTCGGCTGCGACGCAGGTACGAATCCCCAATGTGAAGTCCAGAGGCTATGCCTCTCCGTGACCCCCCGCTGACCCCGCCCAGCTCGCGCGCGCCACCCGCCAGCCCTTCCTCGCCCGCGCGAACTCCACTCTCCAGGTCGGCGCCGTCAACCCCGTCAAGACAGGCGGCAAATACACCGTGACCCTCATTCCCGGCGATGGCATCGGTGCCGAGGTCGCCGAGTCGGTCAAGACGGTGTTCAAGGCTGAGAACACTCCCATCCAGTGGGAGGAGCTCGAGACGCCCGCCGAACGCACAGAGTCCATGTTCAAGGAGTGCGTCAACTCGCTGGCCCGCAACAAGATCGGCCTCAAGGGCATCCTGCACACCCCCATCTCGCGCTCCGGCCACGCCTCCTTCAACGTCGCCATGCGCCAGCACCTGGACATCTACGCCTCCGTCAGCATGATCAAGAACATCCCCGGCTACAAGACGCGCCACGACGGTGTCGACATGTGCATCATCCGCGAGAACACCGAGGGCGAGTACTCCGGCCTCGAGCACCAGAGCGTGCCCGGCGTGGTGGAGTCGCTCAAGATCATCACGCGGAAGCAGTCCGAGCGGATCGCGCGCTTCGCGTTTGATTTCGCCAAGGCGAACCAGAGGAACAAGGTTACGTGCATTCACAAGGCCAACATCATGAAGCTGGCCGATGGGCTCTTCCGCGGCGCCTTCCACGACGTGGCCAAGGGGTATGACGGCCTGGAGGTCGGCGACATGATCGTCGACAACGCCTCCATGCAGTGTGTCGGCCGCCCGCAGCAGTTCGACGTGCTCGTGACGCCCAACCTCTACGGCAGCGTGCTTTCCAACATCGGTGCTGCTCTCGTCGGTGGCCCTGGTGTCGTCCCCGGCTGCAACATGGGTGACAATATTGCGGTGTTCGAGCCCGGCTGTCGCCACGTCGGTCTGGACATCCAGGGCAAGGACCAGGCTAACCCCACTGCGATGCTTCTCTCGGGTGTGCTGATGCTGCGGCACCTTGGCCTCCATCACCACGCCGACCCCATCGAGAAGGCCGTGTACGGCGTGATTGCCGACGGGTAAGTTCACAAAGTTTCAATCTGCCCCGTTATGTACTCTACTGAACGCCACTGACTAACACCCGCTATAGCAAGTTCCTCACGCGTGACATGGGCGGCCAGGCTTCGACCCTGGAATTCACCCGCGCCATCCTCGATAAGCTCGAGACCGTCCACAAGGCGTAAGCCCACCAGCCTCTTACCTCGCACACGCCATGAAACCTGAACCGGGCGCGCCGTCTCCCTTTGTGCTTGAATAGACGGGGGCCATATACCTAGATTGGGGGAATTCAAACGGGAGGTGTTTTCCTTATTTTTTTTTTTCCTGTCTGTTCCGCTTGTTCCAAATATGTTCGTCGGCGCAATTGACTTTTTCTTGGTTTTCTTTGGTTTTTTTTTTTTGTACGCATGTGGATAGACGATGACGAGCCGAGGATTGGTTAACGAGTTTCCCTGGATAGAGGGGAGCCCAAAAATGGAGGACAGGAGAGGAAAAGACGGTGGAAGAATGAGCGGATAGAAGATGCGTGATGGCGCATCAACTGTACATAAGAACGAAATGCCATCATCCAAATGAGTTTGCTCTTCTCGTGTGCTTGCGTGTGTGTTGCGCAGTAAGTGTCATGGTACGGGAACCGGAGGCGGAGTGATTGGGTGCCCCGTAGGTCCGGGGAAATGGATCCCCCTTTTAATTAACGCACGTCACAATGGGTTGTAGTGCCATTCTGTCCATCTCCATCCGAGGCCTCGGCGGCGCGTAGGTGCGAAAATCCCCACGTCTTGCGTTGCGGTGGACCTCGGTGCAGGTTTTGGCATTCGGGCAATATGCAGTGTCACATGCCCTGGACCTTGCCTCCGGCGGCGCAGCGTCCGTCTCAGAGGGGTAGTCGGCTTGCTTTTGCGTTTGGGGGTTGCGACGCGCGGGGTAGCTTCCACTTTCAGATCCACCCCAACCCCAATTTGGCCTACGTTGATCCCGCGCTCTGGTGTCGGCTCTCTTTCCAAGCACATGCATGAAATCTTGGAATTGTCTATATAGACGCACACTTCTCCCACCTTTGTTCCAGGTTTCTGGTCTTCCTTGTCCTCCCTTCTACCTTTTCATTACAGATAGGTTGTAGAACTCCACTTGAACACACCCCGCAACCCCAAAGCCCAGAGCAAGCCATCCCACCAGAAACCAAACTCTGAGCCTCGGCGTCGATCTCGATATCTACCCTCCACAATGGCTGCCCCAGCTGACAGGACCATCAACGCCCTCGGCGGCCGGTGGCTGATGGTACCTCTCCCCTCTCCCTTCAATCCACCACCCTTCCACCCAAGGACAACGCTCTGCTAACAACCCTACTCCACAGAACCACAAGCTCTCTGATAGCCTCGAACCCGGCCTCTCCCTCCAGGGCATCTCCTTTCTCCTCCGAAAAACAATCTCCTACGCCTCTGTCACCCTTGAAATAACTCAGTACGAAGCCGCCCCCAAGCCCCCCAACACCAGCACCACCCCCGTCACGCACATCGATATCCAGCAGATCGCCACCGCGGGCATGAAAGGCACCCGCGAGGAGCGCTGCCTCGACTCCACCAAGCGCAACCACTCCGACTGGATCTTCGGCAACGTCAAGGGCCACTCCAACTGGCTCTCCCTCTCCGAGATCGACGATGACTTCCTGAGGAGCAACTGGCTGGAGGGCGAGGAGGAGAAGACGGGCCCGGAGGGCAAGGACCATGTCCTGAGCTTTGTGGAAAGTCTGGACTCTGGTTGGACGGCGGAGCAGATCTGGGGGTTCCAGACGGTGGAGGGAGAGAGACGGTACTGCAGGAATATTGTGATCCGGAAAGGGGATGAGAGGGTGAACATGCGGCTTGTGTACGACTACCTGGGGCCTCTTGCTTAGGTTTGCTGGTGCAGGGGCCGACGGTGTCGGGATTGGTGGCGGTGGTTGTTCCTTTAGATCCTAGAACCCGGGCCCCGCGATATCCTTAGACCCGGCTAATCAGTGTTTTTATTCATGGGATATCCTCAGAAGCTCCTGTTTCAAGAGTCTCTTCCTAGGAGCAAGGTCAGGATAGGTGCGTAACATCGTTCATTAGTGATATGACAGTGAGATGTCCTCTAGGTGTATGAACCCTGTAGGGATATCAATTTCGCGAATTAATGTCCACCCTCTGGAAGCGCCATGTTGAATCCCATTCCCTGCGCCTGTGCCATGTTGAGTAACACTCCGCCGCCCTACCCTCGATGCTCTGGGTATAATGAATTCCCTAATAAACCACCCTCCCTCCCGCAACTACGCCGGCCTCCTCTTCACGAACTCCTCCAGATCCTCCACCGTCGCAACCCCCAGAACGAACCTCCTCTTATCGTCCGTAATAACGGCAAACCCCTGCTCCTCGCCCCCTTGGCCCTCACCCCGAAAGAACGCCTCCAGCTCCTCCAGCGGCGTCTGCATCGTGATGACCGTGTACTGCCTCCCTTTCCTTTGGAACCGCGTCATCGCGCGCGAGATCTCATCATCCGGCGAGACGGCGCCGTCGTCGACGAGGCGCTGCAGACGCGGAATGGACACGTAGCCGAGGAGGGAGCGGGTAGAGGCGGAGACGACGGTCAGGTGGGTGTACTCGCGCTCGTAGGCGGAAAGGAGGGCTAGGTGGATGGGGTCGCCCGGGTTGACGGAGAGGGCGGCCGGGGGGTCGAGGTCCTCAACGGTGGCCTAGGAAAGTTAGCTGGAGCTGCCACGGAGAGGTTAAGAAGGGAGCCGCGGATGGAGATGCGACTTACGCCGCGGTAGCGGGAGGACCACTGCGATGGAGGGGTCGAGGCCGGCGGGGCGGGCACTGCTTGCGTCGCCATAGTTGTGGGGTGTCGGGAATATGTGTCCTGCGTCTGGTGCCCGTTGATAGAGCGCAGTGGTGAAAATTATGTCTGGAGAGCTTCGTGGTACCGGGGCAGGTGGCTTGCCTTCGTGGTGTTTGCTCAGTCCACCGCCCTTCGCTGAAAAATGGGCGTGTTGACCGCGGGGCGGCCGCCCTATCAGCAGGCCGAAGTGGGGTGGGGGGCAGCGCTCAGAACCCGCCTAGTACTAAAAGTACAGCACGTCATCATCAGAACTTCTCACCCCGGAGCCTGACTCAGCCGCGCTCCGAAACCTCACTCTCCTCGGCGGGATTCAAATGCCATGGGCCGACCCCCGGCCCGGCAGATTTATGGGTCGCGGAGACTTCGCGGAGACTAAAATACCTAGATACTAAACCCACCTTGAGGAATCCTTCGTTCTTATCTCCGTGCCGGTTTGCCGTGGACGGTAACATATTCTTTCTCTTATCCCCAGGGCGATCGGTACGTACAGGCTTGTGTCTGTGGCCGACGACGTCACTCGGGCGAGACGAGCCACAGGAAAGCAGGGCGAGGGAGGAAGCAAACCCACCCGCAATGCAAGAATGATGTGCGGGTTTCGGTGTTCCTGTCTACTAGCCGCCGAATATGCTGTTAACCGTGGGAATGGTGGGGGGTTTTATCAGGACCCGCCGTCCCGTTCCCCTCCCGCTCCGTTTCCCTTCCGTCCCTCTCTCTCAGCACCATTGTTCCTATTTAAAGGCGCAACACCAAACGTAGCCACCCTCAGCCTCTGCATCTCTTTCAGAGCACTTAAAACTCCGTGACATCCTATCCGGCTGCACACCTCCACGTGCTACGGCTCTCATCCAATTGGTTAGAACCTTTCGCGATTCTATACCTCCCCCATAGCTACCAGACATTCCGGAAGCTCCGGACAGCACTCCCAAGCTCACCTACGTGTAGCACTCGCATATAGCATCTCCCCTCCTCGCCCCCCTAAACAACCAGAATGCCTCAAATACCAGACCAGGATACCCTGAGGGGGGTGTTCCACAATTCCGTCTCCGCCGGCGCCCAGCAGACGGCACCGCGAGGCAAGCAGATGGGCACGGTGTTCGACTACTACTCCATCTCTGATGACGCGAAGAAGGAGGCCAAGAAGCTAAGCGAGGAGGCCACGCGCGAGTTCGAGAAGGCGAGCGCCAGGGCACAGAAGGCCACCGGCGGCATCCAGATGTACTCGGGCAAGTACTACGCCGCCTGCACCATGGGCGGTCTCCTGGCTTGCGTATGTCTACCCCCTCAAATCTCTCCCCTGCTCTAAATCTACGCTTGGGCAGCAATGCTGACGGTCCCAGGGCCTCACCCACACGATTGTGACCCCGCTGGACCTAGTCAAGACTCGCCGGCAGGTCGACTCCTCGCTCTACAAGTCCAACATCCAGGCCTGGTCCAAGATCTATCGCGCCGAGGGCCTCCGCGGCGTCTTTACCGGCTGGTCACCGACCTTCTTCGGCTACTCGGCGCAGGGTGCCTTCAAGTACGGCTGGTACGAGTTCTTCAAGAAGAAGTACTCGGATCTCGCGGGGCCCGAGGCGGCCGCCAAGTACAAGACCGGGCTCTACCTCACGGCCTCAGCCTCGGCCGAGCTTCTTGCCGACGTCGCTCTCTGCCCCTTCGAGGCCCTCAAGGTGCGCATGCAAGGCACCATGCCCAACCCCTACAGCGGCACCGTCCAGGGCCTCACCTCCATCGTTGGCAAGGAGGGCGCGGCGGGCCTGTACAAGGGCATCTACCCGCTATGGGGCCGCCAGATCCCCTACACCATGATGAAGTTCGCCAGCTTCGAGACCATTGTGGAGATGATGTATGAGCGGCTCCCCGGCAAGAAGGAGGACTACGGCAAAGCGGCACAGACGGGAGTGTCGTTCAGCGCTGGGTACCTAGCGGGCATCCTGTGCGCGGTCGTGTCGCACCCGGCGGATGTGATGGTCAGCAAGCTGAATGCGTACCGTGAGCCGGGCGAGGCGTTCGGGAAGGCGATGGGGAGGATTTACAAGGACATTGGGTTCATGGGGCTGTGGAACGGCCTGCCGGTGAGGATCGTGATGATTGGTACACTGACAGGTCTGCAGTGGATGATCTACGTGAGTTCTTTCCCCTGCCGTGAGGATTAGGCAATCAGAAAGTTGCTGACTTAGAAGCAGGACTACTTCAAGATCTTTATGGGCCTACCCACAACGGGTGGGGCGCCGCAAAAGCAGGAGCAGTAAGGGTATGGGGGGGGCTTTTGGGGGGAACTGGCAGGGAAGTATAGCCTAAAGGAGGGAACGGGCACGTGAATTATACCGGTCCGTTTACCTACCACCTGGCTGAAATTCTTCGTGTAGAATACCATGTGCTTTGATCGACCAACAATAGACAACTCCTCTCATTTCACGCCATGCCGCACCTTTTATCAACACCTGCCGATAGGTATAGTGGACGTCGTCAAGCTACCCGGAGAAACGCGAGGATTGCCTCCGAAATGAAGGCGCGGCTTAGTGTCCGGGGATATGGCCCCGTCTATGACAAGGGCTGTCAAATGGCCTGACTTCACACGCTAAGACGACCGGTCTACAGGCTTCGATAATGGAGCTGGTATGCTGGAGATCATGAGGGCCCCATGACCCATTTGAGGGACAATGAAATCCCCACTTCTCTCAGAACACTGGACTTAACTTATGTAAGGCTTCAATAATCGAAACCCCGTTGGCTGACGCCTGCGGTTGCTCCCGACCCCGGCGCCGACATCCCCGTCTGTGTAGTAGCCCGATATTGCATCAAGCTCATAACCCCAGACGAGCAGCCCGCCAAAAATGCCCACGCCCACGACGAACGCCAACGGGTCCGACGCGCCGAGACCCCGGCAGTACCGCTCAAGACGGCAAAACCGGGAGTTCTCAGCCCACACAGTTTACTGTCCCGTACTAACAACCCCTGGCAGTTCATGGACTTCACTTCACAGGCTCTCCCCATCGAGGTCCGCAACGCGAAGCTCGAAACTATTGAGGCCGCGCCGCTACACGTGCAGCGCCAACAGCGCCACACTCTTGTCTTCAGCGCGCCAACTATGCGGAGAGTGGGCCGATGTGGGTTCTATTGTTGTTATGAGTCACGACGTGGGGCTGAACATAGACGTTGAGGGGTGGAATATACCCCTTGAGGAGAAGAGGGTGTGGTAGGCAGTATGCATGCACTATAAGTGGATGGCAGTGACGCTCGGGCGGCCGTCGTATATTCACGACGATCAGTTCGATGTACCGAGATTAGGGATATCGTAGGTCATCCTGGGGTTAGTAAAGAGACCGGCTTGCTGGAGGCGAGGACCTACGTTGCGGGGGCGCAATTGACGGTTATCCTATTGGACATCCTCCCACGACTCTACATCGTGAAAGGCGCAAAGCGTCTGCACTCACTAGGAGCTCAGGAGTGCTTCGACATCGCCACCGGGTTCGTGTCACGGCTAGATACGTGGACGACAGAGTACCTCGCCGCCCTGCTCGGCCACGACATCATGTACTACCCCACAGGTATGTCGCGATCCTACGGATGCTGCACGGCAACGGGAGCTAACGCACGCCACAGGCAATCTGCAGCTCGCGCATCCCACGGTCGAAGGAACCGTCTGCCGCGCTATCCTTCACACCCCTGCGGCGCCTCAGCTGCGCCAGCGCTCCGCGGCTGCGGCCTCAGCTGTCATCGACTGGCTAAAGAACCTACAGGTCACTTGACGAAGCAGATCAACACGTACCGCGACATCCTTAAGGCGTACTCACTGAGCTTCACGAAGCTAGCGTCTACCCGGTTGGCTCTGCTCCATAGGGGAGATCTCCACGGCTCCACAGACCTGGATCCGCGTCGCGCGTCTGTCTGAACAGTCACCGCCAGCAGACCAGAACAAGGTGCATTCGCCTTTTCAGGAGGTCACTGGCCTGGCGCACATGGCGGAACCCGTTACTTTTGACAGATAACTACCCAGGTTAACAGCGAAAACTTTTGATTCCCACGGGCGGAATACATTGTGCCGTCCAGTCTCACCATAGTTCCCCAGCACAACCTTCCCCGTGAAGCCCGCCGGCATGACTCTCTCCCTAACAACCGTCCCGTCCTCTGAAAAGTCCATCACAACCAACGCCTCCTTATCCCCCTTTCAGCGTCTGCTTATAAGCGAACACGGTGTCATCCTGCGGCTCGCGCAGCTGAATGTTGCTGTATACAAGCGTTCCCCCCTCTTCCGCATCTCAATTACCTTCTTCCAGAAGTTCAACATACTCTGGGGGTCCTTCTCCGCCTTCTCAGCATTGCACTCCACAGCGGAGGGGTTGGCCTTCCTCCACAGCGTTCTCGTCGTAAAGCCCGCACCAAGGAGTGCGCTGAACCAGGGCATCGGCGTGCGGCCGTTGTCGCGCGCCTTCTTCTGCATGTCCTTGAGGACGTTGGACATGTCCGGCTCGACCTGGCCAGTGGCCTTCTGCTTCTTCTACTTCTCCTGGCGGTACTGCATCCCAGAGACGACTTCGCTGTGCTCCTCGACGTCCCACTCCTTGGGTACGTTGTCCATACCAATTTCCTACCCCTGGAAGATATACAGCGTCCCGCTGAGGGTTCTGGACATGGTCGCGAGCAGCTTCCCGCGCTGACCCTGAATTCGGGCTTATTAGTCACATGCCTGGAATTGACCTCCCCTGCTCGTGGCTCTCCAAGAAAATGCTATTCCACCTGCCCTTCTCCTGCATCATGGTCTGCCACTTGTTCACTACCCCCTTGAACTCGGACAGCCTGAACTGCTGCTAGCTGAGCAGGGTGCGGGGAACGTGGTCCATGTCCATGGGCTACCAGGAGAATATCATGGTGAGCTTCTGGCGCAGAGGGTGCACGAACTGGAGGGCCGTCCCCTTGTCCTCGATGTTCTACTTTACCGACAAATTAGACCGGCGACCCATTATCATCATCGCTGCCTGCTTCATGGGCGTCCTCATGTTCATAGTCGCAGGCCTAGGAGCCTACGCCGACGTCAAGGCCGGTTCCGTAGCCCAGGGGTGCGTGGCAGCGATCCTCACCTAGGCCATCGCCGAGCAGCTGCTGGGGTAGTTGCACCTGGATCACCACCTCCGAAGCCTCCGCCGCAACGGTCTGCGAAAAGGCTCTCATGACCGCCACCTTCATCTTCTTCTGCATGATCCTGCTAATCACGTACGTGAAGCCGTACGTCCAGGACGAGGGGTACGGCTATCTGGGCGCACATGTCGTCTTTGTGTATGGCGGCTGCTTGTTCCTGGCGCTGCTGTGGACGTACTTGTTCCTGTCAGAGCTGAAGGAACGGAGTCTGAGGAGTTGGACGAGATGTTCGAAAAGCGCGTGCCAACTTGCAAGTTCAGGGAGTGCAGCATCAGCGCGGACCTCACCAAGTTGCAGGACGGCGCTTCATCGCTCAAGCAGAAGGTATCCGGAGAATATGTGAACCATGTAACGTGAAGGATAGTGAGTAAGTATAAGTATCTTGTTGGATCTAGTAGCGATATAAGGGGTAGGCCAAGGCAAGGAGTGGTTCAGCACAGGCTCTCTGCATATACTTGGTTTGTTTGCCATAGATAGCTCGCGGCAAAGCTTTCGCTTTTCCGAGAATAGCACGCTTTTCCAATGGCCTATAGCGCTTACACGGATGCGACGTCTCAGGCTAGCCACTCATGCCATAGTATCTTCAACATCTGGATACAAGAAGATTTCCCAGAGGCATGGCAAGCACTTTCTCGGGATTTGATAGTGGAGCTAATTTTATATCGCGGCCTAGCACTATTTCCTTCTATATGTAGACCCGCTAGTTCTTTCCCAGTGGTCATGACGAATCCTGGTCTTTCAGGAACGTTCGTAGATGCCTCGGTGTACCACCATGGCGGAGCGCAAGTCGCACGCTCGGACATGCGCGACTGGATAGAGGCACGCGACATATTAGCCGAACACAAGATACTGATATAACCTCTGTTGTCCCTGGCCACAATTCTCCGGGGCCCCCCAATGGCCATCTTCTAGCCTCGGCTGTCAACTTCTTAGAGCTTAAAGCGCGTTCTTCACCAACAGGAAGCAGAAAATAGAGTGGTTTAACAATATAATGTTCGTATACCGGGTTGCCGTCTACGCAAAATCATTACACAAAACCTCACGAGCAGGCCATCCCGTGAAAGGGACCTCGTAATTAGGTCCTGGGCCCCGGTGTCAATGTTGCGGCTCAAAACAAGCTAGTCAACTGACCACCTTGTAGCCCGAGCTATCGATAGCCTGTCGTGGGACTTCACTACAGCTTGACCCCGTAATAACTAACTTAGTACCACCGCACCTAATGCTGTAAAGACGCCGAGCACCGCAACTGAAGTTCTACCTCGGCGTGGCCTTTAGTCCCGGAATGGCGAAGCGTGGGCGCCTAGTTCATACGACGCCGGCACCTGAAGGAACCCTAATTCAAAGTTGGGGTCGGTTGGGCTTGGTTAGGCATGTACATTGACGGTATCTGCGTGTTAACGGCATTTTATACTACACGCACCCACTTATTTCGCCGATGGCGTTAGGCGCAGTAATGACCTTCAACTACTAACGCTAGTCCACGGCGAGCTTGGCCGGACGTACCCTGTGACTGGCGATGTTCTACGCATGGAGAGCAGTACGTCTTGTAAAACGACCAAGTTAATAGCTTGGTAAGTCTAACTTGTATACGCTCCATGACTGTACGCTTTGGTTGTTACGCTCTCTGACAGACTAGATGTCACGCATGCAAAGGCAGCGTACGCTCTACTCTGTTTGCGCATGTCTAGTTCAGGAGCATGTCGGGAATGCGAGTTCTGTACGTCGGCAGAAATACTGGCGCACGTATGCAACGATACTCCACCCCGGGACTATTCGGAGACGTCGATGCGGAAAGTTCCATGCATGTCGACTTGTCAGAAACCAGTCGGCTTCTCTAACAAGGTCTCGTCTCTGTAGGTAACGATAACAATGACCCCGGAAATGTAAGAGAAGGAAGACGCACTCTTTTATGTACTTCGTTTAATTTATCAGATAGGAATCCCCCTCGTTTCTCAGAAGCATCGAGCCGCTTACTCGACGATAGATGTGTGGATCTGGGTCGGCTCCACTGCAAGCACTGCCAAGACCAGCCCGGGACGCCTGTCACTCACTCACCTTCCTCAGTTCTCCATTTCCGCCGCCAATGCAGAGTACAGCCATTCCCGATGTTATCATTCTCTATTTTTGCGCCCTTCAACCTCCCTCTCTTCCTCTAGCCAAAATCCTCCGCGCCCACCGCAGGTCATTCGGAGTACTTTTTAGAACAGAAAAAAAAATGCAGTATACATACACCTGCTGACCAATATTGCCACAAGCTTTCTTGACACTCACGTTACATCCTTGGCCCGGCGCTCCAACCGTCCAATTCGAAGAGCGCTCGGGTGGTTGGCGGGGATTGGGGGCCAAAGGTTGTGAGGGATAAGTGGTTGGGATGCTGGGAATCGGCCCGCCTGCTTGGGGTGGTGGGACGACAGTTGGCGGGGGTGGGGTGGGGAGCTTACCTGATTCTGGATATGCGTGAGTGTCTTACAAGTTACCGAAGTCCAAAGAGGGGGTACAGAAGGTGAGGATGATTAGTAGCAGCAGTAGGGCGATTTACCGGGTTGGGCCTGCCTCCCCTCGCCCGGTTCCAACGGCTGAGCTCCGTCGCTGTGTTCGTCCCAGCAACGCCGCATGCTCCAACCACCACACCCGGTCCGCCCACCGAAAACCGCCAGCATCGCCTCTCTATTCGACAGCTTAATGTTTCCCCGCCATTCCGTCGCCCTCCTCATCCATTTCGACACCTCACAACTCAGCCGCAGCGCCAGACCACAAACAAGGATTGCATCCCTCGCACCCATAAGGCCAGCAATCGCGGAAAAGCTGCAGCTTTGCCAGCCCAGGTCTCGTGGGCGGTCTTCCGCCCGCGGGGCTCCACTTCTAGGGGCGCTTCGAAACCGCCACTCCTCGTGGCCAGCGGGGAGGGGCCCCGCGGACCCCGGATTTTAGGTACTGACCGCTGAGAG
The DNA here is from genome assembly GCA_030271035.1 of Microascus cirrosus. NCBI lineage: Eukaryota > Fungi > Ascomycota > Sordariomycetes > Microascales > Microascaceae > Microascus > Microascus cirrosus. The sequence continues at coordinate 19,211 of JAMBUN010000267.1, read as the reverse complement.
GGGCCATTAATATCGGTTGCTGCAAAAGATTGGTGCACGGGACGCGGAGCAGTCACTCCTGGCGTGGTGCGCACGTTTCCTCGGGCTTGCATGACGGGCGCTAGCGTCGTGCTTCTGGGCCCTGCGTCTCTCGCAGCTGGGCCTCATAGTCGAGAGTAATATAACTCCCAAGCGCGTGGTGCTCGAGGAGAATGGCCTGCGCGGCGCTCTAAACCGTGTACCCTGTTTTTTTTTTCTTCGGCAGTCGACCGAAGATGACACTGCTTCACCTGATACTTCGTCTGTAATGAGAAAGAAACTCGCCGGCTGCGATTCTAAGGGGCTTGCAGCGGCTAATCGGTGGAGCCTTGGCAAAGACCTCAGAGAGCGACTCTGACGGGGGAGGAAAAGGAAAGTGGGGCAGTTGCACCCGACATCAAGACCTGGACGGAAACGGTACATATACATTCCCGTTTTGTTCCCCCGCACAAATTAATACCATGGGCCTGGATATTCCAACAAAACAGATTGGGAGGCCCCCATTCGGATTCTTATTCCGCGATCGCCTTTCTGTTGGTTTTTGTAGCCCTTGGTTTTGGGTGGTGCTCTTGTCTCGCCTGGGACAAACTCCAATGCCGCACCCGGTTCTGCCGTTCCGAATTGCCGAGCACCGGACTGGATATCTCTTGGCCGGGCACCTGCGGCACTCCTTCTCCCCTCCTCCTTGCTTCCTCCGTCGGTACCTTCTTTCGAGCTTGGCAAGACCTCACAGGGGGGGGAGCGCCGGCGCCTTGTACCCATTTGTTCTGCACAGCCGCCCCGTCCCCGCCAGGCTAGCGCGATATTTCCCCACGTCCTGGCCAGGCGCCCCGACAACTAACGGCACACCATTAATCAGACGGTACGGGCGGGGAGAGGTGGAAGCCGGTATCTGTACCTTGTGTACAACTATTGTAATGTCGCCACAGCGGAAAGGAGACGAACCGTCCATTCGGAGGACGAGATGGATATCATCAATCGGGCCCCGGATTCGACGTCATGCCACACACTCGATAAGCGCCCGTGATTGGAAACGAATCGAAGCTCTGTTCGACTTGTCGCCTCATCTGATATGTGACCTGCCTAGTAAGGTGCTGGATGGGCCGGATTGACCGAACGCTGGTTCGGTAAGGCGGGGGGGCGTCCGGATGAACTGCAGGACACGTTCAGGGCCAACAGGCACCGAAAGTTTATTTCCCCCCCTTTGATAATCGCTCCTCAATGTGTGGGTTCTGGTGATGGACCGGACTCGGAACTGCACCGCCTTAACTCCGCCGGTGGGAGCATTGATATCACGGGATGAGCGTGCCATTCGACGACCTACTACGTGAGGGAAATAATTCTCGGCTGACGTCTTGCTTCATCCATGTATTCAGAATCCAGGTTACTCGCTGGATTAGAACTTGGTTTCAACTCGGACTCAACTCCGACCAGCCGTCGGGCTTAAACCCCTCCCCTGCGCGGGAGCCCCGCATCCGTGGGCGAGCCCCTCGTGGGAGAGGGGCCATCAGTCCCTGCGCGCTGACAGCGCTTTCTTCTCACGCAAGGGTAATGAATGGTCTGGCTGCGCCCGCCCATCAAAGATCAAGCTCCTGATGATCTGCATCCAGAGCCAACCCCGATCGACGATCCGACCTCTTATTGTCTGGGCAGCCGACGCCACCCCGTTCCAAGCCATGCAGAACCTCTGCCAAGAAAAGAGATCGCCCACCGAAGCTCTTCGAACGTGCAAATGTGCTCTCTCTTCCGCCGCTACTTTTGGAGCCCGGACTTCCAGATCAACAGTATCCAAGCCTCTTACGGCGGGATATGGAAGATAAACACTCCCGCAAGCCGGCATCCTTTGCACCTGCTTAGGGGATTCCGTGCTGACGTAGGGGCTCTTGCGACGCTCGCTTGTGAAAGGCGGCGGCGTCTTTTACCCCGCGACATGTATTGTTTCGTTCCCTGCAACCCACAACATTTGAAAGGGTTCGTCCCGCCCCAAGGGCTGGGCGTTGTCGCCTCAGCACGGACGTCAACTCGCCACAGCTCCATCCCAAGAGGGCGGCCTAATCTGAATTTGGAGCCATCCGTCGCCCGCCCTTCCAAAACCATCAACCCACAGGCACAAGCTTCCCACTCGCCGCCCAGCACCCCTCGTGCAATATTGGGTCCTTTTTTTCTTGAACCCACCGCCGGTGAGTCGTGTACAGATACTGCTCACTAATGCAGCATCAGCGCGCCCCCTCCTGGCTGTCGGTGTGTAATGATACTTTTGTCCGCGCCCTGCAACGTCCGAATGGGAGACTTGGCGTTTCCTTCGCCAAGCGCCGACTCCAGGGTCTAGGGAAACCACGGAGCCCATGCCCCGGGTAAAAAGTAGAACTACTTCGCCCGAACACCCACGCATGTAGCATCGATCCGCTCCCTCGTGTCCACTCGGTTTCGACCTTTTACCCCGTCTCCCTTAGTCGGGTCAATATCTCCTCCCTCATTTTGCCCCTTCTCTGTCTTCCCCCCCCCCGAAAAATCGCTATTCCCGTACCGGCGACGTGTCTGCCTACGTAAGTGCGGTATGCGCCCCGTGGTCGTTCGCTCTCGTGACTTTTGCCCTCCGCTGTCGAGGCGGCGTAATACTTGGCACTACGGCGGCCCTCCTGCAGCGTTGCAAATGTCTCCCATGTCTCCCAGCCCGCTAACAGGCCACAGCTTTACAGGCTTGCCCGCCCACGACAGCGGACTCCAGTGGGCCCCCCCCAACCCCATATCCCCCAAACGGTCCCTACCAACCTTGTTCCTCGATCCGCGCGACAAGCGACGTCACGACCATCCGATCCTCGACTTCGTCTGTTGCTAAGCCCGAGCCTGGCCTTGACGTCTCCTCTCTACAACTAATCGATGCGTGTAATATCCAGCTGCACATGATTCTCTCACCCGGTCATTGCTGTCGCTGAGGCGCCCTCTTCTCTATACGTTTTGTCGACACAACTCCACGACACGCCACAACCCTTCGAGTCAGCGCCCGTCTTCCTTTGTCGGGCCTGCCTCGAGCGGGCAAGAACCGCAAATATGTCCTTCTTCAAGAGGGTCAAGACCTCTGGGACCGTAAGGCCACTTTCCTTGCCCGCGTTGTGCCTCTTCCACGCGCTCAACATCTGTTACTTCCAATCCATTGCTCCTCGTGACCTACGCGACTCTGCTCCTTAGACGATCGTACTTCCTACTTCGCATCGCATCTATTCTTGACATGGCCCCTGGCACAACCGGCTGACGCGCTCGCGACTTAGGGTACTTCGACCGCGACCACGAAAGAGGTGTCCAGCAAAAAGAAAGAGGAGCCCCCGCCGCCTCCAACGCCACTAGAGAAGATGTTACAAAATGCCGGACCTTTGAGGAACGACGGCACAGACAAGTTCTTTGGCATGGAGAATGTACGTCAGATCCTTTGCGCTGCCCCCGCCCTCTTCTGGACCCCGCAACTGTCCCGCGATCCAAAGGGACCTTTAAACCTTTGTAAACTTATGCTAATCGTGCTACAGTTCGGAAACACATGGTACGACGCGAACCCGATCCATTCGAGTCCCTTCCCGCGAGGTGTTCCAGAAGCTGACGCAGCCGGCCATATAGCTACTGCAACTCGATCGTACAAGCGCTATTCTACTCGGAGGCATTCCGTAACCATGTCATAAACTATCCACCCCTCGCCGACGGCCCGAATGGCGTGCGACCGAAAGTCAACGTTACCCTACGGCCGCCCATGAACGGCAACGCAACGCCCCCCGCGGGACAGAAGCAGTCGGACGCGGCGAAGCGGCGCCAGCTCAACACGGCGGCGACCGTCTCGGGCACGCAGGTCGTGCGGCCGGAGGATAAGCCCGACTCGCCCGAGTACAAAAAGAAGCAGGTGATGATGAAGGGGCCCATCCTCGAGCTGTCGCACGCGAGCCCCACGGCCTACGGCATGGACGAGTGTACCTTTACAGGTCTCAAGGATATATTCCTCGCGCTGATCGAGAGCCAGACGCGGACGGGTGTCCTTAGTCCACAGCGGTTTCTCGAGATCTTTAAGCGCGACAACGAGATGTTCCGGAACTCGATGCACCAGGATGCTCACGAATTCTACGGCCTCGTGTTGAACGCCGTGATATCGAATGTCGAGGCGAATGCAAAGAGGATACACGACGGGGAGGTCGAGCAGCTCAAGCGGGAGGCGAGCCTTGAGCAATCGGTCGAGAAGGCGGTGGAGGCGTCGAACGCCGTGGTGGCGGATATACCGTCGACGGGTTGGGTACACGACATCTTCGAGGGTGTCCTAACATCAGAGACCAAGTGCCTAACATGTGAGACGGCATCACAGAGGGACGAGACTTTCCTGGATCTGTCCATTGATTTGGAGGAACACTCGTCTGTCACGTCGTGCCTGGGCAAGTTCTCCGCAGAGGAAATGCTCTGCGAGCGCAACAAGTTCCACTGCGATCACTGTGGCGGGCTCCAGGAGGCAGAGAAGCGCATGAAGATCCACAAGCTGCCCAAGGTCCTCGCCTTCCACCTCAAGCGCTTTAAGTACACGGAGGATTACAGCCGGTTACAAAAGTTGTTCCACCGGGTTGTATACCCCTACCACCTGCGCCTCTTCAACACCACCGATGACGCTAATGATCCGGACCGGTTATATGAACTCTACGCCGTCGTCGTGCACATCGGCGGCAACGCGTATCATGGCCACTACGTTTCGGTGATCAAGACGAAGGACCGCGGCTGGGTGCTGTTCGACGATGAAATGGTGGAGCCTGTCGACAAGCACTTCGTGCGCAACTTCTTCGGTGACAAGCCAGGGATGGCGTGCGCATATGTGCTATTCTACCAGGAGACGACGTTCGAGAAAATGCGCGCCGAGCAAGAGGCGGAGGGCTTCGACGATCTAATAGCAAGCAACGATATGGCCGCTAGCTCGGTGTCTGTGCAGGATGATGGGGTCCCGAATGGGGTCCCGAACGGTCTATCACCAAAGGAGCTGTCGGGCCAATCGAGTCCACGGACAAGCGGTGACGTGATGTCGAAGCCGGCGCACCACCCCACCGGATCCGTGTCTGCCATGATGGATCAAGTGAGGGCACCTCCGACGCCGGCGACACCCGCGATGGCTCCGCCCGAGAAGACGAAGGAGGAGAAAAAGCGAGAGAAGAAGGAGGCGGAAGCAGCGGAGAAGGCGAAGAAAGCGGCCGCAAAGCTAGAAGAGAAGCAGAAGAAGGAGAAAGAGAAGGCACGGGTGTTACAGCAGTCGGAGGACGAGGCGCTCAGGAAAGCGATTGAGGCGAGCAAGGCGGACGCGAAGGAGAAGCCGCGGGACAGCGAGAGCAGGACGGGGGTCACGCCCAAGGAGAGCACGAGCTTTCTGAATAGGTCGTCAAGGAACAGCAAGTCGATGTCGAAGCGGAGCCTGGGCTTTTTGAACAAGGCGGCGACAGCGGACGCGAATGGGGACTCGCCGCAGGGGGGTCACCACGAGAAGTTCAAGAGGCAGTTCTCATTTGGGATCGGGAGGAAGAAGAGCAGTAATGTTTTGTCATGAGGGGAAGGGGGGTTCCGTGTACGATGTTTTGGTGCATTTGCGGTAGGGGTTCTGGGGTGGATATACCCGTTAACATATCCAGGCTAGGGGCGATCTTCCATGGAAGCGGCATTGGTGCTACGTTGAAAAAGAAAAAAAATAAAGGGGCAATGTGGGGAACTGGCGTGTATACTGGGGAGGCGAATGACTATCGTATCTGGGGAAAGAAGAAAGGTGGTCGACTCATATATACCCCCCATTTCATAGGGATGGTTTCTTCTTTATCGGTGTTGTCAGTTGTGTGGGAAATCTTGCCCGGAATTTAATATCAAGCGCCATTGTCGTCCTTCGATTTTTGAAAGTCTAATGCATTTGTATTTGTATAAATTTTGGGTTCATTTTACAGTCCTAGCGAGGATTTCCTAAAGCGCCCGTACGCCGTACGCGCGCCAAGCAGGTCTTTGAAATCATCCTCTCACGCCCCCGCGCATGATCTCTCCCCTTGAAGTATTCGGTTTTGGAGATGGGCGGAGGTTTGGGTGTCAGCCCAGGACGAGCTCGTATAATATGATGGCGAGGTTCGCGCCTATCAGCGGCACTTGACGGCCGTCAGCCTTTCGTCCATGTACCTATCTTCGTTGGAGCCGTGAAGAAGGGTAGAACGGGAAGGTTAGAGAGTAGAGGGGGGGTAGGGGGATACGCACCCCTCATGACCGTCCTAACGCTCGAAATAAGATTCATAATCCGCGCCTTAACGCTCGCATCGCCGCCCGGCCCCGCGCCGAAGCCGGGCTCATAGGACGAGGCAGAGAGGTTTACTGCTCTCGTTAGCTTATTGCGCCTCCGCATATCCTCCAAGCAACCTCCTTCCTCAGGACGTATCGCGTGCCAAGTGATAATCGGGTGTAGAAGCGGGGTTGTAGGTGTTGGATCGGGAACGAGGGAGAACGTACTTCGCGCTAGGAAGCGGTCCTCCGAGAGGATCGCGACGGCATTGATAAGGAGCACCGCGACTGCCTTCCCGTTAGCTTTGCGACCGGGGATATAGGAAAGGAAAGTTACATGAGGCGCATACTTTGGAAGAAGCTTCCGAGGAAGAGCATCCTGGCGTTTCTGGAGAGCTGTACGTGGGGTGGATAGGCGAGCTGGGGCGCTTCTGGTGATGTGGCTTCGTTGGAGCTTTGATGTTGGAAGCCTGGTTGCTGAATAAGCATTGTCCTAGACCCGCCTTGGATCTGGGATTAAGGCACAATTTCGGGATAGTTGCAAGTATCGAGTATTTGCGTTAATGTCTGATATCAAGAAAAGAATGGAGCCTAATTTCGTCGTCCCTCAGCTTTACGCTATAACGGCAGATAGTCGCGTTGCTGCGCCGTTCGCTTAAGAGTTATGCCTCAGGTGCAGGAGTCGTTAAGCTAACCATTGTCCTTCCGGTTACTTCCTCATTCAGGGCCTTACCTACCATGCATCGAACACTCCTTCCAACTATCGCTTGTTTAATCTCTGCCCTGCCCTTGGACCACGAGAGTCAATGCAAGATCTCGTGTTCCACAAAATCTCGTGTTCGAGATAGATAGATGCCATATAGACCTTGTGTCCTATCGTAAGCACGACCTGATGATCGTCGGAATCTACAACAGGCTCGGTCGGGGAGATATATAAATTATATCGGAGGTAGGAGGAACCAACTAGGTTTAGGGTTCCGTGACCACTCATTCGTCGCTTGAATGAAGGCCGCAACCCGAAGAGTAGGTCATATTACATTCCAGGCTTGTGATTTTGGTGCCCGGATAATGCTTCTGCCGTTACCAGCCCCAAGGCCTATATATGCCGGAGGCTCGATACCTATATACGCTTATAGGCTTGTCGACAGGATAACATTAGAATGCAAAGAGTCGGGATCTATGAATTACTCTGGTACTAGTAAGCTGCAATATGGCTCTCTCGCTACCCGATTGGCACGTCTAGATTTGTGTGACAGCGAGGGATGATGTCGGTGCTTCGGAAGCCAATGAAATCAGAAGTAGTTCATGCTACAGGAGTCCTTCTGCCCCCCTCACTCAACTTGCCCTCTTTCTTGAGTTGTTCAGAGAATCTCCTAGCTGGAAGACGATTAAGTTCAGGTTATCTAGGAGAGGTCCGCTCCATCCCGGTATGGATGCGGTCAAGACTTCCAAGGGAGCTCTTGGCCAGGTGCAGTATACATGTCCCGTCTGGACCCGACTTTTCGACGTCTGTTGCTGGAAGGGGCCTCTTTAGCCTATAGCTCTTGCCCCGACCTTAAGATAAAACCGTACAGCATTAGAGCTCTGAGAGCTACGTAATCATAGACCCTGACGCACTTCCACTAGAGATTCACTGAGTCCATTCCCCCTGAACAAGGTAACTGAGTGAGAATGTCAACCACTTCTCTTTTTTTGGTCTAGAGGCCGTCACTCGCTTCGTCGTACTTAGCCAGAACAGCCCTATACCCGGAAACAGAGAGCCAGAAACACTCTATGGGAAATGGAGGTCTTTCGCTCTTCCACGTTTGCATACGGAGCCTCTTCGGCGGCCGCCACCTTACCCAGGAGGCGTATAGGCTTTGACGCTCCTCCACGAGCCGTCTGATCCTCGCGTAGACAGACCTTTGTGAGTTCCCCACTGGTAAAGGAAGATAAGGGACCGGAAGATCCGCCGCCGGCCGAGGGAGGCGGTTATGAAGTTGCCTACTACAGGACCGAGACTTGTAGCTAAATTGGTTCTGGCGGATGCTAGTGAGTGGTTGGGTTTCTGACGTATTGAGTATAGGATTTTTAGATTTGTTAAAACAGACTAGCACCGGTTTCCAGGAGTAGTAATGTCGGCGATTACACTGTACGCCGCCATCAACCCTGCTCTTGTCAGAGACTCGACTGACTTACGCTAATTATATCCATGCTAATACTGTTTATGTCCCCCTCTCCCGCCCCCCACCTCTTTCACAGCAGTTAACAGACCCAGTCGCCCCCCATTCCTGTCCGCCATGCCCTCCATCACTACCTGAGAGGGGATGATGTCAGCCAGGATGGGGTACAACGAGGCCACCGTAAGCTTGATCAGTGAGATGGAGATGGAGAGGTCAGACGCGATAGTGTCGACGGCGGGGAAGTAGATGTAGTAGTAGAGGACGGATAACATACTGGCGAAGGAGGCTGCGACGTTGATCCAGCGGCGCTACCATTTCGTGAAAACGGTGTAGGGGGAGCGGGTCTGCATCTTTGTCGCGTTAATGTATCTGGGGTGACTTTGAGGGTCTTGAATTCTGAGAAGGGGGTACCGGTATTTGGCTGTGGGCGTTGGAGGACGCCGGGGTTATCATTTCAAGGTGCTACGGGGATCAAATCAGACATCTCGAGGATAGACTTGCATTCCCGTTGCGCGACGTCATGAACTATGCTCTGGAGATGAGAACCGTTAAGATGTCATGCTTATGCATGGGTCTCACGCGGGCGCAGCATTCTCCAGTCCTGCGTTATTAGACACCTGGCACTGGGAAAAACTGTTGGTCGACCATGCCTCGTCCTCGCCGGATTCGACGTAATACACGTGCAGCAAGGGGGAGCCCATCTACCTGCAGCGGCGGTTTGGGGCTTTCCATCGCTATGAATCGAGACGACGTGAGGAAAGGCAAGAGTGGAGGAGATCCAATTTCGGCTGACATCAGGTGTAGGAAAGGACTGAGCGGCTTGAAGGCTCGCCATGTGCGAAGAAAAGTTAAGAACGGAGCCCTTCTTCCGGAGGACCTCCCGTCTCGGATCCGACCAAAAGCATCAGGTCCGAGCCTGGAGACACCAAGTCCGATCCCACCACAAGCAACACACGATCCGACCAAAGACAAACGCCATCACCCCAATGACGACCTGGACGCACGTCAGTTCAAATGACCCCATCGGTCTCCCGAATTCCGAATCCCGTGGCTACCAGGAACCACCACATCGGCCCAGCCGCTAACAAGGGTCTCGTGCTTCCTAATCAAGCTTTTCCCTCCAGCATTTCTAAGCAACACCCACCAAATCTCAGGCATTATCACCGAACCAAAAACAGACGCGGCGCAGTGGATCCCCCGGCTTCCCGCCAGGCACCGCTATGCCGGGCTCCACTGCGGCGCCTTCCTTTTTTACCGAAGGCGGTAGAAGGCCAAGATTGTGGGCCACGCGCCCGCGCTAACGGCAAGATCGCCGAAAAAAATGGGTGTGGGATCTTGCTGATAAATTCAGATTTGGGGTCTTGCTGGAACGGGGTTGCGTGAGGGCCCCGCCCCGCCGAGGGAGGCAGTGGAGGGCGTATGCCGAGGCCATTTTGTTGGAGGTGACAGGGATGAAAGGGCAAGATTTGAAACGAGAGTATATAACCCGGGTAGGACCCCCCATTGTTCGTGAAAGCCCGATCTGTATTCTCGGCGAGCTCCTTCATCCATCGTCCCCTCCTTCGTCCCCTCCTTCGTAGCTGGACCTTTCACGTCTGCCCCGCTTCACCTCCTCGTCTGCATCCCCAGGTTCTCTCCCTTTTGAATCTCTTGAAGCAGTAAAATCAACCTCACGACCACCATGAAGTACAACAGCGAAGTCCCTCACGATGAGGGCGTCCCCTACTTCACCCCGAAGCAGGATCCCCCCGTCGGTACCCCTCTCCCCGGCCAGGAAAACCTCCCCACCGTCTTCACCCCTCTCAAGATCCGCGGCGTGACCCTCCCCCATCGTATCACCGTCAGCCCCATGTGCACCTACAGTGAGCCCATCCCCACAACGTCCCCTCACCCAATCCTTAGGAGCTAACAGCCCGCCCAGGCGCCCACGACGGCTTCATAACGGACTGGCACCTCGTCCATCTCGGCCAATTTGCTCTCAACGGCGCTTCCCTCGTCATGCAGGAGGCCACCGCCGTCGAGCCTCGTGGCCGCATCTCCCCCGAGGACGCCGGCATCTGGAAAGACGAGCACGTCGCCCAGATGAAGCGCGTCACCGCCGCCATCCACGCCGCGGGCCAGAAGGCCGCCATCCAGCTGGCCCACGCCGGCCGCAAAGCGAACGACCCGGCGCCCTGGCTCGGGCACCCGCACGGCAAGGGTGAGTCGGCGAAGGAGCTGGGCGGGTGGCCCGATGAGATTGTTGGCCCGAGCAGGGTGCCTTTCACCGAGGACGGGCTGACGCCGAATGAGCTGAGTGTGGCGGAGATTAAGGAGATCGTCAAGGCGTGGGGTGAGGGTGCGCGGAGAGCTGTTGAAGCGGGTTTTGGTGAGTTTTGTGTTTTGGAATCTGCTGGGATGAGATTGCGTGCTGACTCTGCGAAGATGTGATCGAGATCCACGGGGCGCACGGATACCTTAACACGCAGTTCCTCTCCCCCTTGAGCAACGTACGTATCCCTCTTCTCCCTACCTGTTGGGACCCAGGCTGAAAACATCCTCAGAAACGCACGGACGAGTACGGCGGCTCGTTCGAGAACCGCACCCGTCTCCTCCGCGAGATCATCGCCGTCGTCCGCGCCGAGATGCCCTCCACCATGCCCCTCTTCCTCCGCATATCCGGTACCGAGTGGCTCGAGGACGCGGGCGAGCCCTCCTGGACCGTCGACGACACCATCCGCCTCGCCAAGACGCTGCCTTCCCTCGGCGTCGATCTCCTGGACGTCAGCTCGGGCGGCAACTCGCCCGCGCAGAAGATCCCCGCCGTGGCGCCCTACTACCAAGTCGACATTGCGGGGAGAGTAAGGAAGGCGCTGAGGAGCGAGGGGGTGGAGCTCCTGATCGGGGCGGTGGGACAGGTGAACGAGCCGGAGAGGGCGAGGGAGGTTCTTGAGGGCGAGGAGCCGAGAGCGGACCTCGTGCTCGTGGCGAAGCAATTCCTCAAAGAACCGAGCTGGGTGCTGCACGTTGCCGAGGCGCTAGGGGTCAAGGTTAGGCGACCGGTGCAGTATGGTTATGCCGTCTCGGCGATGGAGAAGCTGAAGCAGAAGCAGGCTGGGAAGTTGTGAGCGAAGGTAGACTACATCTTTTGCGGTTTTAGGGAATTTTATAGAGTAATGAGATGAGATGATGTCCAAATACACTCGTGTTACCTGACTAACGCTTACTCTCATGCACCCTGTTTCCCCCCATGTACAAACCCACTCAACACACCCCAAACGCCTCCCGCTGCCCCACCAAACACCATACAATCAGGTCTCCTTGCGCCTCTGCACCACCCCCTCGTGGGAGTAACCGCCCTCCACGCCTTTGGCCCAGAACACCCCCGCGGCGGCGTTCCGCACGAGTCAGCTGTCGGCCTGGGCGGCCATGGGTGGGAACTCGCGGCCGTCGCGTTCGACACGCGGGGTGCAGGTGCACCAGGTGGACTCATCCTGAGAGTTCATCACCATCGCGACGTGGTTGCCACAGCCCCACCACGATTTCTTGCCTGGGATTCTGTGAGCGTTGCTGCCCCTACGGGATCCGTGGCGTATATATATTTGAAGGAGGGACAGAAAGTGGGGAGGGCCGGGTGCAAGCCTTACCACAGGTGTTGCAGGTTGCAGGTTTGCACATTGTTGCTGTTGGTGGATTTCTTGATATTGGCAGGTTTTAGTTGGTGTGTTGAGATAAATCTTCGTTAAAGTGCCGGGATTCGGCTGATGATAGGTAGATATAGGTTTAAGCCAAGGGTGGGGTGGCGGGGTTCGGAGACTTTTGCCGTTCGTGATATCTGCTCGGCTTTTCCAACTCTCCGCGGAGCTTGGGTAAGCTCCCTTTCCCAGCTTCGCTCACACCACCTTCTTGAAACCTGCCCCATTTCCACGACAGGACAACCCCACGAACATCACACCCTACTCAGGGGAAGGAACTATCATGAATGACCTCTCTCGGGCGTTCCAGTACTTCGTCAAAAGTGACCACAGCGCCGGGGTATAATGGACGCTCCGGGAAACTTCGTCCAGGGCGAGTCGCGCGAGGGCACGGAGGGTGGATACGGGGGTAGAGGATTCCCTCGGTCCTCGGGTCCTGTAGGTAGATGTTTCCTGAAGCATGTCGAGAAAGCAGACGCTGAGCGGCGTTAAGAGTGAGTGGGCATGAACCCCCCCCCCCCCCCCCCGGCACGGCTACCGGCTCCACTCATGAGAGCTCATGGAAGGCGACCGGGAACCCCGGCCTAGTTCCGCGTTTGACGCCGTGGCCCGGCGGGGAGCACCGGGGCCGGGCCCACTCGGGGGGGAGGCAGAGATGCCCTTCCCGTCTAGTCGGCCTCACGGGCGCGCTGTATCCGGCAGCTGCTTAAAATCCCGGCATCGCTGCTTGCAGGCTGTTGGCTAGCGCGCAGGCAGCGCTCTGCGTAAAAGGCGGGTCGTAGCTAGCATCGCGTAGCCTGGGTGCAAGATATTTCCTGCCGGCGGAGCGACAGCTATCCACCTCCACGGCTTGGCTGCAAATCCATGCAAGCTATGAGAAAGAACCCGAGTATGATGAAATCCTGGTAGTGTTGCCTTTTCTTATGCACAGCAACATCCCACCTTCCTCTTTCGCCTGGGTCCAGTTGCCGCTGCCGACGCAGTGGTAGCGGAAAAGAGAGGCCGGCAGGCGGCACCAGGGCCGGGCCAGGCACCAGTATTTCGGCCGAGCCTATTCGCTGTCACGGTCGTATTTCCGTATCTGCGTGCGTCCGGTCTCCATCACGGTCCGGTCACCGGCCGAGGTGGAATTCCTGGTATCGAGCTCAGCAAGTCTTGATGCCACGGCCCACTCTCGCATCAGGCTTGTTCCACCTCATGATTGCCTTCCATTCTAGTTCGAATGAGTTAGGAGAGGAGACGCCTTGTAACCCGGCCTTAAATTTAAGAAGGAGCCGATATGGAGTCGCAATGCCTCAACGACCACTCGCTGGGGCCAAACGTCCGCGGGTGCCGCGATGACTTCGACTTCACCCTCGCCTTTGAGAGGGTGTTCTTCGCCATACTCCCAGGATCCGTCCTCATCGCTTCATGCCTGCTGCGCTTGGCCTATCTATTCCCGAGACCGCGCATTGTCAGCGGAGTCGGTCTTCAGTGCGCGAAACTTGTACGTTGCCCATCGCTTCCGCGCCCGCGAGAGCAATTGTAACTGTCTTCAGGCCTCAATCGCTGCATATGCCGCCTTGCAATTCTCCACCGTCCTCCTGGTCACGATGGCCAAAAGTGAGAGCAATGGCCTGTCAGTCGCTTCCGCCGCCGTCCCGCTCGTTGCGGCCATCTCCATGCTCCCCTTGTCCTTTGCTGAGCACTCGAGGACTCCTCGGCCTTCCTTCCTCCTCAGTGGATACATTGTCCTCACCCTCATCCTCGACATTGCCCAGGTTCGAACCTCCTGGCTCCTCGCCACTTCTCCACAGAAGACTCTCTTCGCCCGCCTCTTCACGTCTTCCGTAACAACTAAGTTGATCATCCTCCTTCTCGAGGCCTATCCGAAGGCCCGATGGCTGAGGTGGAATCTAGAAGAGCACAGCCCTGAGGAAGTGGATGGCCTCTTTGGCATGGGGATTTACGGGTGGCTGAACCGGCTGTTCGCGCGGGGCTATGCGACGGTCATTTCTCTAAGCGACCTATATCCGCTTGACTCCAACATGACGACGGAGGCTTTATACCCAAAACTAGAGCGCGAGCTCCAGTCCCCTGCTTACCGTTCAGGAAAATTATCTCTTGCCAAAGCCCTCGGGAAAGCGCTTCTCGTTCCATGGCTGCTACCAATCCCTCCACGACTGTGCCTCATAGGCTTCAAGTTTGCCCAACCACTCTTCCTGCAGAGCTTGCTTGGCTACCTTGGGTCGCCCGATGACTCGAGCATCATGAGGAGGAATATTGGATACGGGCTCATTGGCGCTGCGGCACTTATCTACTTCGGTATCGCCGTTTCAACTGCTTTCTACCGATACTACAAATTTAGGGCCATCTATATGGTCCGCTCCTGTCTATGCGCTGCCATGTACAAGAAATCGACGGAAGCAAGGACAACCACGGCCAGCAACGCAGCCGCCCTGACCCTCATGAGCACAGACATCGAGCGCATAATCCGCGGCTTCAACGCTCTTCATGAAGTGTGGAGCAGCCTCATTGAAGTTGCCATTGCCTGCTGGCTCCTCCACGGGCACCTCGGCGCCGCGTTTGCTGCCCCCCTAATAACCATCTTCATCTGCTCGGGGATCATTGTCTTTGTGTCGAGCTACTCTGGGAAGTGCCAGAGGGACTGGATGAGCAGGATTGAGAGGCGAGTGGGTTTGACTGCGCGGGCCATTGCGGACATCAAGGGCCTGAAGATTGCTGGCGTTGTGGACCGAGTATACGACACAATACAGGGGCTGAGGGCTGGGGAGATCAAGTCCGGGAATCGTTGGCGGCTCATCCAGATCTTCGCTGTCCTGTTCGCTCTTGCCCCGAGCGCACTCTCGCCGCTCTTCACGTTCGCAGTCACCTCGCGAGAGCTGGAAACGACCACCATATACACGTCCATGGCGTATATCCTGCTCGTCACTGCCCCTCTCTCTCTGTTATTACAGCAGATACCGCAGCTACAAGCGGCGTTTGCGTGCGTCGAGAGGATTCAGAACTACCTCGAAGCCGAGCCACGAGTGGATTATAGGAAGTTTACTCAGGCGAGATGTCGTGGGGTGAAGTTGGGCGTCCCCTCAGCAGGCGTACTCACAGATGTATCTGAGAAGCCTACTTCCCCTCCTCCAAGAGTTCAGGGAAGGAATGAGTCTTCAAATGGTGACTCGGAAACCCCGGCGACGGCTGTAAAGTTGTCCAACTGCAGTTTCGGCTGGACAGCCGAGAAGATGTGGCTGAAGAATATCAATACCACGATCCAGGCCGGGAAACTGTCGATGATAATTGGACCTGTGGCATCGGGAAAATCCACCTTCTGTCACGCGCTGCTCGGTGAGGTCCCGTACGCGTGCGGGGACATCACCCTCCATACTTACACTGAGGGCATCGGCTTCTGTAGTCAGTCGCCCTTCCTCCTCAACACCACTCTTCGGGAGAACGTCGTCGGTTTCGCCGCTTTCAATCAGGTCAAGTATGACGAGATAATCAAGGCGACAAGATTAGACGTAGATGTCTCGCTCATGCCCTCCGGCCACGACACAAATATCGGCAGCAACGGGATTATACTCAGTGGTGGCCAGAAGCAGCGTGTCGCCCTTGCGAGAGCGCTCTACTTGGACTCTGACATAGTCATTTTCGATGATATACTCAGTGGGCTTGACAATGACACCGAGACGGAGGTCTTCGCCCGTGTCTTCGGCCCGGAGGGCCTCCTGCGTCGGCGTGGTACCACAACCATCATTTGCACGCACTCCATCCGGCACCTCCCAGCTGCAGACCACGTCATTGCCCTCGGACTTGAAGGTACGATCGTGGAAGAGGGAAGTTTCCAAGACCTCATGCGCAACAATATGTACGTGCAGAGTCTCGGGATCAAGGCCTCGTCCCCGTCAAGCTCGAGAGCGTCGAGCAAGGAGACCACAGACAAGTCCTCAACTCAGCTGACGACCGTTACAAAACTGAAGCCCAAGATCCTCGAACACAAGCTGGACAAGGCTAGACAGATGGGTGACTGGAAAGTGTACAGGCACTATTTCAGCACCGTGAGCAAGCCCATTCTTGTTTCTATGGTGTCAGTCGGGATAATATACGGATTTGGCGAGAACTTCTCGACCGTGTGGCTCGGTTTCTGGTCCGAGGACAAATTCTCGCGCAGCCATACCTTCTACCTCGGCATCTTCGCCCTCTTCAGAACAACGCACCTCGTCTGGCTCTTAATCTGTGGCACAGTAGTCCTAATATCGTTCGTCACGCTGTCGGGGACTACCATGCACGCGAACGCGCTGAAGACCGTCGTCACTGCCCCCCTGACTTTCTTCACGAGCACAGACATTGGGGTGGTGACGAATCTGTTCTCGCAGGATATGACGATTATTGACGGTGATTTGCCTATTGCGTTGGTAAATATGATATTCATGCCGTTCTCTCTGATTGGTATGGCGTTCGTGATTGCCGTGGCGACGCCGTACCTTGTGTGCGGATATGTCGTACTCGCTGTCGTTCTCTACTTCGTTCAGAAGTTCTACCTCCGGACGTCCCGCCAGATTCGGCTCCTCGACCTCGAAGCCAAGAGCCCCCTATAGTAAGTTTATCTCCAAGGTTTTCGCGATGAAGGAGCTCCTGATCTGTTCTAACTCACAAGCTCTCACTTCATCGATGCGATAAAGGGAATCTCCACCATCCGTGCCTTCGCCTGGGTTCCGCAGAACATAATCCACAACACCGCTCTCCTCAACACATCTCAACGCCCCGGGTACCTCCTCATCATGATCCAGCAGTGGCTATTTCTAGTACTCCAGCTCGTCGTAGCCGCCCTGGCGATAATAATCGTCTCGCTTGCTACGCAGCTATCCGCCTCGGCCGGTTTCGCTGGCGCGTCGTTCGTGACACTTATGAATTTTGGGGAGGAGCTGAGGGATCTCATAATCTTTTACACGCAGTTAGAAACTAGTATCGGGGCTGTGGCAAGGTTGAGGACGTTTGGGGAGGAGGTCGAAGGGGAGGATTTGGATGGCGAGGACGTTCGTCCAGGAGAGGAGTGGCCGGAAGAGGGAGCGATTGAGATTCGGGATGTTTCGGCGTCATATGAGTGAGTATTTCCACTGAAATCTTAAGGGCTATGGAATATGGTCTAACGGCTGTGAGTAGGAAGGTTGACGCCGAGAAATCTGACTGCGAGAAGGCGGGTGATGAGGAGTACCGGAGAATGGTACTTCAGAACCTCACGATCTCGATACAGCCTGGCCAGAAGCTCGCTATCTGCGGTCGAACCGGGAGGTAGGCTCCAAAATTTCCAACCCCCCCGGGGCTCCTTTTTCCTCCCTCTCCAATTGAGCCCCAGGTAATGAAACCTACTAACACGGTCAGCGGGAAATCCTCCCTCTTCCTCCTGCTACTCCGCCTCCTAGACCCGTCCCCGCCCTCCACCGAGAACATCCACATAGACTCCATCCCGCTCCATAAGATTCATCGTCCCACCCTCCGCAAACGCATCATTGCTGTCCCGCAAGACCCGGTTTTTCTCCCGGGAGCTACAACGCTGCTGGCGAACCTCGACCCGAATAACAACGTGTCTAAGTCTGTGTGTCTCGATGTCTTGAAGGCTGTGAATTTGGAGGGCATGTCGAATGCTACGATTGAGGAGTTGAGCGCGGGACAGAAGCAGCTCCTCAGCCTCGGACGGGCTATTCTCAGGAGGAGGATGAAGAGTGGCGGCGGAATATTGCTCTTGGATGAGGTGGGGTCGAGTGTTGATGGGCAAACGGACAAGATGATGGGGGAGGTTATCCAGAGGGAATTTGAGGGATATACAGTTGTGATGATCGCACATCGGCTTGGGATGGTCAGGGAGTACTTTGACAGGGTGATTGTACTCGACGAGGGGAAGGTCGTTGAGGACGGCGCGCCGTGTGAGCTTATCAATATTGAAGGGAGCAGGTTCAGGGAGCTTTGGGTATCCGGGGATTATAACGATGTTGAGGCGCGCTGAAGACGTCACCGTGGTTGGTTTGATGTAAAAAGCGTTGCGCTGGGTATATAGGGTGATGAAGCCTGAGCTTGTATATTGAAGGAACGATGATATCCTGCCCATTTAAGAAATGATGACTCCTAGGTTGTTCTCAGGAATAGACAACTTCCCCTGGATCGGCGAACCCGACATCACCACGTCTCCATCCTCGTCATAGGTAACCCGCGTCCGGGTGTCCTCTAGCTCAAGCTGCGTCTCCCCTACCACGAGCTCAACGTTATGACCGGAAATATCCCGCCTGGGCGTCATCTTCACAACAACCAGAACACCAATCTCAGGAACCTGTCCCTCAGCCATCTCGCAAGGCGCTTTATCCTGCTCGCGGGCGCGATCTGCCACGAGCCGGAGCTCGAGTCCCCGTCCGTCTCCCGCCGGTTGCTAACCCACCAAGGCCCCAGGAGGACGATCGGCGGAGGCGACAAGGGTCCGCCCAAAACCATTTCTGAGGCGGTATCGTAGCTTGTGGGCCCGTCGTGGTGTGAGTCGCGGGGTGGTGTGCGAGCGAGTCCGATGGTGCGGGTGGGAGGAGGATATTGGTGGGTCGAAGGCTATGTGAAGGCCGGGTACGGGTAGGGAGGGACTGGATCCCGGTCCCATGCCTCGAGGTTAGGATTATAGCGCCTCGCCCACTCCTTCTTGCGCTGCGGAAGGGTTAACTGAGCTGAATACACGTTGCTTGGGGAAAGGTAAGGCCGTCTTGGGAATGGGGTACAAACCTTGCGGACGCGGAGGGCGTGAAGGATGGTGATATTCGCTGCTAGAAAGATGGCGAAGGGTATGGGTCCGATGAAGAGGAATGCCATGCTTGGCAATTAGGGGTTTCCAGGGTTTTGATAGAATCCTGATGGAGTGGATGGATGGATAAGCAGACAGTAGGTGACCATTCCGTCTCCCTCGTTTAGAACGGTCCTCTGCGGAGTGTTAACCCGATTCTTCCCGCATTAAGGAAGTTGAAAAGACTAAGGAAGCTGAAGACTTCCAAAAAAAAAAAAAAAAAAAAACACTCGATCAAGTCAAGAAGGAAGGGACCGGCATGCCGATCCATGTGGTGGACATACGCTCTCC